>OX276386.1:39736080-40336080 GCA_946251855.1 Alsophila aescularia | reverse complement strand
AGCTAAACGCAGAAACATTATTGTACTTAAACATTATGTCTGTACCTCATCAGCGTGGCGCTTTCTACCAAACGAACTCTGCTCGTCTCAACACTTGTTGCCTAAAAAATGTACAGAAAAGAAAAATAATTTCTTGTTAGAAATTTTCATATGTTCACTTAAAATTACAATAACTAATTATGATTTTTGATTAACACTGAAACTTTTTGGAACGTAATAACTTTTCTTTTTTGTTTTCCCTTTTCATTAATTTTTTGCCGTATAGATATATGAAAACATACATATTTTGAATCGTCACTTTGACTGTGACTTGACTAGACTTTTTTAGACCACCTGACTGACTGGGACTGAACATTTTGATTATTCGCTTATTTTTTTGTATGTTTTTCAGAAAGTGGTGGATGCTTTCGCTTTGGACCAGTTATACCATTGAATTATACCATTAATAGTACAACTGGTACTAAGACATACCATTTCATTTATACCTGTAATGGTACTGGTGGTACTAGTTAATACCAGTTATACCATTAGACAATTACTGAAACTTCATGACGAGTTTTGGAATGAACGCGAAATGGCACGTTTTTTGCGTTTGTTTCATTTGCCTACACTCATGCACGTTAACGAACACCAAATAGTCCATATTTTACACCAGTAAGTAAAATATGAACGAACACGAAAAATCACAAGTTTTAGAAAAAGTACAAAGCAACGATGACGTCTTATTTTCACTTTCCCGCCGAAGAAATACCTCATCTACTAATTTCTGAAGTAAGGGTTTCGATCGAACGTTATATCGTATATGCCCATGAATACTCTGATCCTCACAGGCCACTACTAAAACGGAAAGCTCTTGACTACCATTGCCTGACCCGAGACTTTGTATAGCTGCCTCCATACGTTAATACTATACAAGCGCTTCAAACATTTGCTTACACACCTTCACAAGGACACGAGAACTTGAAATTCTATACTTTCGGGTTGTGTCGCTAAGCATAAGTACTTAACTTAGCTAAGTAAAAGGTAAGAGGCATGTCGACACCAATGTTTACTTAATGTCACAAAGTGGCAAGGAAAACATGTCAAGCGGTGCTGCCGAAAGTGTTGAATGGATACATATTTCACTTTGATGTAGTATATTGGAAATGGTATTTCTTCTTACAATTTCTCGGTTGATTGTTCTGTTCAAAAAGTCAGTAGATTAATTAAGTATGAGAGTAACTAAAGCAAAAGGCTCATTTAAACCGATGATGTCGGATCGATCATAAACGGATCCCGTTTATGTCTGTTTCCGAGACACGGCCGTTACGTTGAGGAAAAATACGACATACATTATCAGTAAAGGTAGGTATTACCAATGACAAAACAGGCGCATAACATCCATACCAATATATAAAAGTGAAACGTTGTCTGTTTGTTTGTTTAGGGAGCTTTCACGCGATAACCGCTGGACGGATTTCGATGAAATTTGGAATTGAGATAGCTTATACCCTAGAATAAAACATAGGATACTTTTTATCCCGGAAAATTCCATGAATTGAGAATTAGAGAATTATTCTGCCTCTGTATTTCTGAAACTCAGAAAAACAGAGGCAGAACAGAACAGACTAAACAAAACAGAGAGAGAGAGAAAAAAACGAAATCAAGGTGCAATCATTTGTGTGATGAGCAGAAATGTTTGTTTCCGAGTCATGGATGTAATATTCTTATCTATGTATGTTTATCCGTTATCTAGTGCCCATAGCACAGGGTATCCTAGTTTGGGGCTACATAATTGGTGTGGAAATGTCCCGAATATATTACATACGATACGATACGATACGATACGAAATACTTTATTGTATACCAAAACAAAGAACAAACAATATCAAAACTTAAATAAGGTAATACAATTGGCGGTCTTATTGCTTACATATTATTTATAAAAAAAAAAAAAAACTTATCCACACTAAAACAGCACCACACTAAAACAACAACTAGTCCACAAATGTAAGGTCGCTCAGCGAGCTATGGAGAGAGCTATGCTTGGAGTTTCTCTGAAGGACAACATTCGTAATGAAGATATCCGACGGAGAACCAAGTTGACCGACATAGCTCAAAAGATAAGCAAGCTGAAGTGGCAGTGGGCTGGTCACATTTCCTGTTGGGGTAAACGAGTTCCCTTGTGGCTTTTTGAAGTACGAAGCGATGGAAACCCGAACTTAGAAAAGTAATTGGTGCAGAGCAGAAGACCGAATCCGGTTAGTTGGATTCTCACGCACACTCGGCTACTATCGCTCAAATTCTATTGAAATAATATTCAATTGTTTTTATTAGCAACTAGCTGCGCCCCGCGGTTTCATACGCGTGAGGGTGATGATGATGCTGATGATCATGATGATGATGATGATGATGATTATGATGATAAAAGTATCCTATGTGTTATTTCAGGATATAAGCTATCACATTCCAATTTTCATCAAAATCCGTTCAGCTGTTTGAGATTGAAGTATGATGATGTTGATGATGATGATGATGAAAAGTATCCTATGTGTTATTTCAGGATATAAGCTATCACATTCCAATTTTCATCAAAATCCGTTCAGCTGTTTGAGATTGAAGTATGATGATGTTGATGATGATGATGATGAAAAGTATCCTATGTGTTATTTCAGGATATAAGCTATCACATTCCAATTTTCATCAAAATCCGTTCAGCTGTTTGAGATTGAAGTATGATGATGTTGATGATGATGATGATGAAAAGTATCCTATGTGTTATTTCAGGATATAAGCTATCACATTCCAATTTTCATCAAAATCCGTTCAGCTGTTTGAGATTGAAGTATGATGATGTTGATGATGATGATGATGAAAAGTATCCTATGTGTTATTACAGAGTATTAGCTATCTCCATTCCAAATTTCAACAAAATCCATTCAGCCTTTTAAGAGTGAAGTATGATGATGATGATGTTTAAATTATTATTCCAGGGTATAAGCTCCACCAACAGCATTTTCTCACACATTGTAACTTACCTAATACAGCGAATACATCGCACTTTGGCATTTCATTCAATGAAAACGCGCGTGAGTCTACGTCGACACATAGTACGTACTTATCCTACGTCCATGACGTCGACAAAATGAACAATTGACGTCGATGTAACGTGTTTTAAAGCATTTGTTACTTGTTTTGTATCAACATATTATTATAACATTACCTTCTCTAATATGTAATCAAACTAAGTTTGCGGAAGCAGTAACCATTTTCTCATTGTACCTAACGTCCTGCGGTATCGATATACTGTCACATCCAGTTTGATTGCGGGGTCGCTGCGGGTAATTGACGTTTAGCACCGGATAGTGTACTCTGTCCGTGGTTAACCGATATGTGCGTAGGAAGGGCGTGGAAGGTGGAAATAAAGGGGGAATGAAAGTGGAATCATATTGTACTGGTTTCCCCACAGGTTTTACAGTTATTATGCATTTGTATCGTCACAAAAATGGTGTAGGACCAATTTGCTCCATCTGCTCAACTAATTAGTAAACAACATCCCTCACACGTGTATGACAGCGACGGTCAAATTGATTTGTGGAAAGAAAAGCATGCTTTATTGCTCCGCAGAGACTTTACCTACTGGCTATAACCAACTCGGGCCAATGTGGAAGACACTAAACCGGTTAAGAATCCGGGTAAGTCACTGCAAGATCTGGAGATTGGGCTTGCTAGATCAATCATCACTCGAAATCGTTCACGGCGTCGTCGGGCGTTCGCCTAGGTCATCCAAAAAATAGTAGGGGAGGGGAGGAATAGTATGAAACTGACACTTGACAGTTGTCAGTTCTATGTGGACGTCCAAAGTCGTTCACTAACTCCGGATGATCGAGCGATAATCGCACGGATGCTTCGTGCGTAGTAAGTGAACGCAGCCCCTGTGTTCGAATTAAAAAACGGGAGTAATATAATAATACTACGGTTAAAGAGCAGTTTCGATTGCCTTTTTTTGCCGCTGGTGATCCTTCCCAAAACCGAACGAAAAACGACCCTGGGATTTACGAAATAAGGTCGCTTTTCAGATGTCAAATTTATTTGTCCTATTATCTAATTATGTACAATGAAAGGTGATCAAAACATGTTTGGCGTTTTTTTGCCTGTTATGAGACACAGTCAGAATATTCTCAAAGTCAAAGTGCACAGTCATAATACACCTAGGGCGTTCGTTTTAAGCCGAACATGGTGGCAAGGGTGGCGGTTGGAGGCGTTAAAAATAATCATCTTTGGCGTTCGGTTTGGACAGAAGTGATCGTTAATGTTTTTTATATTAGTTGTGTTTTTTTATTAAATATATATTTTGTAATATTAATTAAAATAATGTATGTTTGAATCAGTGTTGTCACTCTGCGTTCGTGATGTCGCAAATAGGGCCCGGCAGAAAATCAGTGCCAAGGCCTTATGGCCTTAGCGTTTGCTGAGTTGGGACCTGTTTGTGACAACACATAGCATTATTATTATTATTTTATCCATTTCTTTGTTTTATTTTGTTCGTCATTATGTATAATGTTGTGTGTTGTTACAAATAAATGTATTTTCTTTTCTTTCTTTCTTTCTTTCAATTAAAGGTCAATGTTTTTGCGGTATTACCCCAATCAGATTATGGAACATCTTTTTTTTTTGCCCTTCCTTTCTGAAAGTTGCACTCAGCAGGGTGTAGCATAACTTACCTCAAATACATTCGACGTGGTACATTACACAGACTATACCGTCGACACAAAAGAAGAAGTGCCAGAGTTTGTCAGCCGCCCGAGGGCCTCTGACATGGCATTAATCAATATCAGCTGGGACCGACAGATTAAGATACCCTCCGACGCACGAAGCCATGGAAAACCGCACATAACTTAGAAAAGTCATCAGGAACATTGTGAATACTTATTTTCGTCAAGAACGCGTTAGTTAATTAAAAAATATAAAACAATGACAAAGCCCCCAAAAATTTAATTATGACAAAGCCCCCCTGGCTTTGTCATTGAGCATTTTCAGTGAGCCATAGAATCCAGATTTTTCGTTGTAGGCTTTATATTTTGTGAATAAGTTCGTTTCTCCCAAATCTGGAATCGAGTTCAATGCTCCATCAATGTTATGGCATTTGTGTTTACCCATACACTTGAAAAGTAAGTATCCTGAAACATAAGTTAGGGCATTTTCTTCAGGCACATCCATATGGTGATCAGTTTCCCATTTAAGCACACAACTGATATTTCTGCCGATGGAGGGGTAAACAAATTAAACGTTTTCATAACATCCTCGGATTGGAGCAAAATGTCATAAATATCCGTCTCGCAGTTAGCATTTGGTAAACTTTTCAGCATGTTACATACGAATAGCTTTGAAAAAGCTCTTTGCAATTGAATTGGTGTAGGCTCTGTGCAAGAACCGCTTTGCTGCCTAACTGAACCAAAAAAAAAAAAACCAAGCATTGATTGAATGATTCTTGATTCAATCTTCGAGTGAATACATATTTGAATCCTTCTTTTTTTAAATCTTCATAAAGCATTTGAATGGATTGTATTGATATCTGTGTATTTATGAATGATTTCATGTGAGCCGTATTATTTTTTCCTGTTTTTTTATTAATGGCCTCAAATTTGGAAAATATTTCTAAGGCATCATCGAGTACTTTCTTTTGACAATCACATTTTCTGAAGGCACTTTGATACTTGTTTTTACAATTTATTCTGCTAGAATTTAAAACGTCAAATAAGTTAATCATGGATTCCACAAAATTGGCTGTCGGCCTGGCCTCTTCGGAAATAATTCCCAAGTCTATGTAGGTATGAAGAGCAGCAGAAACTGTGCGACTAAATATTTGCACTGCGTATTTCACTCGCATTTTTTTGAAGTTATTAGGATCTATGTGAGCTTCAGTTATTTTAAGGATAAGCCTTAAATTTCTGTCTTTTTGGTGGTCGTAAAGTTCTTTTATGAATTTCCTGCATATTTTTTTGTCATCATAATGAAAGTCACTGGTGATTAGATTATTGCGAATGCACTTGATTAAATGAGGGACGTCGAATATATAAAAGATCTTTTGATCATCATATATGAAGTAAGGTTTATCTACTGTTACATTTTTATATCTTTTGCAAATTTGTCGACGTTCGATCCTTGATCAGAAGTAATAGCTTTTACTTTAATTCCTATTGCAAGAAGTTTGTAAATTACTTCCTCCAACCATAAATCAAGCTCGCCATAATGCTTTGCAGATGCTAGCAAAGCGTAAGCAATCGGTTGTTTCCATTTTATGTGGATACCTTAAAGCATTATGGTATAAGCATTACTAGCAATTTCTGGTGATATCTTTCCATTAATATTGTGAAAACCAATCACTTCATCTGTTTTTGTTTTGTAATACAAGTTTCTTTTAAGGGTCATGTCATCCACACAAGTTGTGTAGTATTTCGCGGCATCAGGGAGAGATTTAATTTTAAATTCCAAACTTTTGTATACTCGATCATCAAATTTTGGTGGAATATCAATTTTAAACCTATTAATAGTAGCTTTATTTGGTAGTTTTAAAATTGTTTGTAATAATCTGTAAGCATGGGGACTTGCATAGTATAAATTTAGTGCAAAAACTTTGTATTCTAATTCGTATCGATTGCCTTTAAATCTGCTTTTTAATTATTCTGCCACTCAATCAACTTATGGAATCTTTTACTGACTTCGTCATCAGGATGCTCGCTTGTAATGGCTGTATTCTTGCCTTCTAATTCCTTTTGCATTTATGTTATTTCACGATCTAAACGCCTCATTTATGTTGAGAACTCCGTAATTCTTCCGAAAGTCTACGTTTCCGAGGAGTTTGAGCTGACAAGAATTTAAATGTCTGTGTTTCCTTTTCTGATTGTTCTATAGATTCTGTCTGAATTTCGGCTGAGGCAGTATATGCATTTGAAGTTGTGCATTGGATATAATTTTGATTTTAGGTTTGCTTTGTGCGCTGGTCTGTGCGTCTGTGTTAAATGAGTTTTCTTGCGATTGATCAGTTGAAACGTTAACTTTAATTGGAACTGAACCCATTTTAAGGCCCTTTTTTAGCGATGAATCTTTAAAATGTTCCGAGCATACTGAATAACTGTGGGGTTTCAAATTCTCTTTGATTAATAAATCTTCTCTATCAAGTAACGCTAACCACTCACTGCGCCTGAAAATATACAAGAAATCGCAAATTGTATAATAATTATCGAACATCCTTGAAAACGATAATTGAGGACAAAATTACATTTCTTGGCGTCCATATATAGTTAGCTCAAGAACCGACAGCATGAATTTACCTCGACATTTTTATGAACTTTAAATAGCATTATTATGATCATATATACAGGCCTGGACAAGAAGGCTTTCTATTCCTTCAATGCTAATGGAATAGAACGAAAATGTATGGTACTGACATTAGCGAGCGAAAACTCTAATGTCAGTCCTGTACATTTTCGTTCTATTCCATTGCATTGAAGGAATAGAAAGCCTATTTGTCTAAGGCCCCAGTACTACTTGTAATACTTTCTATTATAATCACTAGAAGTCGAGAATGCTCAACAATTGAAAATCCAGCTTAAAGCAGGTTAAGCACTGCAAATAAATTTTGAGGTTTGCTGCAAAAAATAAGTAGTAGTTATCTACCTAGTAAACAAGAATAGCTCATAGCACTTCATAATAATTTTACGTCAGCTCTCAGACTATATCACTCGTTTGATTTATTTCATGAAAGGTAAATTCCTAATTAGTTGTAGGCTACTTACTAAGTCAGCACAGTAATTCATTTTCCGATCAACAATACCTACTATAATCAATTATAAAATTACGTTCATCGATTTAATAAACGACTTTATTTCTGCGCGGAAAAACCTTGCATATGCGTAGCTTCGGTATGGAACACAAATGAAATAACATAAAACTATAGGAACCTACGTAATAAAAAAATAACAATATCTAACGACATAACTAGGACCTATTATAGGTATTACAATTTATTACCTTTCAATATCCTTTGGAAGCGTAAAGAATGACAATTCGTCATTTCTATCACTATTCAAACAGCCGAATGCTATGCAGTACTTTCTAGCTTTCTTCTTGGTACTCATAATTAAAACACGAATAAAGTTTGTCATAAGTTTACGTAAGTAGGTGCTATCGCTAAGTACAAGGCGCGCGACTCATCGAGCGCACGCTTGACACTCGACTGAACGGACCCGAATATTGGGTCCTTGAATTTATTTGTACTTGTTGCGGAGTGCGACCGCCCTGATTATGCATATATATATACGTATTAATATACAAAACCTATCCTGCTGTTACCTGGCAGTTTAGTTTTAGAAATAATATAATAATTAAGAAGCCTACCTACTCGTGAAGTGACGGTAGGTATTAAAAAAAAGAAAGAATAAAATAGTAAACTACCAGTGTAATCAGAAAAAAAAAAACAGAGAGTGAGTTACAGGAGGTGGCGTGGGTATGATATTGTCCTTCGGCTTGGGACTTAGCTTTGAGGCGCGCGTGGGAAGACGTTCCGCGGTGAGATGGTGCAGAAGTAGTGCAGCCAGAATTAATGCAGCAGTGCGCAGAGAAGCTCCCGGGGGACAGGTGTCCACAGACCCGTGGCAGCGTTCTAGTAGAGGGTTATACCTCTAGGTATCAGGAGAAAACCCCAACATTGGGGTTTTTTCACTAGATAAAAAGGTAAATAAAGACAAAGGTGTGTCCAAAATTATTTGCAAAATGATTTAGAAAACTTTCTCCAAGCCAGCAAGAAATGACGAGGCTAAAAAATAACGATTGGTCACCACAGGCTAATTAGTCACTTTTATTGGTGTTATCAATGATGGTCCCTTTCGAAAATTTAGCGTAGCAACCACCCATTCTGTTTCAATCAGAACTTGTATTACAGTCATTCAATACGGTGCGTTGGAGTAGAATATTGCGGTGAAAATTTGTTTGCAACAAGTCATATTAGCTTAGTAAAATTTCTGTTTACGATTGTAGATTACATAACGTGTAGAATGATCATACTAATTCAAGGACAAGAAATACTTAAAATCTTGACAACACATAGACATTTTAAGGTTACGTATTTCTTTGTTTATTTTCGACTGTTTATTTTATTGTGAAAGTGGACTTATTTTGTTGGTACTACGTGAAAACTCGACTAAACGGAATAAAAACAAATGTGAGATGAAGTGAGACGTTACACTGCATATAATATACCCACTATCGATGACAAGTTATAGCGAGATTAGATCCATCCGAAGCTAAAGTTTTTTTTCTAGTGTTGTCTAACTCATCTGGGGAGGTTGTGCTATGTCACAGAATAAATAATAGTAGCTATGTTTGAAAACCATTCCAGTTTTTTAAGCATAGTACATTGAATTGCAAAAGCGCGTGATTACAGCCATATCTCAGACTAGCTGTACCCGCAGCTTCGCACGCGTGGTCATTTCTCTAGGTTAAAAGTACTATATGTATAATACCGATATATAGCAAGTACACCAGTTTTTAAGTCAAACCCCAAGCTATACAACAGTGAAAACTGCATCGCCATTGGTCCAGTAGTTTTTGCGTAATGCGCGAACAGACAAACAGACAAACAAACAGACAGACACGAATTTAAAAAATGATTTATTCTTGTTCAGGGGCTTATTTCAAGTACCCATTTTTTTCTCAATTATCTCCTTTGTACAGTTTTTTTCGTTCCTATTGTTTTATTATAAGTATAGATGTAAATAACAGTGACATTGTCAGACAGTGACTATTATCTAACATGCATGGCATGGTTTGATAGCTGAATGCCTACTTTGATTTCCTATTGCGGCGACGGCGCGTGGCGATCACAAACAGGTTTGATTGCAATCGTCGCGGGTAATTTTAACGTTTAGCACCAGATATAAGCTCCGATGACTCAAAGAGGCTGAATTACGCTTACTGTTATTTTTTATCGACTTCACAAAAGGAGACGGTCATATGTTCGATTGTATGTATGTTTTTTGTGTATGTACACCGGTTACTCCGTTAATTGCGGACCGATTTTGATGATTGTTATTTTATTCAAAAGGGTAGACTTTCATGTAGTCCTATATAAACTTCATCATAATTGGTTCAGTAGTTTTTTGTAAGAAAAACTATTTGTTTTAATGTTTGATCTCTTATATCTTCGGGATTTCTGAACTGAATTAGATGATCATTATTACTTGAGAAAAAAGAACATCCTGAGTGATACCTACTATATAAATTTAATCAAAACTGGTTTAGTAGCTTTTAACAAGCTTTTATTTAATTCACTGGGTTATTAAGCTTGGGACAAGTTTGCAAGTCAATTCTGAACCATTTAACAACGTCCAATGAAGCTGAAGTCTTGCACACGGGTGTAGCTCAGATGATATTATGGTACTATTGAACTGGTCTGATGATGGAGCCGGAAGGTAGTCACAGGAACTCAACAACAAAGTGATGGACCCCCTTCGAGTTTGGGCTCATTTGGTTTGTCTTGATGAGTTCTTTGGTTTTATGTTGTATCCAGGGTCTGATGATGGAGCCGGAAGCTAGTCATAGGAACCAAACAATCAGATGATGGAACCCTTTCGAGTTTGGGCTTATTGGGTTTGTCTTGATGAGTTCTCTGGTTTCATTTGGTAACCAGGGTCTGATTATGGAGCCGGAAGGTAGTCACAGGAACTCCACAACAAAATGATGAAACCCCTTCGAGTTTGGCCTCATTTGGTTTGACTTGATGAGTTCTCTGGTTTTATTTGGTATCCAGGGTCTGATTATGGAGCCGGAAGGTACTCACAGGAACTCAACAAAAAATGATGGACCCCCTTCGAGTTTGGGCTCATTTGGTTTGACTTGATGAGTTCTCTGGTTTTATTTGGTATCCAGGGTCTGATGATGGAGCCGGAAGCTAGTCACAGGAACTCCACAACAAAATGATGAAACCCCTTTGAGTTTGGCCTCATTTGGTTTGACTTGATGAGTTCTCTGGTTTTATTTGGTATCCAGTGTCTGATTATGGAGCCGGAAGGTAGTCACAGGAACTCAACAACAAAATGATGGACCCCCTTCGAGTTTGGGCTCATTTGGTTTGTCTTGATGAGTTCTTTGGTTTTATGTGGTATCCAGGGTCTGATGATGGAGCCGGAAGCTAGTCATAGGAACCAAACAATCAGATGATGGAACCCTTTCGAGTTTGGGCTTATTGGGTTTGTCTTGATAAGTTCTCTGGTCTTATGTGGTATCGAGGGTCTGATGTTGGAGCCGGAGTCACAGTAATCCACTGTATCAATGAAACTGTACCAATTAAAGACAAGACTAGCCAAAGTAAAGAAGCAAGGTAAACAAAATAAAATAAATATGTATAATAAGTTGCCTATTAGCATAACAAGACTTCATTTAACTGATTTAAAGAATAAAATAAATTATTTTTTCGTAGCTACCCCATTTTATTCACTTAATGAATTTACGACAATGCATCTGACGGAGTCATCATTTTTGAATGAGGATTAACGAAATAAGAGTTTGACTTAGTTGAAATTGTTGTAATTCTTGTAGATATAGTAACATTTTTTTGGTTTTATTTTAATTTGAATACATTGAATATTTATAAACAAAAAAACAATTTAATTTCATTGTTATAAATTCTTACTATGTATAATCAATGTAATATTAAGTTTGCGAAGTGTGTACTATTTGACTTGCCTTGTGTAACAGACCAATTTATATGGCCAATAAATAATTCTATTCTATTCTATTCCATTACCCAACAATCAAATGATGAAACCCCTTCGGGTTTAGGCCTATTTGATTGGTTTCGATGAGTTCACAGATCTTAAATGGTGTCTCGTAAAAGATTGCTTTAAAAAGTAATTATATATTTAAAACTTATAAATCCATTTGTTTTGTGTTTATGTTTCCTCATCTACGAGATGCAAGAAGCTTATTATTTTATATTATTGTTCGGTATATAAGCTTCTTGACGAAATGTGTAACCATTTTTTTAAAGAGTTTCACTCCAGTGAAATCATAGATAATTTTTGTCAAAACTGATTCACTTGTTTTATATGTAGGTTATTCAATATTGGTTTTAATTTACCAACGTCTTGAGTCTAAATTGAATTAAACTTTTTTTTTGGCATATATTCCTTCCGATGTTTGCATAAGCTACTTAAAATCAAGAAATACAAATACTTTTCCAAAAAAAAAAAAAAATTACTTCATATTAAAAATGTTCTTTTGTAAATAACGGAAGGCGGTGCCGAACCTAAGCGTCATTTAATTCTAATATCTTCTTTACAACAAAATTAATACACCTGTCTACGCACCCCACTAACGAAGTAATATGCTGTTGTCTATGCCGCACCCTCATACAAAATACGAAACTAAAAAGAGACTCACACGAACGTATTTTGACTTTCACACGTTCACAAACCGATTGACACGAATACAGAAATCTAGTAAATGATAAAGTATTTGTAGATTATTACTTTAATAGCTTATTACTTATTTTATATAGCACGTCAAGGCGTTTAAGACATCAACTTTTTGAATAAGCTCAACCATATTAAAAATGTCTTACGTCTTAAATGTCTTCTTGTCTTACGTTGTATTTTTGCATTTTTATTACATTGGTAATTTGAAAAAGTGATATTTTTCTGGCTCAACTGTAATTATTGTATTATTTGTAGGGGTTGTTTACAAAATATCATTTTTATAATGTAGTCGTTTTTTTTTTTTGGAGAATTATTTTGTTTCTCAACCGGCTCGGTTACAGTAACAATCCACACAGCCCAGGGGAACTACTCGATCTTATTCAAGTACCACAGTTTTACCATTGCTCCACTTGCTCAGTAAAAAGGTGAAATAGGAAGTTCCGATTCTTTGTTTTTATGTAATCCTATTAATTCTGTACGTGACAAAAGTTTCAGCTTTCTAGGCATTTCGTAGACGAATTAGGTTTTTGTACTACATTTTCCTCTATGCTGAGCACTATACAAATATGATACATAGTCCTATATAATCAAAGGTACTTTAGTGGCAACGGACTAACACATGCACACAAATACAAACTCTATATAAAACGCTTAACACCCCCTTTTTCAGTCGGGCTTTAAAACTAGCAGATGGCTTGCTTCACCAAAGTCGATTAATTCAATTTTGGAAGACTTTGTGTTTTATTTTATTATAGATGATAAAAAGGCCTGACACGCACTGTCTGCATTTGTAGAGGGATAATGAAACTCACGATAAAAACAAATATAGAAAAACAAACAAGTAAAAGCTTTAGCAAAAAGTAGGTTTTGACCAGTACCACGCCCAGTAGAGTTCTAAGGAGTTAGTTAAGACACTAGACCTAGTGAAAAGCAACTTCTCTTTATCCCTCAACAGGACTACTGGGAACTGACGTAGTTCGGAAAGCCAATAAGGTAGTTTTTTCAATAAATTGTAGTAACATAGGTACTTATATTTTCTTTGGCACTTCATAGGTAGGGCGGAGTTAGGCAAAATAGCAACGGAAAAAATACACCAAGTATCTTAGAAACCTAAAAATAGACTATAATTAAAGGATAACCGTTAAACTTGATCAAATACCTAACATAAATACTTCGTTTCAGAATAAGCAAGTAAGAGCTAGAATAAACTTCACCGGAAGGGATGATCCTTTTAGATAATTAACGATAATTGTATAAAATACACGATGTTATTACTAACAGGGAAGGTTGTTCAGTATATTTAGGATTTCAAAATGTTTAAGCAATTACAACGGTTGTCGCCATCAGACCCGAAGCTTGGGATATATGTAAGTAAATAATTAACGAGCGCCGCTTGAATTAGGAGCCGCTCTTGCCCGCTCTCATAGACCCATGTTATTTTATGTTTATAGTGACAAATAAGGACCTTCTGCCTTAATATTAAGGATTACATAACTGCCTGCCAACCGTGGAGCGCACGTACATATGCCTGTGATATGGGAGGGACGGAAACAATTTACTCATTAGCTATTCATGCCGCGCTTAAATAGGTGTGTTGAATGGACCTTGAGTACGCAACTCCGCTGGGGGTTTGCCATTATCTTTTGATTTTAATGCTTGCATACATTGTTTCTAATAACCACACTAAAAGCGTAATTAAGACAGAATAGTTAGGAGTTCCTCTTAATAGATAAACAGTGTCCGCTTCGGAGGATATTTTATTTAGACAGCAATTTCCCTAATATCCTTCGGGCGCTTACAGAGGAAATTGGCGATCCGCCGCGAGGACACTTTGAACTTTCCAGAAATTCTGTCCCGCGGGAAATGTCTTGTTACTTGCACTTACATCTCACAAAAATTAAATGGTGGGCCTGTGACGCTACCCTATTAGCAGTAACTCACTTTATTACACATTTTTCATACGAAAAGTCGAGTAATAAAACTTTGTTAAGGTCTGAGATATATTTTCTAATTTAACAAATACCATTTTAGTTAGCGTCTACAACTAAAACACTTGATAATTGGTTGCGGAGAGCCATCAAATTACGTCGGCGCGATATCTAATTTAACAGACGAATCCCATTCGTCATTGTGCGAATTACAATCAAATGTAATTCGTTTTAGAAACTGAGGGGAAATACAGATCTTCGACACAATGGAGTTGATCTTGAGTAATGTGTAATCAGCGTAGTAAAATCTAAAGCGGGTCTGTTCAAACAACGTCATCCTTTTGTTCTCGTAATAAACTGTCAGGGGACAAAAGAAATCCACCGACATCGGATGTCACCCTCCTGAAATTTAGAGCTTCGCTCACACGCTAACGGCCATGTCCCATTCATCCAAAGGAGGTTTATGAAATGAGTTCGTAACACAGTTGTAGTTACAACCGTATCACCTTCTGTGTAAACGGCCCTTTGTTTCTTAGCTTTGGAATTTCATAGTTATCTACGTGATAGGTTTTGTTTGAACTTACGTAAGTTAACGACGTGAATAAGAAAAATATATTTAAATGTAATGGCATGGGTACATAGTTAGATATCGGGGGTGGTGATTTTGTCGGGGCTTTGAAAGCTTGGAGGCGAATGAATGATTGAAGACATTTCCGACAATTTTCAGACGCTGTGACACGTGTTTTACCCTTCAGTGCGTCGGGCCACTCACTTATTGACTCTGACGTGGCAACTACGAGCTTCGTTAATTATATCTAGTCCATCTTCAGATAATTATTGACATACTAGTGCTTCCAACTATATTGAACGCTAAATCAAACATCCCAAAATATTGCTCTGTATAAGTGCACAGAACGACAGAACTTGCAATAAGTGTGAGTTTAATGACGCGCTGATCCGGAGTTGGCAAATCGCCCTCTGTTTCCGATGGGACCTCGCACCGGAAGCGCGGAAATTGGGAAATATCCAGCGGTCTTCTACGCCAAAATATCGTGATGAAGGAAAAAGGTCGCTGATGTCCTACAATTTGCCCTTCAGATATTGCTTTGCAAATTGCTCGCTGACGGCTTCAAAAAGTGAATGTGTTACCTTTATATGTGTGTGTATTGTCTTCTACACAAAAGGTATCGTGTAAGTGAAACCTTATTAAAACTAACGATAATGTGTGCCACGGGTAAACTAGGTTCGCCTGATAAGTTTTGGTTGGTTGTACATTAAAGCCAGTTAAATGGTTCACTAAGTATGTGTTGCCTTTTGTTAAGAAAAGTTTATCTCTACACGAAAACCTCAAGCCTATCTCAGCAAAGCTAATTCTAAAAGGATTCATGAACAATATTTTTAATCTAACTGGCCTCATTTTTCCGATAATTATATGTATTGGTCTACAAGTTTTAAATTGTTTCGGACAGGCGAGTTCCCACGAGAGTGCCAAATGTTGGTTTCATGATTTTTCGTTTGAAATTGGTTCGAGTAAAGTTTGGAATTTGGACCCGATCAGGTGGCCCCGGCGGACCAGGCGCGGGTGACTAATGAGCGGTCAGCGCGCCGACTGCTGCCCCCTGGGAACCTTCGGCTTAAATACTTTACACCAAAACATACACGGCATAACGGAACACTAACACATTCATTTAAAACTGAACAATGAAATAACCGCACTCGGCGCTCACCGACCATCGTAACTGTACACATTTTTGCATAAACGTTTCGATTGATTTTCAGCACGATCACTTGGATATAATGTAAATTTTCAAACATTTGTAACATAGACTTTACGGGATGCGAAAAACGTCAGAGTGGTGATAGACGAGGATCGTTCCGCAATTTGCTATGGAAATATGTGCAAAATACCTGCTTATATTTACGTCGTATGCATGTGTAGTGCGCTCGGCGATCCACTGTCGCCTGGAGAGCGCCTGTTTATAGCGCGGACCTACGATTTATAACCACTTGGTCTGCGCTTGTAATAAACCAGATAACTCAATTTATGGCACTAAAGCCGAGGCTATGTCCTCTTCCATGATTCTGTATTTATATCAAGTGGAGTTATAGTGATCACCTCGGGTGTGGTTTATTACTTTACTGCCAGCCATCCGTCTGCCTACACAATACGGCGGCAACATTGTTACTCCATTCGTTCTCTATATTTGATTGATTGTTCCAGCTCGGGGGATATAACTCGAGTCAAGTAATGTGCCAGCTAAAAGAATCTTTGTTCATCTTAATTGATGTATCTGAGTAGTAATAATAACAGACGAAGTAAACCATTATATTGTAATAAGATATTAAACCCGTCCCGGAACACATTGTTTGAACATTGTGTTCATGGAAGATTTTCTAATAATGTTTGTAACGTATTCACATTTATACTAAAATTACTGACTAAGAGGCAGAAAACGGAAATAAGCGCCCATTTCATGAATTATAAAAGATAGCGTCTTGTTTTATAGATGTTATATTTCATAGAGCAGTGTTTTTGGGATGTAATCATTTATTTAAAAGCTTTGTACAATCTCGCAGCTGCGCCAAATGATTGACGTCTGGATTTGAACTCTTGTAGAAAATTTTAGATATCATATTGTTTCTGTAATAACATGGTTACAAAAAACTATAGAAAAGAGAAAATTACTTTATGAACGTGGCATAATTTGCAGGGAGTCGGGTTTTAAATAAGTATATTGAAACTATTTTGAAACCAAGAATAATTTTAAAAATGTCAACTGTCTGTCGCACGTAAGATATCTAATTTTAACATTGAGAATCTAATTATAAAACAAAGAAATCGAAAGTGTATTTAAAAGGTCATGAATGGAGAACTTCAAACAACAAACAATCATAAAGGACCAAAGTTTAATAATTGTGTTTAATTGAAAAGACTTTTGCCTCTGTTTTTACTTTAAATAACCAAGGAACGGCTGAGATTCCAATTTTCACAAAACTTTGGTACAGGAGCGTAAAGTTTTTAATTGTTATTCATAAAAATATCAAGGAGAAAAGCTTTTAAATATTGAAAGTAAGTTCGTATTTTGTGTTTCCGTCTAATTATATAGGAAAAAAGTTTCTACAGGCTTTAAATAAGTATATTTATTTAGTTGGTCTACTGATAGCGATTGTGTAGACTAGTTATAGTTTAGACAAAGAATATCTATTATACTCTTAGCTTAGGCTTATTTTAGGTTAGCAAAGTCATTGTATTTATTAAAAGCTTTTATTTTACTTGTTGCAATGTTTGTATGTATGTTTGTTGAAGTCAAATCTTGCATGCTGAATTATAACCACTTTATCTTATCCTACGGAGTTGAATTTTTGCGTGTTGGTTCAGTTTCGATGACAATGCATTTTTATGGTAAGCATGACCTGAATTGACATCCAGGAACAGACCCAGATAAAGGAACTCTTCAACGGTCAACAGCACTGTCACGAAATTTTGTATACACATTCTATTATGATATTTGGTTTGAAGTTTCACCATGACACGGCTGCAGCACCCCGGGTTGACTCCTGACTTGGGAACTCTTCAACGGTTAACAGCACAAACACGAAATTTTGTGTACGCATTATATTATGATAGCCGGTTTGAAGTTTTACCATGACATGGCTGCAGCACTCCGGGTTGACTTCTGACTTGGTAACTCTTCAACGGTGAATAGCACAGAATTTTGTGAACACATTATATTATGATAGCCGGTTTGAAGTTTTACCATGACATGGCTGCAGCACTCCAGGTTGACTCCTGACCTGGGAACTCTTCGACGGTTAATAGCACAGACACGGAATTTTGTGAACGCATTATATTATGATAGCCGGTCTGAAGTTTTACCATGACATGGTTGCTGCTCTCAGGGTTGGCTCTTGATTAGGAAACTTCTTAACAGTTAACAGCACAAACACGAAATGTTGTATACGCATTTAATTATGATAGCCCGTTCTAATTTTCATCATGACATGGCTACTGTATAAAACTTTTTTTTAAATGTTTTTCAATTAATCTTTTTGATAACTGAAAGTACTGTTATCTAAAGCTCTTTGCTATATCAGATTTTGAGCAACTGGACACATGTGCAACGGACTCACTTATTTTCAAAAACATGTTTGATGATTTATCATCATCGCCCTATTACATTCCCACTCCTAGGAAATAAAACTTTCAGAGAATGTATAAGCAGTAAAATGTTGCAAACATTGTTCCTGAAAAAATCTAAGTGTTTTTAAGACTCTATGGGTGAAGAAAAATGTGTTTCGTGTAAGAAACATTAGAGTTATGACGTATGTGTGGTGCATAATAATAGGACCACCCTTTATCAACTCGCGGGTGTTGTGAGCAGCAACAATTTGTTGTGTACTCAATACTCATATTTATCCCCAACTACTGCGATCACCAAGATGCCTGCAAGCGCGGCAATCACGGTAAAACCACCCTACATATGTAGGCAAGGCTTACATCAGCATTGGAATCTTCAGGACGATGTTTTTGTGAACTCTACACAAATGGGAAAAAAGCAAAACCGAATCAACGCCCATATTCGCAACAAAGATTGGGAAACTATAAGCCTTATTTACATAAACGTCATGATATTTTTATACAATTTTATACATGTGTCTGAAACGTATGGTAAATGTAGCATAATGTAGCAGCGGAACAAATGAAAAATGTATCTACAAACCGAAAACGAAGCGAGAACAGACACTTACAGACGGTGGCAGTCTCCACTTTCTGGATGTTAGTTTGGTCTTGAGCTGACAGCTTACAAAATTGTGTCGCTTTATTCTGCAAGTAAATTGTCCGGTCCGTGAAGCTGGGAAGGATGCTACTTTGTGTTGCATTATTCCGCAAGTAAATTGTCCGGTCCGTGAAGCTGGGAAGGATGCTACTTTGTGTCGCTTTATTCTGCAAGTAAATTGTCTGGTCCGTGTAGCTGGGAAGGATGCTACTTATTGTGGCATTATTCCGCAAGTAAATTGTCCGGTCCGTGAAGCTGGGAAGGATTCTACTTTGTGTCGCTTTATTCCGCAAGTAAATTGTCCGGTCCGTGTAGCTGGGAAGGATGCTACTTTGTGTTGCATTATTCTGCAAGTAAATTGTCCGGTCCGTGAAGCTGGGAAGGATGCTAATTTGTGTCGCTTTATTCCGCAAGTAAATTGTCCGGTCCGTATAGCTGGGAAGGATGCTACTTTGTGTTGCATTATTCCGCAAGTAAATTGTCCGGTCCGTGTAGCTCGGAAGGATGCTACTTTGTGTCGCATTATTCCGCAAGTAAATTGTCCGGTCCGTATAGCTGGGAAGGATGCTACTTTGTGTTGCATTATTCCGCAAGTAAATTGTCCGGTCCGTGTAGCTCGGAAGGATGCTACTTTGTGTCGCATTATTCCGCAAGTAAATTGTCCAGCCCGTGTAGCTGGGAAGGATGCTAATTTGTGTCGCATTATTCCGCAAGTAAATTGTCCATTGTTATTGTTGTCTGTCAGTCAGTATGTCACGGTACTTTTTTATATGCATAGACTAGCTGTACCCAAGGCTACACACGCGTGGTCATTTCTCTAGGTTAAAAATACTATATGTGCTATTCCTGGAGCTAAAATATCAATATACGATCATTTGATCCAAATGTCTTCAGGCGTCAATTTTATTTTTATCGATTGCTCGGCTTCTATTCTTCGGATTGAAATACCAATTACACCAGTTCTTAAGTCAAGCCTTAAACTATCCAACATTGACAACCATATTGCAATCGGTCCAATAGTTTTTACGTGATGCGTGAACAAACAAACATACAGACACGGTTTTTTTTAGTAACTAGCTGTAACGGTAGCTTATTTTGAGACCATATTTTACACGACTACCCAGAAAATGAGTGTAATGTTTTTACGATTCATGTATGTTTGTTTGTTTGTATGTGTATGTGAGTTTCTTTATTTGACCTTCAATTTTAAATGCCTTCACAGATTTAGACGTATTGGATATCGTTAGAATCCTTACATCACCCCGAGTAACATAGGCTAAATAATTTTTTTTAAATTTCTATATGTCGGCAGTATGGCACCATTTTCAAAAGCGAAAAGAATAATTAATTTTGTAATTTTACCATATGGGTATCAAATTCAAGGCCTTGATAAGCATATTCCAACAGTATATAAGTTTTTGGCAAACGTTATTTTTTGGCAGGTCAAACGTGTTTTTTTTAGCTGTTAAGCTCGTTAAAATAGCAAATAGCAATAGTAGTTTAAATTATATTTTTTTGCTCAGACTTTTTCGTACTTGTCGCTTTATTATAAGTAAAGATTAACCAAAATAAAAAATATGAGCGAAATTACCTAGTTTGGTTTGAAATATTATTTTCAGACCAATCATTTTAAAAATCTTGTTTGTTTATTGAAGTTTGGAATCAAAAGCTAGGTATTAAAAATAAGATAAATTATTTTACGTAAAAATAAACACAACAAAGTCTTTATGCAAGGAAATGAAGATGTTCTTATTTCCTGGTAGTAAATGCCATAGGCTAGAAACAACATAAAGAAATAGAGACAAGCTTTCTCAAAATTTCTGTAGTAGCGCCATCGATCAATACGGAACAATAGTACGTGACGTAGAAATATCACGGAGGAGCTGCGAACGCGGGCAAGGCGAATCGATAACAAATTGGAAACCGGATAAACGACCTATTACTAAATAAAATATATACGCTCCAATTTTATTATTGACAGTTCATAAGGCCATAGAGGAAGACGTATTGTGCGCCGTCATCCAAACGTATGAGGGAGCATAAAGAGATTTCTGTGAAGAGATTTATTACGCTTTGCAGCTTTATTTCATTAATTCTTTGGAAGCTTTTGTATCTTACAAAAGAAAATACTATCCAATTTTAATATTGTCGTAGCAATTGTTATTCGTGCTATGGACTGTAACTACGGCCCTGCTACGAATGTTGTCTACGGCTACGATGTAGCACCCGTAGCCTGGCCATAGAATAATCTATCGATCTTCTAGCTACCTTCTATCTCTGTATATATATATGTGTGTTACCGTGAGATAGCTTAATCCGCCGTTTAATAACCTGCCAAGCCTTTTGATAGAATGGTGTCATTCAATTAACGGCCTGAATGATATTCAGCCATTCAATCAAACAGCTAGGCACTTGATTTGGATCGAAAACGTCAAGTCTTCTTGTCGTCCATACCGCAGTGCCTGAAGACAAAAGTCTTTAATTAGTGCGTCCTACCAGTCATGACATACAGAGCTGAAACGTGGACACTCACAGTCAAACTAGTCCACAAATTTAATGTCGCTTAGCGAGCTATGAAGAGAACTATGCTTGGAGTTTCTCTGAAGGACAAGATTCGTAATGAAGATATCCAATAGATAACCAAGGTAACCGACATAGCTCAAAGGATAAGCAAGCCCTAGTGTTGCAGTGGGCTGGTCACATTTCCCGAAGAACCGATAACCGTTGGGGTAGACGAGTTCTCGAGTGGAAACCACGTTTAGGCAAACGTAGTGTAGGACCCGCTAATTCAGTTTCTGTGACCACGATCTATGCAATTTGATAGAAACGTCGAGGTAAATAAAAAATAAGTATTTCAGCGCGATTAAGTCCCGTTTCAATATATAACTATGAGTTCATTAAATATTATTCGGCTGAATATCATTTAATAATAATATTATTCGAGACAATTCACACCAATTACCTAGCCCTAAACTAGGATATCCTGTACTATGGACACTAGATAACGGATAAACATACATAGATACGAATATTACATCCACGACTCGGAAACAATCATTTCTGCTCATCACTCAAATGATTGTACCTTGCGTGATTTGAACCCACAACTGTTTGATTTCGTAGTAGGGTTTCTAGCCACTAGACCAACCGGTCGTCATTTAGGCCGTTTATTACGTCTGACTGAAGTTTGATGATATTGGTACTATTGATTCTGGAATAAGACAGGATCCTTATATCCCAGAAAAAATACCGCGCAGGCAAAGCCGCGGGCACAGCTAGTTACTATATATACCTGGCATAGTGTTGGATGTTAAGTGGTCTCTTATGTTATGTTAATTACAAGAGTAATTAACATAACGTTTTAATTGTATGTTTTTGCCTTTTTCTTATATACGTATCACTAGCTGCGCCCCTCAGCTTCGCCCGCGGTCAATATTTGCCACACCCACCATATTAGTAAAGACATTTTAAAAATCCCTCCTTTTTGCATCCCTAGGGTGTCACTTTGACACCTGCTACTTTGACACCTGTCACTTTGACACCTGTAACTTTGACACCTGTAACTTTGACACTTGTCACTTTACACTTATCATTTTGAAAATTCCTTCAAAGCTTTCATTTTCTTCCTTATTTTGGTCCCATGCTCCTCACCCTGGTCCCGTCCCCTTTAAAACCTCTACCAACAACCCTCAAGTTCCACCCCCGCCATGTCACTTTGACAAAGAATTTGCAAAAATATATTAATGATGATAAAGCTTCTTAAGTCTTTCTGCTCTCCTGGTACTTTAAAATACTTTTGTTTTTAAATATAATCACACTATTTAACGTTCATGGGGAGGTATCATATCATCATCATCATCATCATCATCATCATCAGCCCGTGTCAGTCCACTGCTGGACATAGGTCTCTCTCAAAGCACGCCACTGAGCCCGATCTTCGGCTACTACACTCTATAGGAGGTATACTCACTTTTAATAACTTTATTTTTCAATGTCATATCTCCAACTTCTAAAGTGTTTCTGCTCTCCTGGTACTTTAAAATGCTTTTTTTAAATATAATCACAATAATTTAATATTCACGGGGCATATTCATTTCTAATAACTTTATTTGTCAATGTCATATCTCTAACTTCTAAAGTGTTTCTGCTCTCCTGTACTTTAAACAGCTTTTTAAAAAAAAAAAAAAAAACATAATATTTAATGTTCATGGGGAGGTATACTCACTTCTAATAACTTTATTTGTGAATGTAATATCTCCAACTTCTTAAGTCTCTCTGCTCTCCTGGTACTTTGAAATACATTTTTTAAACATAATCACACTATTTAAAGTCCCCCCGCACCTGCGGTCGTGTGTGTTGTGCTCCGTATTTTTAATTGTTTTGTGCCCATAAAATGGCACAAAAAGTATTAGAAGATCTCATTCGCGACTTAATTATGACCGTCAAAGGATTAGTGAGTAAAGTGGAGTCACTGGAGACGAAGATTTGTGAACAATCAGCTGAAATAGTGAAGTTATCTACACCAGCACCAGTTACACTACAACCCGTACCGCCTGTGCCTACCCGCATATCATTAATGTGTCATAACTGTGGAGACCGCGGATTCCTCGGCAACGCTGCAACGCCCACTGCGTAATGCTCGAAAAACTGCAGCGGCCACTAAAGTGAACATGGCCGGCACCACTATAAGGAAGAAAGCGGAGAAAACTAACACACTGAAGGGGCGACTCGAGAAGACTGACATTCGAGTCGAGTCGTCTTCAACTACATCGGACGCGCATCTACCCGCGTCACTGGCAGATGAGAGGACGTTGGATCGGGCCATGAAATCAGCGAATGAACATGTTGATAATGGGGAGGACAGCAACATTAAAGGGCAATGGGAGGTCATCTCCCGACGCCGCCGCAGCATCTATCAAGATCGACCAGTTATTGTGGGTAGTTGCAAGGACGATCACGGATTACATGCCGTGGAAAGAATAAAATATATTCAAGCGTGGCAATTCCAACCTGATACCACTATAGTCCAAGTGCAAAACTTTCTAAACAAGATCGTGAAAGCCGAGTATAAGATCGAGAAACGACACATAAAATCGGAGAGGCATGCATCTTTCATCATTGGAATGCCGGAAAGTATCTACGCTCAAGTTGCGACGCCAACTGTGTGGCCTACAGGGATTCGGTTCGCGAGTTGGTTTTTTCGCCCTCGCTCACACCCGCTGCCACCGGGGAAGTAAGACCAAGCGCGCATCCTCCGGCGCCGGCGCAGACACCTATCTCAACACGTCATACATCTTCACTGCAGTGTTCGAGAGAAACGACGGCGACGGACGGTAATAATGACGCAAAATTTTACGTAAGATTGTGCCATCAGAATATAGCGTCGATAAAAAACAAGACTAGGCAAATTGAAGTGTTGTTGAAATGTCATTTAAAATGTGACGTATTTCACGGAGCACTGGCTTAGAGAGCATGAACTAAAGTGTATTCACATTAATAACTTTGTATTAGCGTCCTATTATTGTCGGACAGCTTTGGATCACGGAGGATCGTGTATTTACGTTGGTAATAATATAAAATATAGAAATTTAGATTTTTACACCCGACTTTCGGATTTATAGATCCAATTTGACAAGTACTTCGCAATATTTTCCTGTGGTAGAATGTCTGCTCAACGAGCTAAATGATACTGGAAATGAGTTTGTGGTTTTGGGTGATTTTAATATTTACTGTATTGATGGAATTAATAGTGACCTAAAAAAGTTGAATGACATTTTATCAGCTAATAATTTACGTAATATTGTTGATTTTCCCACAAGAGTGACTGAATCAACAAGTACTAGGCTTGACCACGTCTATGTCAGCTGTGAAACGGCGGAAGCAGCGCGCGTGGCGCCAGTGCGAACTCATCTGAGTGATCACTTCGTGGTCCGAGCCACCGTGCCGTGCGCGCCGGGCCCGGGGCCGGCGCCCGCGCGCTTCGCCCGAGTCTACAGCCAGGCTAACAGGTCCAACTTTATCGCTGCCGTGGACTGTGTTGACTGGACTTACATCGAACGGAAACATTCGGGCTCACCGGATGAACTAGCTAAAGCCATATTATGCATATTGAAAAATAAGATTGATGTGTGTTTCCCGGTGAGGCGACAACTTGTGACAAATAAAAATGAATCTTGGGTCACTGCTGATATAATTAATTTAAATTCTATTTTAATTGACATGCAAAACTTGACATTGAAATTTCCATCTAATTTAAATTTGACATCTAAAATTAATGAATTCCAAATGAAGTACAAAGACTTATTATGGCAAGAAAGAAGCGGTTACTACTGTAATTAAATCGGGAAATCCACTAATGTCTCTAAAGCGATGTGGGAGGTTGTAAATACGGAAACGGGTAAAGTGCGAAGAAGTAGTGATTACACTGAGTTGATCTAAATTCCCTAGCAAGGTGGACGCTGTCGATGCTGTGAATGCACATTTTGTAAGCGCGGCTGAGTCATGTAATACACCCGCAGCTGACGTAGTCGCCGCGGCACGAGCTCTGTCGGCAGCGCGCCCGCCTGCTGATCGTTCGCTCAGACTCAGAATATTCACAGAGGTGGAAGTGTATCGCATAATAACAACTGGCATAGCACATAAGAAATCGAAAGATGCCTATGATATGTCAGTCTTTTTGTTGCATGTTGTCGCTGACCATTAGCTCGTATTCTCTCTTGTTTATTTAACAAATGTTGTGATGGAGGTCAGTATCCTGCAACTTTGAAGTATGTCAAAGTGTTTCCTCTATACAAGGGAAAAGGGAAGCAAGAAGAGATTAACAGTTACAGACCTGTCTCGATAATTCCAGCTATAGCTAAAATGTTTGAGCATGGTTTGAGTTCCCGTTTCACCGAGTACCTTACACAATGTTGTGCTCTTTCGGACTGGCAGTATGCATACCGCAGTGGTCGATCTACTACTGATTTAGCTCGGGAAGTAGTGCGACGTATTCTTGAAGCTCGGGAAGGTCTTCAGCAGGTTGCGGTGATCTTCTGTGATCTGTCAAAAGCGTTTGACGTCGCTGACCATGATGTACTCGCAGTAAAGATGAGGTAATACGGTGTTGAAGGGCCTGCACCGAAATTGTTCTCAGCCTTTATGACAGATCGATGTCAGGTGGTCGTTGGGGATGGGGTTATGGTGAAATCTCAGCCGCTAAAGACCGTAATTGGAGTAGCCCAAGGCTCGTCGCTCTCCAACATTATGTTCTCCCTCCTCCTCAATGATTTGCCGGAAAATATACGTGACGGACACATACTCATGTATGCCGATGACGTCGCTGCAGTCATCACCGCACCAACTGTATATCAGCTAGAACGCAAGTTGAATCGAGTAGTTGGCGATCTAGACCAGTGGTTTAAAATCAATGGGCTGATTTTGAATACAAACAAGACCCATTTTATACAATTCAACCTATCCGGTCGGTCATATAGACCACTAGATGTGCGAGTTGGAAGTGCTAAAATGGACCAAGTTAATGAGACTTCCTTCCTAGGCTTCCATGTTGATAGTGGTCTGACATGGGAGAACAACATAGACAAGTTATGTGTAAAAGTTGGACGTGCTAGCTTTGCGCTGTGGCGAGTTTCCGCCATTTTACCTTACAGCATGGTCCGGAGCTGCTACTTTGCGTCAGTGCACTCTCTACTTCAGTATGGCATTGAAATCTGGGGGCGTGCTGCCGATTGGGAGCGCGTCTTCAAAATGCAGAAGAGAGCAGTGAGGGCCATAGCGCGAGTGTCACGACAGACATCGGCGCAGCCACTCTTCCGGACCATGGGCATAATAACCGTCTCAGCCCTGGTGTGCTTTCAGGCAGCTCTGTATGCCAAAGACCACCCAGAGGAGTACTCGAGACTCGGCGACGGTCACAGGTACAGCGCAAGGAACGCACATCGACTGCGAGCAGTTCCACGACGACTGACGAAGACGTCTAAACTCGTGCACGTGATGGCTCCGGCGGTATACAACCGGCTGCCAGGAAGTATTCGGGATTCGCCCTCTAGGGACTCGTTTAAAAAGAAACTCAAAAAATGTCTGGTTGAGCAGACATTTTATAGTTATAATGATATGATTACATTATGTATGTGATAGTGTTTTTATTTTTATTCAATTATTTAATATTTTTATTTGACATTTTATTTGAATGACTTATTTGTAAATGTTTGTTTTACTGACATTTGAAATTAAGTGTTGACAACAAATCATTTTTTTCTGAATCTTATGAATTTCATGTATTTTTATAATATTGTTATTGTAATTCACTAATGTTTAATTGTGCATGGAACCCTGGACCTGTAACTGATATTTGTTGCCAATAAAATACTATGAACTATAATGTTCATGGGTACTCACTTTTAATAACTTTATTTGTCAATTTTGTTATCTCCAACTTCTTAAGTGTTTCTGTTCTCCTGATACTTAGAAATATTGTTTCTACTTTGCTTCTTTTTTTCGATAATTTTTTTTCCCCTATTTCTTGATTAAAAGTGTGTTAATGTTTCATGTGTTAATCCAGGTTATAAGCTATCCTGGTACCAAATTTCGTCCAAATCCGTACAGACGTTCGAGCGTGAAAGAGCAACAAACACACACACGCACACACACACACACACACACACACAAACATGCAAACTTTCGCATTTATAATATTAGTGTGATAGTATGATATCATCATTTGTTTATGTTAATTACAAGAGTTAGCGTTTTAATTGTTTGTTTTTGCCTTTTTCTCTTATACGTATCATATCATCTTTTGTTTGTTTATGTTAATTCAAGAGCTAACGTTTTAATTGTATGTTTTTGCCATATTCTCTTATACGTATCATATCATCTTTTGTTTGTTTATGTTAATTACAAGAGTTAACGTTTTAATTGTATGTTTTTGCCTCTTTCTCTTATACGTATCATATCATCTTTTGTTTGTTTATGTTAATTACAAGAGTTAACGTTTTAATTGTATGTTTTTGCCTCTTTCTCTTATACGTATCATATCATCTTTTGTTTATGTTAATTACAAGAGTTAGCGTTTTAATTGTATGTTTTTGCCTTTTTCTCTTATACGTATCATATCATCTTTTGTTTGTTTATGTTAATTACAAGAGTTAACGTTTTAATTGTATGTTTTTGCCATATTCTCTTATACGTATCATATCATCTTTTGTTATTATCATTTGCCTTTATTTTGTGGTTAGTTGATGAAAATGACCTAGCACTTTATGCTTAAGTAAAAAATAAAAAAAAATTATGAGTTTTTAAGTACATTCTTATCTTTATTTACTTGAGTACTTGGTTGTTTTTACCAGACTGCGAAACGCAAAGGCCGGGTAATATATTTAATAGTATTTTTATGTATGTATATATGTATGTCTGTCTGTCTGTTAATTTGTGTTACTATATTGTATAGACCAAACACATGGACCAATTTTGATGATTATTACGATTTGATGATTCTTCAATCGATTTGACAATTATCAAAATTCAAGACGCCATATTGTGTTTTTTTTATTAAAGTTTACAAACTAAGTTAAGTGGGGTATCATTGAATAGGTATTTGAAAATCATCTTTAGGTTTTCATTATAATTTTTCATTTTGAATGAACATTTAAGATTTATAACGATTTAAAGGTATGTATGTCTGTTCCTTTGTGGCACTATATAGACCAAACACATGGACCGATTTTGATGATTCTTACGTCAGTCAATTTGTCTTAATCTTGCAAGTGCTACTTAATACATGACAGTAATCAAAATTCAATATGGCGATAACCAGACGCCATATTGTGCAAATAGAAAAATAAATAGACGTCGCGGGACGCCTGGCTGATGTGAAATATCGAATATAGTTACCACCGTACCGCGCTTCGACGAAGGTACCGCGCCGTTAGATGTTTACACATCAAAATGAAAGTCGACGAACTATGTTTATGAACATGAAATGAGTAGGCATTTGAAAATTATCTTTAGGCTTATTTTATCATCGAATGAATGAAGATGAAAGGAATGATGAAGAATGGTTTCTAAAAACCATTCTCACTTAAAAGGGTGAGAATCGTAGCTTTCAACGAATGGACCGATTTTAATGTGTTTTTTTATGTTTGAAAACTGAAATGATCGAGAACTGTTGTGTTCAATGATAATTTATTGTTTAATTCAGCATAATTCGGATCATTACGATTTATTTTGGGACGCCAAGCAAAGTCTTATATGTGTAGATAATTATTATGTAGGTATCCTTTCTTTTTAATGTTGCATTAGAAATACTTATGTATATAATTCAATCAATGAGTAAACTTTAAAAAATATATTCTGTTTTGTGGAAGATTATCTATTTTTCCGTCAAATGACACTGTCTCCATTTTACTTGATCGCACTGCGTTCAAACACTTGGACCAAGTACTATTTGATCAAAGATTGCACTTACCTGCCTCACTGACATATCTATGTACTAAGGTAAGACCATTTTCGATTCATGGTTGCTGATGTTGTTTACATTAAATAAGGTCATTAAAACAACATCCAGCGTTCCATTTCCTCTACACTTGCATTTGATGATTGATGTAATTTCTTATGACGGTCTGTTGTTCTCCTATTTCAAGGTCACGGTTAATATAATTTGGATTTGTTTATTAAGCCCAAGTATAATGGAAATATCTGCCTATCTATCTATCTATCTGTACATATAAAAGCAGTAAGTTACATTGAAGATAATTTAAGACATATTGTTAATGGAACTTAATATAAGCTACTGAACAAGAACATGACATTGTTT
This sequence comes from Alsophila aescularia, assembly GCA_946251855.1. Classification (NCBI taxonomy): domain Eukaryota; kingdom Metazoa; phylum Arthropoda; class Insecta; order Lepidoptera; family Geometridae; genus Alsophila; species Alsophila aescularia. The sequence continues at coordinate 40,306,106 of OX276386.1, read as the reverse complement.
TACATGGTGTCTGTTTGTCTTGTTGTCCGTTTATTTGTTCACGCATCGCTTAAACAATACTAGACCGATTGCGATGCGGTTTTCACTGATAGATAGTTAAGGGTTTGAATTAAAGCTGGTGTACTTGGTATCTCAAGCCGATGAGTAGAAGCTGAGCGATCAATAAAAATGATACGGCCTAACGAAATATGATACATAATATGATATGATACATATTATCCCACAAAAATGATAAAGCGGGCAAAGCCACGGGCACAGCTGTTAATTGATAAACGGTGATTCCAAACTCAAATAATACAAAGTTCTCGCCTACCGCTACCACCGCTACCACCACTACCACCGCTGCTACCGCTACCACCGCTGCCGCCGCTGCCACCGCTGCCGCCGCTGCCGCCGCTGCCGTCGCTGCCACCGCTACCGCTACCGCTACCACTACCACTACTGCTACTGCTACCCTACTGCTACCGCTACTGCCACTGCTACCGCTACCGCTACCGCTACTGTACCGATACCGCTACCGCTACCGCTACCGCTACCGCTACCGCTACCGCTACCGCTACCGCTACCGCTACCGCTACCGCTACCGTTACCGCTACCGCTACCGCTACCGCGACCGCTACCGCTACCGCTACCGCTACCGCTACCGCTACCGCTACTACTTTTTTAATTGTCATCAGAACTACACCCAGGTACTAAACTTCAGCATCTTTGGAGACCTTAAATTGTCCAAAATTGACATGCAAGCCAGTCCTAAACATTATTACACAGAGAATTAAATTAAAGCTTGTTTCAATTTAGTTTTTTGTTTTATTTTATAATAAAACTACTCAACCAATTTTGATGAAATTTGTATGGGACTACACAAAAAAATTACCCCTTTGAATAAAAAAACAATCATCTAAATCGGTTGAGAAATCTCAGAGATAAACACAAAATAATGGCAATATAAACACTAAATCGAATGGATTTACTCAACAAAACTATTTATTCTCGAAAAACTGCTGAACCAATTTTGATACAATTTATATGGGACCATTTGGAAAGTATACCCTTTGAAACAAAAAAGAATTTTTAAAATCGGTCCACAATTGACGGAGATATCGACCGATATACATAAAAAAAAATAAAAAAAATACAGCCGAACATATAACCGTCTCCTTTTGTGAAGTCGATTAAAAAGTACCTATAAAGTACAATAATAACAAATTTCGTTCAGCCACCAAATAGTTATACCGTTGCTCGGCTTCTACTTATCGGATTGAGATACCAAGAACACAAAGTTTTTAAATCAAACTCTTAGCGTTTATCGATCAGTGAACATCGCAATCGGCCCAGTAGTTGTATGTGATGCGCGATCAAACAGACAGACAGATAGATTTATATTCTTGTTCAGCAGCTTATTTTAAGTAAACTATAGACCATTTTGCAAATTATTTTCATTATACATACTTTTTGTTGCTTACTGCTTTATTATACGTATAGATCTATTCTTATCTCTTGTCCTTGAAAGCTCCGTCAGTTTCATTTACTTTCCATTATGCGGGAGGTTAACGAATAAAAATTACCGTTACCTAAGTTACACAGGAAGGTAGTTAATAATGCCAAACCATACATTACCGGAAAGACGAAAGGTCTCTCTGATGCATGATTCTAGATTATTTAACACGTCGTTTATTACTTTGCTACATTTTGTATGCCAGTTGGAAGCCAATTTGAGATTATGAATATAGAACCGAGGTACTGTGGAAGTTAGTTATTTAATGAATACTCTCATTGATGGGCTGCTAGCTGGATATTTGTAGGTATATTAAGTAGTCATTCGCAGTCATATTATAAAAAATAAGCAATGTTTAAAGGCACCTGCGATAACTAATGCGCTTCTTATGCCGCGTTCATTATTTCAACTTATAATTTGTCTTAAAAGTTCTAACGAACGACATAATGCACACATGAATTAATGCCCTCGAGCCCAGCGCTTTTAATTAGTTGTAATATCGCGTAATTTGATTATTCTAAACAATGAAACCCATATAAACCGGGCCAGAAGGATTAATGTTCTTAGAACCTCCACAAGAAACAGTCACTCTCCTTTATTTTGCTAAGGATTTGCCGATAGTAAAACACATTCATAGAAGGTAAATCTTTCCTCGCTGCAGCAGGAAAAGTGGTGTGAAGCAAATAAATAAACGCTAAAACCACCATTCAAGACACGTGCTCTTCAGATTTATGATTGAGGCAGGAGAGACAAAAGAGTATCGTGAGGATAGTGTAAATCAAGCCTGTAGTTTTAACCCCCAAACTCTGAAAGAGAGAATTGTTATAAGTTTAGAGTGTGTCAGTCTGTGGCGTCGTAGCTCCCAAATGAATGGATCAAGTGGGGGGAGGAGGGCGCAGCCTTGTGTATTTTTGATGTGTAATATCTTTTCGCTCGCTTTCCTGATATCTTTGGTAGTGATTTCGTGAAACTGGAATCAGACGAACGGTTCCCGGCTGAGCTATCAAGACATACGATTTTCTGACGAAAAGTAAGATCAGATAGGTCAGATGAAGTACATAGTTGCTGATTCACAGTTGATTATAGAGCGCGCGCAATGTTAATGTTGCGTCAGATATTACACATTATATGCGATTACTGTACGGCTCGCCTGTTTTTTTAAATTTTAATTTGTGCTTGTTGTATGTTTTTCATTCAGTCGCGCGTGTAGTGTCAGGCATAGATGTATGTGAACCTTTTTTTATAAACACTTTAATAATTGCATATTTTTTTAGGGTAGACCATCCATCCCGATAGTTTGTCCCGGCTGATGTCCTGATCGCAGATGAAGAGGACACCGAAATGTACAGGGGCCGGGCGCGGGCGACGCCTTACGGCCGGTCTTCGCGTGGCTTCGGAAGTTATTATGAGTTGCAGCTGTGCTGGCGACGGGTAGTGATAGAAACACTGTTTGACTGTATTTTTTTATTTTTTTATTACGTTGAATGACGAGACGGGCAGGTCGCTCGCCTGATGGTAAGCGTCACGCCTGTCCATAACAGTTGCACTGTTACCCAGAACTTTGGTTGCAAAGTCTTGCGCGTAAGTAAAAGTTCCTTTCGATCATAAACGGGCTTACATCTATCTATAGTAACGGTAACGGTAACACTAACTAGCTGCTTGTGGTATTGTAGGTAAAGCCAAAAAAGTCTTTATTTTCTTTGTAATTATTATATGTTAGATGGTTTATTTGTTGTATGTGTGTCGTATGAGATAGTGCTGGCTGGTGTCAGAGTTTGTCACGCCGCCCAAGAGCCTCTGACATGGCTTAACGACTGCTATTTTAAATCGTAAAAAACAGAATACACATTTAAAAAAGGAACGTAATGTATTCGTATATTTTGTTCCAAGAACAAGTATATTGCAATTCTTCTGCTTTACAAATCGTTGCAAACACAATCCTAACGAGAGATGCGAGGCCGGTAAAAATAATTGCAAATGACCACCGTATTAAAGGGTTAGCTGGCTTAAAGAGAACTATCCAAAAATGTAGAGTGTGATTTACTTTCAATGAGGTTTCTAAAGCGACCCAGTTAACTTTTGAATGTGCATTTAAGAGGCAGTCTGAAAATATGGGCGAAGTTTCCTTTACGACTTGACTCGTAAATGCTCGCTTTGAAGCTGTATAAACGTGAAAGTCTTCTATTTAAGAACAAAGATCAATTTAATTACTTTTGAGCGAAATATACATATGCCTAATTTTATAGTACCCGCTTGCAGTAGAGTTTTATGCGGGTTAATATTTTATGTTTTCTTTTGTGTTTCTTCCAATTATAAATACCTTTATGAAAAACAAATGCAGTGTCACACTGACAATGGTTTTAATGCAGCCTATCTCACGGACATCACTTGTGGGACTTACTGAGCGCTTTTTGTTGTTTGGACAAAAGGACGCGCAACTAGATAGTTTCCACAGTAAGTTTCTTACAAGCTACAACAATTCTTTTTACACGAGCACGAGCGCTCACTGCATAGTTTCGTGACTTCATAGACTATTTGTTTTGTTTATGTATATAGCTTTCATACTTGAGCATAACATCAAAGATGGGAGGGCAGATTATCCCGATGCGAAAAAACATCAACAAAAAGGAAAACCTTTTAAATGAATGCATAAATTTAAAATCAAAATACCTAAAAAAAAGGTACCTAATTGACAATGGTTTTTACTTTTTTTCCTATACATATCGCATAGGTACGCTGCGTAGGCAAAAGCTCCCATGTGGGTGTGAAAAACGGAAGTGACACTGGTTTTTTCGATTAAATTGGAAACGAAGTCAAACACATGACACCCGCATACGTGAATGAATTTGCAATTCCAAATCAAAGAGTATTTTAAAAGTCAAATAAATGTGTGATTGGTATATTTATGTTTTTCTATGCCACGGTTCTCAAAGATACGTCACTTTGATGCATGAATCATGAGACTATTATTGTTGTACAGCTGTGCGGGCATTAAGGCAGATCAAGATAACATATATATATATAAATACACAGGATGTTTTTATGAGATGGTGCAGGGCGCTCATTCACTATGCCGCATGAAATTCCTTGCCGAAAACGTGTGACGTCAGTACGGCAATCGCCGTACGATTCCACGCAGATATCTTAACGCGGCGCGTAACGTGTCTTATTGGCAATAGAGAATAATAGGCACCTTAACCGCTGTAGCTATAGGAAAATTTTCTTATGAGACAGTCCATAAAAAACATCCTCTATATGTAAGCATGAATAAATGAATTATGAACTACAATCATCACGTTGGTTGGTTGTACACGACAACTAACCTGCATTCACATAGATTGAAACATCTATACCATTACTATCCTGAATTTTTCTTCAGTCATCGTATCTTGCCACGGATAACACTATGTCATTATAACAAAACACGAAACTTTAGTACCAAGCAGCGCACAATACTTTTCCATTATCTACTTAGAAAATCAATAGAGTGGATAGCTGGGTCATTAATTTGTCTAAGTAACCATACGACGGTGCATCTGTACTTTGTGACATTTAGATTAATTAAGCGCGACGTAGTCACATTAGCCCCTTTCTAAGTTCTCGTCAGAGCCCTCGCTCTTTAAATGAATTGATAATAACCTTTGCCACTGAAAACTGCCTTGGTTTTGGTTTTACTTTAATTTTAATGTGCTTTTATTTTTAAACAAAATGGATTAAAAAACGCGCATATTTGGTGCAAAATAACAAAACAAAAGTGATATTACGGATATTTCGCGTTGCCTGAACAGTTATATTTTTTTTTTCTAGTTACTGTTTTTTAGGGTTCCCTACCTCAAAAGGAAAAAAAAATATCCTCATAGGATCACTTCGTTATCCGTCAGTCTGACTGTCAAGACCTTTTCTTTCTCAGGAACGCGTGGGCGAGGTATCATGTTGAAATTAATATCAAATATTCAAGTTTGCAATCCCTTGGAGCTGTGAAAGGAAAACAAATTTCTAAGTCATACAATCAGAAGATACGGCCATTTATGCCGCATATTTTGACACTTGCAAGGGAATCAAACCCTATAGACTAGTTCCCGTTGACATGGAATCATGAAATTTGGCAAGAAGTAGTCTTGTAGCACAAGTAAAGGATAAAAATCCGAAAACCATAAATTTGTAGTAACATTAAATTTGTTGTAGTACTGTGTTGTTTTTATTTTCTTATTTGAAGTTGGTAAACTAACCACGACTATGTCGATAAATGGGGACAACCGTTTCCAACAGCAAACTTAAGTTTGTCCCTCAATCCAGTTTATCTTTTCGTTAGAGCAGGCCGGTCGCACTCCGCAATAAGTACAAATATTATACCTACACTTCGAGGGCGCAATATTCCGGTTAGTTCAGTAGAGTGTCAAGCGTGCGCTCGATGAGTCACGCGCCATGTGCTTAGCGATAAAGTACCTACTTACGTAAAGTTATTGACAAATTTTATTCGTGTTTTAATTATGAGTACCAAGAAGTAACCTAGAAGGTACTGCATAGCATTCAGCTGTTTGAATGTGATAGAAATCACGACATTCACTCATTATAAAGCAAGGAATTCAGACTTCAGACACCTTTATTCATCAAAGTGCAATACCTATAGGATATAATCATAATCAACAAACGACACTTAATACGTAGGTAGGATAAGTTTAGTTATCGGCGTTCTGAAAACGGGCTATGTAGGTAGTAAAAATTAGAGTTGCCGCGAATAGTTGTTATAGCGAATAGTCGAATACCGATTAATCGCCATTCACTTTGGCGAATAGTCGAATAACTCGACATTACTATTCGACATAAATAAGGCACATTAAAAATATTTCTAATTTCTTCTAATGTTGTGAGAAAAAAAAAACAATAAAGTTAAAGAAATCTGTTTCATGTTATACATATCTACATATATATGTAGTATTTTAATTTTTAAATGCTGGCAACCCTTTTCTTGTACATATTTTACGGGGAATACCCCGTTTTATATTACCCAGCGTTAACTATTGTAGGGGATTTCCCGCTCAATCAATACGCTTGTGTTTAGGGTAGGCGGCACGCATTTATAATTTGATTTTCGACATCGGTTGACGTTTTTTATTTTTTCTTTCTATACTTATTTGAAAATTGCTATTGAATTAAAGACTTGAATACTTAATTAGTTAAAGTGTTACTTAAAAAGAAGAACAATCATGAAAAAAAACTCATGTTTGGCTACATTTAGAAGAGGAAGAAAACAGTGCAAAATGACATTTATGTGGTGTAAAAATAAGTAGAGCAGCAAAAAAAGCAGGAACGACGGCTTTGCAGAATCATTTGAAATTCAAACACCCAGATGAGTATGGTAAAATTTATGGAAGCTCAAGTAGTCATGCTCAACATAATGCTCCCGCAGAATCATCTCCAAGTACTTCCTCATCCACCCAGTTGCCCATTCAGCCTTTGGTGCAACCGTCACTGCAACAACTACTTGAAAAAAAAAGCTCTGGGACATCAACGATAGCCAAGCAAAAAAATATCACTACTTGATTGGTGAAATGATCGCTATTGACAACGAGCCACTTTCCATCGTCGATCATCATGTGGGCTTTAAACGTCTTATTAATAATGCTTTGCCGCAATACACTATTCCTGGCAGGACATATTTCACCGAGAAAATAATTCCAGACATGTATGAGAGAGTGGTTAGCAAACTAAAAAACGAGTTAGAAAGGGCTGAAGCTATAGCATTCATTACCGATCTTTGGACTTCTTCTGTAAATAATGCTGCATTTCTGAGTTTAACAGGACACTGGATATCAGAAAACTTTAAACTGAATCATGCCGTTCTAAACATGGCTCATTTTCCTTAAATCACACACATTAGAAAATATCAAAAGAGAACTGTTACAGTGTGTAACGAAATGGGACATACCCATCTCTAAAATTCAAGCGATTGTTCACGATAATGGGGCGAATATGCTTAAAGGAGTTAAGGAAACTACTTCCTTCAGAGCGTTGCTTCATACATACTCTCCAGCTGGTGATAAATAATGCATTAGATAACAGTTTTCCAATAAAATAAATTCTTACTAGTGCCCGCCGCATAGTGACACATTTTAATCATTCAGGATATACAAAACTTGAAAGTATTCAATCTGAGCTCGGACTTCCTAAGCATAAACTGATTCAAGATATTCAAACTCGCTGGAACTCAACATATTACCTACTGGAGCGTCTATTTGAGCAAAAAAGAGCAATTTCGGTGTATATTTCAGAATCAAGGAGCGTGAATTTTGAAAATTTGATCAGTGATCAGTGGGAGGTTATAGAACATCTGTTAAAGCTCTTAAAACCTTTCGAAGAGATAACAAAAATCACGAGTTCCACATATGCACCTATATCAGATGTGATACCTAGCACTGTTTCATTAACCAGATACCTAATGAAAGATGCGCTGATTCAACAAATTGCACACGTTGATGATTTTAGAAAGGCGTTAATAGAAAATATGCAAGCCCGTTTTAACTTCTATCTATGCTTCAGGAAGACATATTACTTGTCGACATTTTTAGACCCCCGCTACAAGGACTTTTACTTTGACGCTACCTAAGCTGAACGGATCCGTAGAGCTGCACTCAGAGAAGGTCTTAGGCTTTCTTTAGATGACGAAAATTATGATTCGGATCCAGAAACGCCATCCAAAAGGTCTCGTTTAGACAATGAATTTGAATCGACATGCTCACTGCATGTCGATTCAAAAACTCAAACTATTTTGGGCATGTTTTGAAGAATCATCTATAGAGCAGCCTACTGAAGAGCAATTCAAGAATGCTACTGCTGAAGAAATCACCCACTACATCGCATTAGCAAAGACAGAAAAATAAACCCATATGAATGGTGGGCTTTGAGTACCAATAAGAATAGATTTCCTACTTTAAGTAAGCTTGCTAAACAATTCTTAATCACCAGCAATCTCTGTTTATTCAGAAAGACTATTTTCCGAGGCAGGTTTAGTTTATGAGGAAAAGCGAAACCGACTTGCTCCCGAACGTGCAGAAAAAATAGTTTTTATGCACCACAATCTGCCTCTGTTGGATTTTAGATATTAATTAAAAAGCCTAACTAATTTCATTAATATGATAGGCACAGGCACATATTATTACAGATAATAATTGATACCGTGTATTGTTTTATTAAGGAAAATTATAAAAAAATATTATTTTTAACTCATTCGTTTTTTTGTTCGTTTAAAGTTTATTTTAGACTATTCGCCGAAAGCCGAATAATACTAGCTATTATTCGGTATTCGACGAATATCAAAAAAATGTCGAGTAATGCCGAATACCGAATAATAGCGAGTATTCGCGGCAACTCTAGTAAAAATGAGGTAGTAAGTCTATTCTGATAAGAATGACATTGTATGTAATATAACTATTATAATTTATAATAATAAGTAATCACATAATACATTATTACTTATTTATTCTGTTACAATATTTAAGTCATAACATATCACAGAATAATTAGTAGTATAAGTACCTAGTCATATCTTAATACAACCCTACCGAGCGAAAAGGGACAGAGCGATTCTGAAACGGTTAGAGCAATGGAAGTTCTCGCGCGTTGTGATACGGTGCATTCTAGCCTGCACGCGGTGGGCGAGCGCCTTCTAGGTAAATATAATTGAAAGCTCGCAGCGCTGTGCGAGTTAAATTGCACTTTATTGCGTTGTAGCGAGAAATGCTATGTATTTATATGACTTCACTTAGTTATCCTTCTGTACTTGTACTATTATTTATTCTGTGGTTAGAGCAATGTTCGGAAACCTCGGTGCGCGAGTCCGACTAACAAATAGCCGGTTAAAAAAAAAGTCCTGTAAGCTAGATCAGCAAATCCTTAAATCTCATGATTTAAGTAGTACCCCTGCAGCATTAGAACTGAGGAAATGAACCAAAGAGTCTGTTTTTTTTCAGATCCTCAAGTTAGGCGGCATCCGTGCAGCTTCAAGAAGCAGACTTGCAGAGTTCAGCAATTTTTTTATGAAAATATGCTATTATCCCAAACCGCACTGTTTAGGTAGGTGGTCCCTGCAGCATCAGGATTTGAGGATCTAATCTAAGCTACCATAACGTGAACTCGTGTTTGAAGTTTCATGAGTAGCTTGATTTAGACACTAAGATCTTTAATTATTAAAAAAAACAAAACTTCTACACCTAAAATCCACTTATAATCATTTAAACAAAAAAAAAAATTAACCACTAAAAATGATAACAATTGAAAAGTATCAACACGCGAAAGCAAAACGTCCGTCCGATCCTGGTGCCGCCGCCAAAGTGAGCTCCGACCCGATGCGCCCTCTCCACGCTGCCTCTCCACCGCCCGGATGACGCCATCGCGTGATGTCGACAGGCCACGCCTACTTATGGCATTTTCTCTCCTAATACTTGTTTATAAGAAGTTGAAAAATCTGTTGCAAGATTTGAAACAAACAATGTAAATGATGCCAAAATAACCAATGCTTATAGGTTTTTTTTTAAATAGCCGGGAATTAAAATAAAATAAACCAATATTTTTAAGCAAGCATCACATTTCACCCGTATTTCAAAATTGCATGCCTATATTCAAAATATTAATTTGAATATTTATTGGCAGCAGAATGTAATTTACTGCCTGAGTCATGTAAAGTAATTCTCTGGTGACAATTTTATTATATACATACACATAATAATACTATCCTGAATCACATGTACATAAATATCAATAATCAATACAATAGTTGTGTGGTGTATGTTTAGAAAGTAAATAACCTCTTTCAACAGCCAGGGATTTGGGTTTTCGGCGATGTCGTACCTAACTCAAAATGTACCTAGCATTCTTCGGTGGGTTCTCACGGAGGTTAGTTATTAGTCCGCCAGAGGCGAGGACCGCTCCTGTTGAACTTTGTTGCCTTGTCTTTTAAATTGAAATAAGTAGTAAGGTTTCTCACAAAAAAAAAAACATATTTTTTGGTGAATAAGATCGTCGCAGAGATTAAAAGCAATTCCTTTTATGAAGCCTCCGCACTCGGTATTTTAAGGTTATAAAGTTGGATATGTATGAGTTTTTAAAGTAGGATTGTAAATTTTCTCTAGTGGTGTATATATACTTCTTCTGGAAGAGTCCGCCAGGGGAAGTATGACATCTTTGTCAGATATTCAACCGTACCTAGTGTGCAAACACTTCTAAGTTCCGGTGAAATTCGTGACATTACTGGAGAAAAGACTTAAAAACCAATGCCTCAGGGTGAGGAGAGTAATGCAGTGTCGCGCTAGTTTTTATATACAAAGCTGTGGCTTCCACTGCAATTTTTGTTATGACGCTTACCATAAGGCGAGCGTTATGCTCGACTTGTCACTCAACTTAATTAACTAGCTTAAAAGCTAAAAAAAAAACACGCCTGCCCTGCCAATAAAATATCTTTTGCCAATAAATTATATACTGTTGGAATGTACTTATGAAGGCCTTCAATTTGATACCCATATTGAAAATTAGTAGAAAAATATTATTTTGTCTCATTCGAAAATGAAGCCATAATGAACTTTAAAAAAAAAAGCCTATGTTACTCGGGGGATGTAAGGATTCTAACGATACGTCTAAATCTGTTCAGGCATTTAAATGTTCTGGTGGAATAAAGAAACTCACATAAATATAAACATACATGAATCCTAAAAACATTACACTCCACTAACTATTTTCGCACGCTTTGTTCTCTGCTTCAGGTTGGTCAACGCTAGTCAGGGAACTCTCAAAGTTTTACTCAAATGATAATCAGTCAGAACTTTCAGAAGAACCATGTTGCATTTGTTTCTTACTAGAATATCAAAAAAGGAACCTTCATCTATATACTTATAATAAAACTGTAACGGGTCCAATTCTGTACATTAAAAATATTTAGATTTTTTTTTTGGACCTTACTCTAGATTCGATACTGAAGCCAAAACTGTATTTTTTTTCATTTTTATCTGTCTGTCTGTCTGTCTGTCTGTATCTTGGCTAGGCATCACGCCGAAACTACTGAATGAATTTAAATGAAACTTGGTATGATTTGAGTTCATACTACGAGGTAGGACATAGGCTACTTTTCATCCCGAAAAATGAAAGGGTTCCCGCAGGATTGGGGTTGAAAGTTATTTCAAAAAACACTTACTACTGGACGGATTTTGATGGAACTTGGCATAGTTATAGTTTATATGATGGGTTAAAATTGAGGATACTTTTTATCCCGGAAAAATAAAAAGGTTCTGCGGGATAATGTCCCAAATTCTGTAAATTAAAGATATTTTGTAAAAAATGCTTGGAGGCCGTTCAATACAATACAATACAATACGATACAATACAATACAATACAATAACACTTTATTGACACACAGTTAAACAAATTACAAAATAGAAATAACATAAACAATAGGTACAATGGGCGGTCTTATAGCTTATAGCGATCTCTTCCAGACAACCTTAGGATGGAAAAAAGTTCTATGTTCAATACTAAAGCCAATAGAGTATTTTTTTAATTTTTGTTTTTCTGTCTGTCTGTCCGTCTGTCTGTATGTATCTTGGAAGTGCATCACGCCGAAAATACTCAATGAATTCAAATGAAATTTGGTATGATTTGGGTTCATACTTCGAGGTAGGACATAGGATACTTTTTATCCCGAAAAATTAAAGGGTTCCTGCAGGATAGGCGTTGAAAGTTATTTAAAAGAACACTTATCACGCTGAAACTACTTGACGGAGTTTGTTGAAACTTGGCACAGTCATACTTTATACAATGGGTTAAAATTGAGGATACTTTTTATCCCGAAAAAATAAAGTGTTCCTTCGGGATAATGTCCAAAATTCTGTAAATTGAAGATATTATGTAATTTTTTTGGAGGCCGTTCTATGTTCAGTACTAAAGCCAACCCTGTATTTTTTAATTTCTGTCTGTCTCTCAGTCTGCCTGTCCGTCTGTCTGTCTGTACCTTGGCAGCGCACCACGATGAAAATACTTAATGAATTCAAATGAAATTTGGTTTGATTTGAGTTCACACTTCGAGTTAGGACATTGGATACTTTTCATCCCGAAAAAAATAAGTGTTCCTGCAGGATAGGGGTGGAAAATTATTTAAAAGAACACTTAGTACGCTGAAACTATTGGACGGATGTTGATGCAACTTGGCACATACATAGTTTATAAGATAGTTGAAAATTATTTTGTCCCGAAAAAATAAAGGGTTCCTGTGGGATATGGGTCCAAATTCTGTACATTAAAGATATAGTGTTTTTAACTTAGCCGCGCATCACGCCGCCGGAACAACTGGATGAATTCAAAAGAAACTTGGTATGATTTGAGTTCGTACTACGAGGTAGGACATAGGAAAAATACATATCGAAAAATTTATGGGTTATTATTTCGGGGTTGAAACTTATTTAAAAGAACACGTACCACGCTGAAAGTAATGGGCGGGTTTTGAGGCAACTTGGCACTATCTTAAGTTATATAATGGGTTAAAATTAAGGACACGTTTTATCCCAAATAAATAAAGGGTTACTGCGGGATATGGGTCCAAAGTTATGTTAATATTTAAGTAATAAAAATTTTTTTTTGGATGGTTCTCTATATTCGATACTGAACCCAAACTGTTTTACTTTTTAATTTTGTCTCTCTGTTTGTCCGTATCTTGACCGCGAATCGCACCCAAACTACCAAATTAATTGAAATGAAAAAAATGCTCTTGGGTGCTTAAAGAAGGTATTGAACATATTTTTTTTGTTAATCGTGTATTTATTTCTGTTTGTCTGTATGTTTGTTTGTTCACGCATCACGTAAAAACTACTGGACCGGTTGCAATGCGGTTTTCATAGTTAGATAGCTTAGGGTTTGATTTAAATCTGGTGTAATTGGTATCTCAATCCGGTAAGTTAGAAACCGAGCAAATGATAAAGTATTTTTGACGGCTGAAGAAATTTTGTTCAAATGTTGGTATATTTGTCCTGGAATAGCACATTATGGTACTTTGAACCGAAAGAAAAGAACACGCGTGCGAAGCCGCGGGTACAGCTAGTATTAAATAAATGTGTAAGATCGCTGTAAAGCGGGTACATTACATAAGAATCACAAGGAAAAGTAGTGTGGCTAAATCCGAGGATAGGGGTGTGTGAGCGGGGATGGACTTTGAATAAATCAAGAGGTACCGTGAGGTCGCAAGGTGACCGACCGCGCGACGGTCCACCGTGACCAATATCGCATTTATATGAGTTCGTTATGTCCCAACCCGACTCGCTATCCAGTTATCGAACTTTGAAAACTGCCGATTCCCCTAAGTTATTTAGCGGCCTCTCGACCTTTTTAATATATTTTGGTCTACCCTCACCAATCAGTACCTTAATGAAATTCAGAGAGGCGATCTGTCGGTGAGTATAACAGTGGCAGAAATCTAGAATCGCGGTAGGTAGGCGGTAGGCCGAACTCGTAGAGAAAATGGGCATCCACCGACAAAGATTGCGAAATGCAGAAGTTTCGTGTCAATTTATCGAATGAAAAATGTCATGAATCTAAATGTATTATCAAAATAACTTTTATATGAAAGTGTTTTGGAACTTGATTTTCGACAATTTTATTTTGTCAAACGACGAAATTTAGTTTGCCAAGATTTTCGGTCAAACATCATAGATTGTTCCGCTAGAATCGCTAGTCGAACCTTTTATCTCTATGCTTTCGTTATTGTTCGAATGGTCCATGTAGAAAATGCGGGTAAATATGAAATGTTGTCATAGTCTATTTGTTTTCGATCCAACCGTGACCACCTCGTAATATCCGCCCTGTCTCTTGCAGCATTTCATCAATACTAGCATAATGTGATGCAAATAATTTGTCGAGCGTTCAGAACTGTGTGATATCATTGTTGGTGTTATTCTACCTTTTACATAATACAGACATTCACTACAAACTCGTCTTTACTTCAACCGCAACATCATTGTATAAAGAGGCATTACAAAATCGTAAAATGAAAACGAGGCGCGTGTATGTAATGTATACCTCTATAACTCAGCGCAAACAGCGGAGAGTATGTTGAGATTTGGAATGTCTGCCGTGAAACGAGCCCACCCGGAGCTGCCAATGTACTCCCACCCTCGTCACCTGCGCCTTGCGGTGCTACATCACGACATTACACAGATATTACGTCAAGTATTCTCTCATTACAACTCAAACTCTCCCAAATTTTGTTCGCGCACGTCACGATTCAAAATTTGTTATATAACACAGTTTCGCCGTTTTTCTCTGCTTCCGCGGGTAAATTTTCAATTTACATACTTATGAAAGGTTTCATAACAGAAATCCGGTGTAAAAAGTGGTCGCTCCCGAAAATCCCCTTTGTGCTCGCAACTGAACGGTGGGCACCATTTTCCTTGAGTGAAAAAGTACGTAGATGTAGCCTGTAGGCATTACGCTGCCACCAAGATATAGTACCGATGAACAATGTGTATTCTACTCAGTAGCATAACAATACTTGATCGTAAAATATTTAATAAAATACAAGGTTCCACGATAGAAAACAAATCATACAATTAAATTATTTTTAACAAACGGCCCGCAAACGCACATGGATTAATGATAACGATGATGATGAAAAAAATTCTAGGTGCTATTAAAGGACCTAACGCATCTATGTGCCGAGTTTCAATCCCCGTTTCAGCACTGAGCACTGAACGCTGTAAAAAATATACAAACACTAACACACGCACACCCATGCGCATGAAAATGTAAGTAGTACTCTACTTACTAAGTTAAAGTAGTTTAAATTGTGGTAAAACGGAAAAGTTTTCATTTGTAAAATGGAGTCTCAATTTCAATAATAAAAAACGACATATTTTGCGGGCCAGATACCTCGCACCCAATTTTATTTTTGTGAAGAAAAGGAAAGTATGTATCAAGTTCCGTAACAGCTTTCTCTCCTCGGGAAGTTGCGGGTCTCGTGGGTTGGTTGAATTAGAATGGATTAACCAGAGTGGATAATATTTCGGTACTCAGAACAGAAGGTCAATTCAAGTATTTGTCGTGTATGTATGTACTTTTCATTTTCGGCTCCAATGAATTTCTCGAAATCGTTGCGTCTAGAGAATTTATACCAACTGTATGCATAGCTATCCATCCATATGGTAGGGTTGTAATAATCTGTTTCATTCTATACTGTGGTTTATGTCAATAAAGGCTTAGATCGTGTATTATGTGTAAGCCTGGCGGCTGCCATGTTGCATAATGCTCGAAAGCTTACGGGATTTCTGTTTCTGTAACAGCACGAGAGATAAGACATTGTAAACTCAATATACTATCTCAATAAGAGCAACGTTACATAAAATATTTGTGAGTAATGCTCCATACTGTTTCAAAAAAACGAATAAAAGACAAGGTTTTTTAAACTGTTGTTTCCTGTCAAACAATTTTGATTCACGGCGTATTGTGGTGTGTTCCCCGCTCAAAATGTTCAACTAGATAAGACCTAACAAAAACATCTATGGTGGCGTATACGCAACAACTGAACAGTGTAGGCACCAAAATTCTCCCAAATATTATTTGAGCAACATCATGTTTGCGGATAGAATTGTATGTCAGTTAACATTGAACATTATTTACTAGTGAATACGTGGCGTAAGATACATTCTTTGTCAAAATAAAGAAAGTCACTGTGGCATATTTTGTTTTATCAAAGTTGTGAGCTTCGGGGCATCAAATGAAAGGGCGCAACACATGTATTAGGTTGGCTATGATATTACCTCAAATCCTCGAGGGCGGGATCTCAGCAAACTTGGAAAGTTGCCATGTTCCACTCATTATTTTCGAGTCAGTCGATCTCACGGGGATCGGGAATGTGATAACTTTCCCAACTCGATATATCTTCAGCGGGAAAGTGATCATTAATAATATTTGGCTGTGACCGCTACATTCAGTACTTGTAGTTATTTTGCAATTCAGTGGCCAACCCAACCTAACTAATAGTTCTTCTTAGTTTATAGAGAACAAACAATGTACAGAAACTTCAGGGATTCGAACTTTACTAACTTTCTTAACACTTCAGTAGGTCTAATTTCCATTCAAAGTTTCGGATCTAAAATATTTGTGCTATTCAATAAATATAAAGGACGATGGCAGTTATGGCAAACCATATTCTTTTTTATGGTAACAACCGTGGTGAAATAGCGAGAATGAAGACCTCCTAATTTTATTATGTTCCACTGTTTTCAAATTCTGCAAATGTACGCTTATTTTCAGCGCTAGAAAGCATAAGAATACATACCTATTTATCTTTTAGGTAAACTTCTCAAATGAATCCTGTTATTTTATAATGAACTAGCTTTCCCGCCCGCGACTTCGTCCACACGGACTACAGTTTATCGTTTACAGTTTATTTTGTAGGATTCTACCAGTAGCTTAACTAATACTTCTTCCATGACGGGAATGAAACCAATACTCTCCACGTCATACCTAACCTGCTCAACTACTCTACCACGGAGACTGGTGAAATAATCGCAGTTCATCCATACATCGCTATCGACCGCCACGACCTGAGTAGACCTCCACTACCGTTGGACGAGTACCTAGTGTAGGGCCCCTAACCCTGCTTCAAGTTCCTATACCACTTTGTGGGTGAAAGTGATTATAACATGACTGAAACCAATGAAAAGAAAGGCCCCTGCTTAATCAGGCCGTAGGCAGCCAGCGTATATACATAAACGCTATTTCACTTGAGAGGGATAGCTATACTTTTCTATGACGCAAGGTTGATTTACTCCAAATTTTAAGATTAGTTAAGGCGATCTGGGCTAATTCTCAACTGAAGAATAAGCTTATGTTACTATAAGTCTGTAACATCCAGATGTGAGCGCAGTAATTACAGAATTTTCATAATGCAATTATGAGGTTGTAATTTTTGTAATAGAATTGTAAATTACCTCCAAAATAACATCATTTCGTATTCTTTTGCATCTCTAAATATAAATTCAAAGCAAGGTTTACAAGAAAATACATAAAGGAATATTCGAAGCATCTTTAAATGCTTTATGAATATGTAATTATTTGGATGTAAGTACAGTACGGTATACTTTACATCAGTTTTACGTTACGACAGCTGATTATTCCTTTCGACGGAGAATATGGGCTACGATAAACCACGACCCCTGCTGCTGCACTGTCCTTGAATTATTGAGAATCTTGGACGTGCCGGTTTCTTGTCGATGTTTTCCTGCAAAGTAGTAAAACATAAAAAACAGCACATAACTTACAAGACGCAATAAATAGTTAAAATAATACCTAGTTAGGGCAAAATGAGAAAATGCTTTATGTTTGATGGACTACTGAAATATCATTTAACATATTATTATTATTAGTTTTTCTGATATCATGAAGTTTTTCCATTTGTACTATTTGAGACTGAATTTGGCTTTGATGTCATTTAATTACTAACGTTTCTATTTTATTCCATAAACGTACCAGTATTTACGGTTGATAAAATACACTGACCTCCATAACTTAGTACCACACTTTTTTTAATTGTATTTTTTTATTCCTACTCTTCGGATTACTTTCGGATAGACAAAAAAAATGGTGTATGTTGGTATCTCATACCAACATACACCATTTTTTTTGTCTAATCCTAAGCTATACAACAGTGAAAATTACATCGCAATTGGTACAGTAGTTTTATTAAAAACATTATTACCGCATTTTTTTATATTTTTATATTAATTTGCTTGGCTTCGTATTGAGATACCAAGTACACCAGTTTTTAAGTCGAATCCTAAGCTATCCAACAGTGAAAATCGCATCGCAGTCGATCCTGTAGTTTTACACAAAAATGTGGTATTAAGTTTTGAAGGCGAGTGTAGTACCTATACCTAAACCCTATAGTTATTCTATGCCAATACTTAAAAGTACTTGTAACGTACAGATATGAATAAATCAATATTGAATACCGCTCGGGCATCAGCAGTACAGTTTCTTCCTCAAAATGGGGCACTTCGTTAAGCACATTGTAATTTGTGATTTACTCGAGGTGTGGAGGTGCGGAAAGGTCTCAACGATGTTTGACTGCGGCGATTTATTAAACGAGTAGCTTTATTTGTTTGTGACGGGGCGTCCCCCACTAATGCAGTGCCATTAGCTTCGAGCCGGCATCGGTTTAGGGTAATCTGGACTTTGTTATTGGTACTTAAGAACCAAATTAATTGTAACAGTCTGGGTTGTGTAGAGCACCGTTGTTTAATTAATGACTTAATAGTGGTCGCGTCATGTGTTCACCAAGTGATGTATAGTGTTATGGATCTTCTACAGTAACAAGACTAGCGGCAACCAGTCGAAAAGACTAAGAAAAAAAAACGGAAAAGTAATCTATGATTGATTTTGTGTATTTTTCAGACTGCATCCAAAAATGCAAAAGAGACATTTAAATAATGACACTGATACCTTAATAAATTAATGTTATTTTTTGGGGTTCCGTAGTCAAACAAGCAACCCTTATAGTTTCCCTTAACCTTTATATCATGTCTGTCATCCGTCCGTCTATCTGTAAGTCACAGCCATTTTATTCAGATACTATAAAAGCTTCAAAGTTCAAATTTGGCACATGTATATTAAAATTTATAACCGCTTCATAAGTGTACCAAAAAAAATAAGATTTATTTATTGGCTTAGGTAATCTAAAAGTGAAGACGAAAAATATTTTTTTACCTCAACCAGTGGGTCCTCGTTGAATAGGTATTTTAATATTTTACGAATGTTTTTGTTTTTTTTTTCTATTTAACTCTGTTTATTAAATATTTGCTTGAGTTGTGTGTCTCTAACTCATAAAGTACAGAACAAACTTGTTTTAAAAAATCTAGTAAAATTAATATGAATTTCCTAACAAACATATCATGTCTGTCTAGGGTTTACTAGTTTACGAGCTAAAACCGACCATAGGATAATGCATTTTATGTCCGCATCAACTCTGAAACAATTCCATTGTGAGAAACATAATCCAACCGTAAAAACAACTTTGTTGGCGTATCACGTACAAACTACTGGATCGCTTGCGATGCTGTTTTCATAGTTGGGTAGCGTAGGATCCTGGCTACGAAACCCTCAGTCTTTGCATGTCCAACACGCATTTGGCTGTTTTTTAACTGCTTGTCATGTTATCTAACCCTATTTTAACTCTTTGGTTGAAGCACTTGGTGTTTTGAGAATACAAGGATGAAGAAGTTTCAGTTTGCTAAGCAAAGGGAACTACGGAACCTACACCGGTAAATGTGTACTCTTGACCGAAATACTATACAACGATCCCCTTATCAAGTGACATTCTGGCTTAGGCCAACAGCTAGGCTAATGTTGTATAGGACATCTTCCAGCTAGATGTAGCGATGACTTGGTGGCGCGCAATAGGAGAGGCCTATGTCCAGCAATGGACTAATGTAGGTTGTTGATGATGACCGACAGCTCACTACTATCCACGGGGAGTCGGGATTTTTAAGAGTTTCTCCTGAAACTACAAATTCGATCATTTCAAATTTCGATCTTAAAATTCTGATGCTGCACGGATCCTCAAGAATCAAGAAACTTTAAGATGTGGTGATTTTGAATTAGTTCATGCTGCTGCAGGTTTTCATCATCATCATCATCAACCTATATTCGTCCACTGCTGGACGTAGGCCTCCTAGTGAACGCCACTGAAACCGATCTTCGGCACTCCTTATCCAGATCCTGCGAGCCGTTTTTCGCAAGGCAAGGCGGGCGTCTTACATTACCTTTGCCTAAGCGCGGTCTCCACTATAGAACTCGTTTACCCCAACGGTTGTTTGTTCCTTGAGAGATGTGACCAGCCAATTGCCACGTCAGCTTGCTTATTCTTTGAGCTATGTAGGCTTTGGTTCTCTGTTGGATCCCCTCATTTCGGGTCTTTTGCTTAAAAGAAACGCCGAGCTTAGGTCTCTGCATAGCCTGCTGATGAGCGAAACTCACCGTATGTGTTCACCTTTCGGTTCCATAGGTCATGAAGTCATAACAAGCAGCAAGACAAGACATGCTCAGCAAGCCATTACTGATAGATAAACCAATATAGTAATGTAATTTATATTTTTGCCTACGAACTTTTTTTTGTAACTACCCTATATTATTAATATTATTATACATTATTCTTTATGGTTACGTTAGATATATTTGACAACTTTTGACTTGGAATATATATTTTTTGTAATTATGTTTGTGGTATCCTGTCCCTGCCCAGGGTAAAGACATTGGCAGCCGTAACACAGGTACGACCTAGCACGGCTGGCAATGATAATATCTAATTGTATTAATAATATAGTTTTAAAGCCCTTAGTTTGTAAATTAATAACTTTGTTTATACTTTTAGATGATGTTTTGCTTTTGTGGTATTTTATTAATAAAGTATTCTTATTCTTAATGAAAGAATAATGAAACATGTTTAGCCATTGTTAAAATTAAACTTCGTAGAAAAATGACTCTCAATATATTTCTGAGCACAATATTTTGCCTACGACAAGCTTAATAAATAATAAGCCACAGATTACGCATCAGTTCGTATAACGAAAAATATCTGTCGTTATTGCTGGCATCTAATAAGCAATAAATAACGAAGAATATTACCTAAAAGGCAACCTAACCGAATAATACGATTGCAATAATAGAGGCGTTGTGTGCTTATGTTACATTATATCTAACGTGATCTGTTTTTTGAACGTGAACTACGTTATGGGTTTTCTTGTTCTAAATTTACTTCAGCATTCAAGGTAGGAAAATGATGTGTGTGACCTTAATGCGAACTTTCTTGTTTACGTCAATTTGACGCAACAGACGTTACAGATCAATAAGGCACGTCAAAAAAGTTATGTTTCTGACGTATGAAAAACGTCTAAAAATTCCCTAAAAAGACTTCACATGGTCACGTCCTTTTAACGTCACAGACGAAGCGGTATAGTATACCAAATAGTACGTCCAAAAGATGTCATTGCTGGAGAAAAATAACGTAACTGTGTTCGTAAATATATGTCATGATCGTCTTTATATATCACCAACGGACGTCACAATATAACACGTCTAAATGACGTAATGTTTCTGAGGTAAGAAAACGTCTCAAATACTCTAAAAATGACATCACATAGACACGTCCTTTTAACGTCAAAGACGCAGCGGTCCAATAACGACGTGCGAAAGAAGTCTTTGAGAAAAAAACGTAGTTACATTAATAAATATCATAATCATCATATCAGCATTTAGAAGTCCACTGCTGAACATAGAACGTCCCCAAAGAGCGCAAAGACTAGTGATCTTGTGCCACCTCCATCCACCGACTTCCTGCGATGGCTACAATGTCGTCGGTCTATCGTGTGGAGGGGTCTCCCTATACTTCAATGGCTTGTTAGTGGTCGCTATTCAAGAACCTATATTCCCCAGCAGTTGTTGGTTCTGCGAACTATATGGTCTGCCCATTACCACTTCAACTTGCAAACTCTGAGAGCTATGTCAGTAACCGGTCAGTGTCGGTGTCAGTTCTTTTACGGATTTCCTCGTTACGGTTTCTATCACGTAGTGAAACACCGAACATAGCCCTTTCCATTGCACGTTGCGTGAGTTTGAGCTTGTGTATGAGACCAATAGTTAGCGACCACGTCTCAGTAACGTATGTCATCACTGGCAACACGCTGATTATAAACTTTCGTCTTGCAGCACTGCGGTATTTGTGACGAGAAGATATGGCGTAATTTACCTAACGCTGCCCAGCCAAGTTGTATTCGTCGGTTGACCTCTTTGTCGAAGTTGGATCTACCCATTTGGATCGTCTGACCTAAGTAGACATAGTGATCGACAGCTTCGATAATATTGTTCCTAACATAAGCATAGGTGTGACATGGGCATTTGACACGATGTTCGTCTTACCCATGTTCATTTTAAGACCCATCTGCTCGGAAGCAATATTGAGGTCACTGATATACGTTTTGAATGACATCTTTTATTTATGTCACCGACGATATGCATTGTATAGACCATGTTGTACTCATGTAATCCTACTCTGTACTGTAACAATTTAAATTTCATTTCTTTACATACTATTATTTCGCCTCGAACTGAGATGTTACCTTGCAATGTTGGTACCCTTTATGGTTTCCATTTCTATTTATTTTTTATTTAAGCTTGTAACTCTCAGAAATAAAATTAACCAAAACATAGTTTAAAAGTTATAAACAAAGTCCTTTCTTATGAATCCTTACACTTGGGTCCCTAAATCACAACAATCCCCCGACCGATACAAATCGTAAACAGACTGAAAAATCTATATATATATATATATATATATATATGACAAAGTCAGGTTTTGTACCATTTATAACTTAAAAACGGTGAGACTGAGTTTATGATATTTAATTTGATGGATTTTTGTCCGCCCCGAATAGCCGAAAAACTATTAAAATTTTGCAAAAAAGAAAATAAATAATTTTCTCATATATTTTGTACTGCTTTTTTGCGACTTTCTGTATGCGTTCTTAAGCCATGTGATCAGATTGTGATGAATGGGGAAAGGGGAGGGAGAAGGGGGAAGTAGGGAGGAGCAAAATTTTTACGCGAGCAAAGCCGCGGAGAGCTGTTGGTAATAATATATTGTAAGTAAAAATCACGCCAGAAGGCGGAGCCTAGAGGCGGAGCCTAGCAGCTGGTGCTGACTTGTTTAAGCAAGACCTGTTGAGACAAGCCGGGCAGACATTTCGTCGGCGAGGCAGCGAAAATGGTGCGCAACTTTTTCGTCGGCAGTCGAAGCAGTCGGACGTTCCTGAATATCTCTTGAGTTCCTTAAGTTCCCCCCATTTTATTTTCTAAAAGTGCTTAGTTTACTTTGTGAAATTTAATAACACCTTTGTGTGTGTGATCGTGTATTTTTTTCAATAAACCCACTTCTGGTTGCTAATAATATTATTAAAATTTTATTCCCTTGCATAAATGAAGAATCTTCATAGCAATTTGAAGATGCGGGTCGTTCGAGACTTGATTAAGCGACGCATCCATAGTATCATTTAACGATCGGGGAGAAAATCTAAATTTAATATATAATATTTAATTTCCAAATAGTAAGCTTCAAGCAGTGTTTAAAAGCCAGTTTACGCAGTAGTAATATTGTTAAATCAGAGAAAACAATGTGCAAAATTCGACCGGTCACCTCATGTCACCGTGATCGTGCGACGGATTTTGAATACCAAAGTCAGCCGTGGCACCAAGTTCGATCCGCTTCACCGGCTACTTTGTGCGAACTAAATAATTTTATTTGAAATAAAAGTGAGAGAGCCTTTCAACAGCTAGCTACAACTACCACCAAAGTGTTGGTACCAAATACGTCACCTGGACGTCGCATGTTGGTCATTTTTCGGATTGTCATTGTTACCAGATTCATAGGTCCCACTGACATCACAATATGATGTCTTGTGCCCGTGCCATTTTGAAGTCATATGATGAGCTCGCAGACGTCACTCAGGACGTACCAGATTCGGCCCACTTACGTCATATATAATAGGTCCCATTGACGTCACAATATGACATAGTGTGCCCGTGACATTTTGACGTCATATAATGAGTCCGCAGACGTCACGTCAGAACGTCCTTTACGTCTATGACCGACCTTAATGCAGCATCTTCATGACGGAAAATTCCTGCCTGGGATCAAGAATAAAGTAGCTGAGATTGTCGAGCAAATAGTATCATATATATTTTTATTGACCTAGACGTTTTTATCAAATTACATTGATCGTCTACAGACTGCCAATAGGGGTACTCCTGT
Organism: Alsophila aescularia; assembly: GCA_946251855.1. NCBI lineage: Eukaryota > Metazoa > Arthropoda > Insecta > Lepidoptera > Geometridae > Alsophila > Alsophila aescularia. The sequence goes on along the minus strand of OX276386.1, from coordinate 40,281,776 downwards.
AATAAAGCGCGGGCAATTTCTTGTATGTATTTTCAATGTAGTGGTAAATCTTAACTGAACTCTCAGTGTATAAAATACCCGAAACTTTTGTATCGGATATGGATTATAATAAATATTAGATAATAAGTAAGTTATATAAAACAAATACTTTCTTTAAAATATTAGCAGCTAGAAACCATATTATAATTTTTGTAAAGGTTTTTTTTTGATTACGGACGAGATTCGAACCCGCATTCCGTCCGTATAAAAAACCTGAATGTAGTCCCGTAGATCAGCAAAGTGGTTCACGGTTTATAGCATTTTAATGACGGGAGTTCCTCTCATGATTGCATCATCAATACAAGTCAAGTGATAAACATTGCATTGTCATCTAGTCTGTCAATTTTAACTTGATAGATAGATCATTCAATTAGTTTCCAATATTTGGACTAAACATACAAGCTGATACAAGAAGCTTGTAAAAAGATTATGAACTTTCCAAGTGGATAACCAAATCTGAAATAACGAGGATCAGCGAAAAATGCTGGCTAGTTGTGTACAGGTGTGTTTTTTTTTGCAAAACAAATGGATTCGATTTCCACCTAATATTTTTTATATTATACTAGCTGTACCTGCGGCTTCACACGCGTGGTCTTTTCTTTAGGTTCAAAGTACCATAATGTGCTATTCAGGACCAATATACCAACATTTGATCAACATTTCTTTAGCCGTCAAAAATACTTTTATCAATTGCTCGGCTTTTAACTCACCAGATTGAAATACCAATTACACCAGTTTTTAAATCAAACCCCAAGCTATCTAGCAATGAAAACCGCATTGCAATCGGTCTAATAGTTTTTACGTGATGCGTGAACAAACAAACATGCAGACAAACAGACAGAGCGACACGTTTAAAATATAATTATATTCGTGGTCAATACCCTTTTTAAGCACCCAAGAGCCTTTTTTATTAATTTTTTTACAGCCTTTTTTGTACCTATTTCTTAAAGTATAGATATAGATATATGACTGTGTCAATTTGCATCAAAAAACCGTCTAGTAGTTTCAGCGTGATACGTGTTCTTTTTAATAACTTTCAAACCCTATATTGCGGAAACCCTTTAATTTTTCGGGATGAAAAGTATCCAATCTCCTACCTCGTTGTATGAACTCAAATCATCCAAGTTTCATTTGAATTCATTCAGTAGTTTCTGTTCGATGCGCGGTCAAGATACGGAAAAACAGACAGACAGAAAGACAGTAAAAAGTAAAACAGTTTTGGCTTTTTGGCATATAGAGAACACTCCAAAATATATTATTTCTTACTTAAATATTAACATTACTTTGGACCCATATCCCGCAGAAGCCCTTTAATTTTTGGGGATTATACATGTCCTCAATTTTAACCCATCATATAAATTAAGACGCTGCCAAGTTGCATCAATGTACAGACAGACAGACGGACAGACAGACAGGCAGACAAAAATTCAAAAATACAGTTTTGGCTTTAGTATTTAATAAAAACCGGCCTCCAAAAAAAATTACACAATATCTTCAATATACAGAATTTAGGACATTATCCCGCAGGAAGTCTTTATTTTTTCAGAATAAAAATTATCTTAAATTGTTACCCGTTATATAAACTATGACTGTGCCAAGTTGCAACAAAATCCGTCCTGTAGTTTCAGCGTGATACGTGTTCTTTTAAATAACTTTCAACGCCTATCCTGCTGGAACCCTTTAATTTTTTTGGGATTAAAAGTATCCCATGTCCTACCCCGTAGCATGAACTCAGATCATACCAAATTTAATTGAAATTCATTCAGCAGTTTCGGCGTGATGCCTAGCCAAGATATAGACAGACAGAAAGACGAAAATGAAGTTTTGGCTTCGGTATCGAATATATTCAAATTCAAATTCAAAATTCTTTATTTTCGGACAACAAAAATCCATGTGTTAGTAGAAACAAAATCTTAAAAAATAGTGTTAGTAATAATGCGCAAAACAATTTAAATAGAGAGGAGCAGACTGTGCAGACGATATTCAACTAAACATTGAGTTTAACTGATCATCGTCCACACAAAATGCCTCAAAAAAGAAGAAGGGAAACTCTCCGCCACTGTTTTCAGGATGCTGTTGTGACTTGCTCGTACTCTGCCCATCAAGGAAGCTACTTTTTTGCGAATGATGGCTTGAAAGCCATCAGTCCGATTTTGTGCAAACATCCTAGAGGCACTACAAAAGCGAGGAAGTCCCAACAACATCCTAAATATATTATTATATTGTACGCGCAGAACGTCTAGAGATCTTTTGGTATAGTCAACCCATAGACTGCCCGTGTAAAGACCCTGACAATACGCCTTAAACAGCGTTATCTTGACCTGGTCTGAACAACGGGCGAATCTACTTGCTAACATATTACCTCGGACCGCCAGCGCCCTGCGCTCTCTCTCGATATCTACATTATCCTTAAGGTCGTCGGTTAGAAAATGCCCTAGATATTTGAAACAGGTCACTCTCTTCATGTGCACGCCATTTAGGATTATATCCGGAATTGATTCAGGACATTTACCGGCGGCCCTAAAGACCATGTACTCGCTCTTTTTCACATTGTATGTGAGTCCATGTGAAGCCGCATACCTCTCACAGACCCTCAGCATTTCACCGAGAGCCTCAGCAGTCGGACACAGCAGCACCATGTCGTCCGCATAGCTGATGTTATTAATACTATCACCACCCACATGACAACCAACACGCATGCTGCTGAGCTCGACTATGAGATCATTGACATATAGGTTGAAAAGCTTGGGAGACGTCAGCCCCCCCTGCCTCACCCCGCTCTCCAATCTATACGTCTCGGAAAGCGTATTGGACCATTTCACATTATTTATTTGGTTAGCATACCAAAATTGAAAGACAGATAATATTTCCGTCGGTACATTCCTGTCCCTCATTTTTCTCCAAAGCACATCATACGACACACTATCGAAGGCCTTGGAGAGGTCAAGAAAGCAGGCATACACCGGCGTTTTGCGGTCTGTATAATATTGGACAGTGTGCTTGAGACTTAAAATAGCGCTCTCAGTAGACAGTCCAGGCTGAAACCCGAATTGAGCATCATGCAAATGTAAGTATTTTTTCAAGCAAGAATCAAGCAAACTGTCCAATATTTTAGCTACAATTGTCGCGAGGGAGATTGGACGATAGTTTCCCTTTTCCGATATATCTCCCGTCCTGTTCTTAACGATGGGTACGACAGTTGTTCTCATCAAGTCCGATGGTAAGTAAGAGTGACTAATACACATTGTATAGAACATAGACAGAACCCTCGGTAGGTGAATCCCCGCGTATTTCAGATGTTCAATGCTGAGTCCATCGTGTCCAGGAGATTTGCCTCTGCTCATGTTTTTAATAACAGAATGAACTTGCTTAGCCGAGAAACGCAGTAGTGGCTCTTCTCCCTGAACGACAAACTCAGAATCAGAATCGGTCATCATAGATGACGGGCCAAGTGGAGATTGCACCTTAAAATGCTCCATGAACATATTTGCGATCTCCGTATGTTCGTGTCTTCCACCGACACTCACTGGAAGGCCAGGCTTGATATCAACCTTACCAGACGATTTCCAAAATTTACTGAAATTCTTCGAGGCTCTTTGGTTAGCGATTAAGTCCATCTTAATCTGGTCCTGGTTGTTTTGACACCACCTCAATCGACCTTTAAATTTTTTCCGAGATTCACACATTTGCGTGTATACTAGGCCAGAAGTTGGGCTATTATGCAATATCCAGTTTTTGAAATAAAGCCTGGCCTTCCGATGAGCTTCACGAACATGCTTATTCCATCCGCACAGAACCCTGCCCCTTCTAGGTCTATCACTATGTTTCTCACCAGTCTGCACAGCGGCCTCACACAAGGTTCCTACAATGTTATCATACAGCCCATCTATAATAACTTTATGTTCAGTTAAACTACAACACCCATAACTACAATCCGCAAACATAATATAGAGTAACCTCCAAAAGAAAATTTCAAAATATCTTCAATGTACAGAATTGGACCCGTTACAGTTAAGTAATATAGATAATTCATTTTTAGTTTTGAGGTTTTAGTTTTATTTGAATCGGGCCCGAGACTCTATTGAGCATTTTTTGCTATTCCTCGTAGTTTCGGATATGGGTCCAACCACCAGTTGAAAAAAAAACTGTTTAGTATACAATTTAATCATAAGGAACTACACAGAAATTTATTATTTTACCAACATCCAAGCAACTTTATTACAAACCGAGCTAGTTAGGCAGTACAATACTGGTGCATTTTATAAACTGAATAATAAATAAAACGTTCACGTGCGATAAAATTTACGGTCTACTCTTGGTGTTTACGTGAAGCTTATCTTATGCCGCAGGTAATAATATTATTAGGTCATTTGTGGGTAAGTAAATTAGTTTTCACCTCACAAGCTCGGAAAGATTATGTTTGTTATTCGAAATCTGAGTGCAAAAGTGCATTTTACCCGCTAGCGTGGAAAGAGTTTTTAAAAATCGAAACTTACTATTCAATAGTTTTCTATACCGCCAATCCACTGAAAATACTTTATTACTAATTTATATTATATTATTATCCGATTCTACTCTACTTGACTCTATTCGTCTCTATTCGCCTTTTTTTGTCTCTACTCGACTCTACTCGACTCTTATCAACTCTACTCGTCTCTGATCCACTCTACGCGACTCTACTCGACTCTACTCGACTATACTTCACTCTACTTGTTTCTATTCGTCTCTTTTCATTTTCAATTCTGTTCTACTCTGTTCTACTCTCTGCTGTGTTCTGCTGTGTTCGGCTCTGTTCTACTCTGTTCTGCTCTGTTCTACTCTGTTCTACTCTGTTCTACTCTGTTCTACTCTGTTCTACTCTGTTCTACTCTGTTCTACTCTGTTCTACTCTGTTCTACTCTGTTCTACTCTGTTCTACTCTGTTCTACTCTGTTCTACTCTGTTTTACTCTGTTCTACTCTTTTATACTCTGTTCTACTATGTTCTACTATGTTTTACTCTGTTCTACTATGTTTTACTATGTTCTGCTCTGTTCTTTTCTGTTCTGCTCTGTTCTACTCTATTCTACTCTATTCTACTCTATTATATTGTATTCTACTGTACTCGTATTTTACTATACTCTACTATACTCTACTCTATTCTACTCTATTCTACTCTATTCTACTCTATTCTACTCTATTCTACTCTATTCTACTCTATTCTACTCTATTCTACTCTATTCTACTCTATTCTACTCTATTCTACTCTATTCTACTCTATTCTACTCTATTCTACTCTATTCTACTCTATTCTACTCTATTCTACTCTATTCTACTCTATTCTACTCTATTCTACTCTATTCTACTCTATTCTACTCTATTCGATTCTATTCGACTCTATTCTATTATGTTTACATATCTGCCTGGCATCCCGCGACGGCCCATTTTTATTATTATTATATTCTACTATATTCTACTCTATTCTACTCTATTCTACTCTATTCTACTCTATTCTACTCTATTCTACTCTATTCTACTCTATTCTACTCTATTCTACTCTATTCTACTCTATTCTACTCTATTCTACTCTATTCTACTCTATTCTACTCTATTCTACTCTATTCTACTCTATTCTACTCTATTCTACTCTATTCTACTCGATTCTACTCTATTCTACTCTATTCTACTCTATTCTACTCTATTCTACTCTATTCTACTCTATTCTACTCTATTCTACTCTATTCTACTCTATTCTACTCTATTCTACTCTATTCTACTCTATTCTACTCTATTCTACTCTATTCTACTCTATTCTACTCTATTCTACTCTATTCTACTCTATTCTACTCTATTCTACTCTATTCGATTCTATTCGACTCTATTCTATTATGTTTACATATCTGCCTGGCATCCCGCGACGGCCCATTTTTATTATTATTATATTCTACTATATTCTACTCTATTCTACTCTATTCTACTCTATTCTACTCTATTCTACTCTATTCTACTCTATTCTACTCTATTCTACTCTATTCTACTCTATTCTACTCTATTCTACTCTATTCTACTCTATTCTACTCTATTCTACTCTATTCTACTCTATTCTACTCTATTCTACTCTATTCTACTCTATTCTACTCTATTCTACTCTATTCTACTCTATTCTACTCCTTTCTACTCTACTCTACTCGACTCTACTCGACTCTATTCAACTTTACTCGACTCTACTCTACTTTTCTCGACTCGATCGACTCTTTTCGTTTAAATTTGACTCTTTTCAACCCCATTCGACCCTATTCGACTCTATTCGACTCATGTCGATTCTATTCTATTCGATTCTGTTCGACTATATTCTATTATATTTACGCATCTGCCAGGCATCCCGCGACGGCCCATTTTTTATTATTATTATAAACACAAATTTAATATATTATTTTAGCTGTTTTTCTTGCACCTAGCATTTTCCTCGCTTTAGTGAGGTGAAAAGTTTTGTGTTGCGCACGGCAGCAAAGTTATTTGGCGTCTCATACTTTTGAAACCCTCGCTACGCTCAGGATTCTATATTTGAACCACGAGCGAAGCGAGTCCTAGACTCCGTCGCTTGCTCTGGTTCAATACAAGTCCTCTCACCAAAAAATCACTTTGCAGCCTTGCATAACAAATAACTATTAATTTTTATATTGAAATAAAATGTGGTTGTTGCCTGGAAAGTTGATAGGAAGCGGTCGATAGGAGAATGAAATTAAATTATAGAAACAATTTCACTTTAGTCCCTGGTTTCATTTTGAATTGGTGAATTGCGAATGTACATTATTGTATATACATAATTTATTTAGTAAAACGTTAAATCAATTGACCCACATTATATAAAATCCAACAAATTAACACAGAAAATGTTCCTGAATATGTTATTATTATTACACAAGTTCTTGGTAGCCTAAGGATAGGTATAAATTAGGTATAGTGTATGATAACATAATGTTTATATTTTGTAGCATTAACGCCTGGTTAGCGAGAAAATAAATCTAATATTTTTCTAAAGAAAAAAATTGGATTACGGTTGGGTCCCAATTTGGTTATTGTGACCAGTAGTACATCTTCAGACAAATTTTTCGCTTAGTTTATAAATCCGTCTTCCGATGACGGTAACGCCATCTATTGGCAGTATTCTGAACTGACCAACCGAAAACGGCAAATTTACTTCGTGTCGTAAAGATAACGCTTCCCAATTCTAATGTTTTAATTTTTTAGCATTAAAGTCTGCTTAGTGACAACATATCTAATAATTTTCTAAAGGAAAATCTATTAGATACATGATAACATGACTGGAGAATCCAAAATAGAAATGCCTCTAGCAACGTATTATTGTACACAATAATTTTAAAGTGCCAGCAAACCTCACATTTATTAGTAGTAGGTGAAAAATCTGAACAACACACAATCCCAATCATAGATTCTGTTGTTCGCTTTATTCTTATTTTATTCCACCGGTTATCGCAACTTCAGAACTACGATTATCTTAAAATTGGCTTGATTCAATTATTTCTGAATCCATTAACGCATCCGAAGGAAAATTAACTGAGTGTGAACATTTCAAATCAAACAATTTAGAGCTTGGGATGGCTCGGGATAGAGAAACCACAGTGGTTTAGATAAGCGGAGTCAAAAGCAGCATTTTGAAACAAATTGAATCTGACCCACCAATAATAAATACGTGCTCATAAATTAATTGGTTTGCTCACAAAAGGCGACCGTAATTCGAAAGCTCTACAACAGACAATTAGATGATATCACGAATTCTTTTTGTAGGGTAATAGGCTTTAAGAGCGAATGAAAGTCGCACTGTAGAATTAGGTGTGAGTCTTGACATTCTTGTTGTCATACACAAAATTAAATATTAATTAAACCGTGGTTTGGCTTACTGGCGGGCTGACGGTATGCGGGTGCATTTACATACACGTATGGTTTGGCTTACTGGCGGGCTGACGGTATGCGGGTGCATTTACATACACGTATGGTTTGGCTTACTGGCGGGCTGACGGTATGCGGGTGCATTTACATACACGTATGGTTTGGCTTACTGGCGGGCTGACGGTATGCGGGTGCATTTACATACACGTATGGTTTGGCTTACTGGCGGGCTGACGGTATGCGGGTGCATTTACATACACGTATGGTTTGGCTTACTGGCGGGCTGACGGTATGCGGGTGCATTTACATACACGTATGGTTTGGCTTACTGGCGGGCTGACGGTATGCGGGTGCATTTACATACACGTAAGGTTTGGCTTACTGGCGGGCTGACGGTATGCGGGTGCATTTACATACACGTATGGTTTGGCTTACTGGCGGGCTGACGGTATGCGGGTGCATTTACATACACGTATGGTTTGGCTTACTGGCGGGCTGACGGTATGCGGGTGCATTTACATACACGTATGGTTTGGCTTACTGGCGGGCTGACGGTATGCGGGTGCATTTACATACACGTATGGTTTGGCTTACTGGCGGGCTGACGGTATGCGGGTGCATTTACATACACGTATGGTTTGGCTTACTGGCGGGCTGACGGTATGCGGGTGCATTTACATACACGTATGGTTTGGCTTACTGGCGGGCTGACGGTATGCGGGTGCATTTACATACACGTATGCTTCATTTAATTGCTTGATGACGTTGCAATTATATCGTGGCTGTTAGAGGTACGATTTAATGTTAATTAGTAATTTTTATCGTTTAACACCGCAATGGAAACGCAGATTTTTGCTTTTTAACTACCAACAGGCAGATAAGTTATATTGCCTTAACTTATTGTTTTTGGTATAAGTCATCTATACAATTTAATTCCGTAGCTCTCTCACGCATAAAAGCTCTTTATTATCTTATTTATTCTTTCGAAATGGGGAGAGTATAAACGTCCCCCCCCCTCTCACCTGGCATCGAGAGTGATGAGTACATGTTACCGCTTTAATTCAATTACCCGGCAGGCGATGTCGGCCCTCGGGGAGGTGCGGCCCCTGAACATGAATATTTCTTTCAATACAGTAGATGCCACGCTTTCAACGGTAAAACCGATCTCGTAAAATGGCGTATCTTATACACATTTTGCCCTCAAATGCGAATGTGTTTAGGTGTTTCACGCGAGCATAAACTTTTATTTATAGAAGAATTAGCCGTGCTTGCGACTTTTTTCGCGTGGTTAACCTTGTTCGGTGGTCTTAACCTTGATCTTTCGAGACTAGGGTTGAAGAATGTTAACATATTCTAACGACTGTTGTATTTTTTATATTTTGTTTGTCATTTCAAGATTACCGCTGTGATCGAATTGTATGTTACTTATCCAATATTTTTAATATGAGCGAGGAATGCAAGCTATTATTTGAACTGTAACAGTGGAAGATTTATGAGACAGATTTCTCAGTATGCCCTCTCTACTCCACAAATAGAGAAAGTCTGGATTGAATACAAAATTCTTTATTGTTTTCGAGTGAATTAGCTAAGGTGATAAATGAGATCGGGTCTTCAGTGTCACGTTGTCTTTTCATTACTGAAAATGCTATGGACTGGAAAAAATATATTTTTGTTTTTGTGAAGCCCGAGTGATTTCGCAGATATTCGTGAAAGCTTAAGTAATTATAGAAAAATAAACTTTGGGCTTGTACATTATCGCAGCTCAATGTTTTTCTATAATATAGTGCACATGTTTTAGAATACAACAACGACGTCGTTTAAGCAGAAGGGAAAAAGAGTTATGGAGAAATTCCCATTACTGTGTGGCCCTTACTAGCCTTTTGTGTTCGCAGTTTCCTCCACTTGGCTCGTTGATTTCGTCCACGACCAACTATTTATCTTTGACTTGTGCTCCATTACGTTAACGACCGCGCGAATAGTTCCGGAAGGAATAACCTAAACCCAACAAGAATTAGCCAACACTTTCCCGCAAACTCTCCGTGTACATCCTATAATAACTCATTGTCAGAAAAAGTTAAGATCGTATCAAACGTGAATGAGTATTATTGTTTGTTCTACGAGAACCTGAATGCTTCTCAGAATTTCAAATTTGTTTGACAAGCAGGTATAATGAAAGATGATTTCTAAGTAGTGGCAGAAATAACGATATACTTATTTCAGTGGCTATCATGGTGCTTCACAAACGTACTTTGTAATGAGCTACGATATAAATTTAACAATATTTTTTAGACTATTTCGAGTTAATCGTGTTGGTCTACATGAGCCTTCGTCTGTATTTAATCTGCTCGTCAAGCGTCTGAGCCGTCAAAGTCTGCTTTAATATGTAGAATATAGTCTGCATTTTTGGCTTACATTTTCAGTGAACTATGTTATTTCATATATTGAGAATAATAAACTTGAGACTCCCTCTTGAATTAAAAATAGTAATCTTCAAAAATGTTTGGATATTACTGTACTGTACAAGCGTCGGTATTGGCACATATTTTTGCTCGGATATATTGACTTACTCCCAAATATACATGGTTTCATGTAATAAGCAAATGATGATAAAGATTAATGTTTGAAATATCTACATCTGTTGATGTCTGAATTCCTATTAAAAATGACAGTAATGAAAAACGACAATCCCGTAGTTTCATGGTGCTCCTTCTTTCTTTAAGGGCCGTATTTCCGTAGCACCAGTCGGGCCTGAAATGTGATTCTATAATTTCCTGGATATTTTCCTTTATTTTCTTATGATATAAAACAAATTAGCTTTTTAATTAATTTTAAGTCTATTTATTTATTCTCCTTGTTCAAGACAAATTTAATTATTAGATTTGTTAACGTTTTACGTTATGTTGCCTTCTTATAGGTAAGATAAATGTTTTGAAGTTTGAAATATTTCAGTAAAAATATTTATACAGATAACTTCCTACTCATCATCATCATCATTGCTATTGATTATATACCTACTAGAATGTACTTAGTTATAAATACCGAAACTAATTAGCAACAAAAAAACAAACATATAACCCAAGCACAATAACCAGCAGTTGGGTAAAAATAATATTAGATTATACAAATTTTGACATTATGAGTTACAAATAAACTAGGAATAATCATAATTCTATGAGTGTATATTTAATTTTCTTCTAGCCTTAGCTGCAACGCGTCTTCATTCGTCATAAGTTTGGATGGAAATATGATAGTAAAACACATTTCTCTTTCTATTTCTGTACTAGAGCGACATGGGTGGCACAAGCTCGTAAATCATGGCAATTTGTTCCTAGAATTCCGATCGTCGCGGTTAGTGGCTGCTTGATATACCAAAACATCATAAAATAATTAAAATTAACACAATGTTTGTATGATATTAATGGCCGCATTTTAATTGTATGCAGTTTTGTTGAAATGGAAATAATTAAAGTCATATCAAAGCAGCATAATTTTAACATCAACTGTTTTTAAATTAACAAACAATTTAAATAACACAATTCTGTGTTGAAAATCAAAATTGTTTGTGGTCTCCTTATGTCATTCTATTTGCGTTTGAGATAGAACTGAAAGGTTATGTTAAAAGGCTACTTTTTACTGAACTTTTTGAACCTTCACTCAAGAATGGGTAGAAAAAAGACTTAAAGAAATTGACGAGCCTATTCCAAAAACCAAAATAGAAACAAGGGCATATCACTGACATTAACCAACACGATGTTTGCCAAAGCTATGGATTATTTTGCCTAAACAACATTATCTCTGATACAATCCTGATTATTTCCTAAATAACTTGTAAATGAAACAATTAATACCGAAAGCAACTCTATAATTCACGCCGGATAGTAAATGTTTGTTTAGTCTAATAAAGTACCCCCAAGTAATAACTCAAACCGCGTACCTAATGGATAAGTTATGGACCTTCCATATGGACAAGAAATATGAAACTTATGTAGATAATAGCGAGAAGCTGTTGAGCGGATACATCAAATATTTAAAGGCGAGCCAGCCGCGTCCACCTGTGAACTCAGTCCCCCTCACACTCAGATGAAGGGTCCTGCATAAACTACGTTATGCATTTTAAGGAGCCATAACCCCCGGGAGGTACTTAACTTGTTAACCTGAATGTTACGCTTTGAAAACTTAACAGTAATCTTCGAGAAATCTTAATGTGGTGTTAGCGTCGGTGTTGGTGTTTGCAAGATGATGTAGGTTTACCTACCTATATGTGGGTAGGTACGTCATAATCATGTTGTATGCTAATGATAACAGTAACCACCAAGAAATTGTTGAGGAGACATCCCTTAAAGTTCCATAAACGAATTGTTCGTTAGTGAACAAGAATGTAAAATGACCCAACAAGTAGTAGTTGTTAAACTTGCGTGTCAAGAATAATTTCCGGCCGACACACTTGTGTTCTACGGTAAATAAAATCATTAACCTATAGTTTTTATTACACTGCTCTATATAGGGTTTGTAGGAAAAACCAAATTACGAAGGCTATTAAGTGCCATTTGATAATGGCCTACTGAAAGTAGAAAAAGTGTTTGTTTACTCACGATAAAAGTTTTTCTTTTTAAATTATGTTTTAGTGCTGATGTATAGCATAAATGTAGATAAATAAAGCCTAATGCATACCTGTAGCCATAAAACGCTTTAAAATATATTTTTCTGTAATATTTGATCTTTTTTGCTCAATTTTTTTACAGAAGCCAATTTTTGTACCTACGTATGTTATAAGTAGTATTAAAAAATAGCTTGAATTTAAAATGTCTCATTCTATTTTCATCTCTTGTAAGAACCTCTTTTCGATATACATATTTCGAGATTAAAACCCTTCTTTATATGTTCCACACAAAACCCTTTGGATTAGCGAGAGCAAAGGGCAATTTTAGGATCAATTGCTTTTACGAGCCGTAAAACCTTTTTTTCATACATATGAGTATGTGTGGAATCAAATATGCGGAATATTCTCGACTTATATCAGGATGATATCGCGATATCCGTAAATGGGACGTTGGCTGTAGTTGGTTTCCTGACAAATAGGTGAAGTGACCTTTTTGTCACGTTCATTGGTTCGTGCCAAGAGATCACTATGATTTCCCTAGAGATAGGGCGTTTTCAAAGAAAATTTATAATTCAAGAGCGAATTTGTAAATCCAGATCCTACTAGATGTTACGTAGCTTCCTAATTTTGTTCAAAATTTAAAACAACCCAGACGACCAAAACTTATTAACCCCCGAACTCGAAAAGAGAGAGAGATGTTATAAGTTTAGGATGTGTATCCGTGTATCTGTCTGTGGCATCGTAGATCCCAAATTTAACGGATGGACCGATTTTGACGGGGTTTTTTTGTTTGAATGCTGATCTGATCGAGATTCTTAACTGTAATGGGGGAGGTGGGTCGTTTGTTATATATTTTATTAATTTGTTCTTGTTTTATCCTCTATACCTCATCATCATTTCAACGTTAAGCAGTTCACTGCTGAACATAGGCCTCCCCCAAAGAGCGCCACGACGAACGGTTTTGTACCGCCTCCATCCACCGACTCCCTGCGATGGCTACAATGTTGTCCGTCCATCGTGTGGAGGGTCTCCCTACACTTCGCTTGTTTGTTCGTGGTCGCCATTCTCTAACCTTTATTCCCCAGCGTTTGTCGGCTCTGCGAACTATATGGCCCGCCCATTGCCACTTCAACTTGCAAATTTTGAGAGCTATGTCGGTAACCTTGGTTCTTCTAGAGATTTCTTCGTTACGGATCTTATCACGTAGTGAAAATCCAAGCATAGCTCTCTCCATTGCACGCTGCGTGTCTTTGAGTTTATGTTATGTTAGACCAATAGTTAGCGACTATGTCTCAGTGCCGTGTGTCATCACTGGTAACACGCACTGATTATTAACTTTCGTCTTGAGGCACTGCAGTATCTGTGACGAGAAGATGTGGCGTAATTTCCCGAACGCTGCCCATCTGAGTTGGATTTGTCGGTAGACCTCTTTGTCGAAGTTGGATCTACCCAGTTAGATCGTCTGACCCAATTAGACATAGTGATCAACAGCTTCGATTATATCGTTCCCAACAAAGACCGGCATGGGTACGACATGCGCATTTGATATAATGTTCGTCTTACCCATGTTCATTTTAAGACCCACCTGTGAGAAACAATATTGAGGTCACTGAGCATTGTGCTTAGGTCTTCCAGGGTTTCTGCCGTGATGACTATATCATCAGCAAATTGAAGGTGTATGCATTCGCCATTGATGTTAATACCATATCCGTTCCAGTTCAGAACCATAAAACCAGTTCAGACCTATAAAGCAATATGTCAATATTAACTGACTGACAGTCAGACAACGCACTAACTAAACCAGTAAACCTAGAGATTTGAAATTTAGAGGAAACCTTGCCTATCAGGAGGAGCACTATGGTGATGCATCCTTAAGGGGGTGAACAGGAGTGGTAAATTTTAAACGCGGGTGAAGCTGCGAGGCGCAGATAAAAAGTTTATGACAGTCATATAATGTTCAAAAGTAAAAAAAGGCACTGATCCCCCTGGTTCAGGTCTTCATTACGCTACTCATATTCAGACTCTCATATATGCGAGTACAAAGAATGCCTTTTAAACTGAAACCTTTTTAACTTGCCGATTGTAAATTTTACCTTAACGTGGTCTCTATATAAAGGAACTGTTCATCAGTCAACAGCACATACACGAAATTTTAAGTACCTGCACATTTTATTATGATAGCCGGTATTAAGTTTTACCATAACATGGTTGCTGCACTCAGTATTGGGTCCTTACTAGGGAACTCCTCAACGGTTAACATCACACACACGAAATATTGTATACCTAACCCCTAAGCCCGTTCTAAATTTCACCATGAACATGGCTTCTGCATAAGACCTTCTTTTTTACGTTTTTTAATTACTTTATTTTGACAAAATATAACAAGCCTTTGGATTAAATATATGCTTACTTACCGATAAAACAGACCCTATCGATCTCTACCGCAACTTAAGTCCAATAGCAAACTTGAAGATACGCCCTCAAACTTAGTTTGAAAACGCAAGGGAACCTTATTCAATGATAGGACAAACTAAAATCAGATATCGTATCGGCTCACTATTGAGACATGGAAGTTGGATCGGACGAATGACATCAGCACTTTCAAAATATCAGCTTTCATTCGAAATTGAATATTGTATGAGTTACCAACCAACATTCCATTTCATAACTTATTCAGCTCAAAATACATTAACATTTCAATTTATTTTCGGATGAAAGTTAATATTGCGTATACGATCTCATTTGAATAAGTTATTTAACTGTAAATGTGGTACTGTGATTGTTTATCACGTTCGCACACAGAGGGATCGTCACAAATCATGTCCGCACGTACGTAAACATGGATTTATGTCTGTGCCTTTACATGTGTGTGTCTTGTGTGCGCACTTTCCGCAAGAACTTGCACCTGGAGATGCGATGACACTTGCATTGAACTTGTAGAGTGGTTTTCTTCTGCACAAAGAGGTATGAAGCTTAGCCAGATATTGCCATGTGGAAGTTACAAAATTCAGACTTACATTGTTACATATACAACAATAACACAACAGAAATATGTATTTAGTATTGATTATCGTTTATTATTGCTTAACACAACCAGGAATATAATTAATATAATCCATAGTCAATCGCAAGAAAGTCAACCCTTTAAAAACATTAACGTAAGCTGCTCTGTTATTTACAGCCAAATAAAACAAGACAAAGGAAGACACTTCCTTATAAAAACCGCTATTCTCATTCCTAACAACCTGTTAAGAGGCAGAGTTTCCGTCACGCACCGTTTCCATTTCTTCGAAGTCTCGGGGTTAGGTTCGAGTTTGTTTGTCACGAAAAATCCAAATCTGTCGTGTTTATCGATATGCAAAACGAAGGAGCTCGTTCACAATCGTTTTGTTTAGCTGAGCACGTTGCACGCATTGTTCGCTAACCCTTTTCACGGCGTCTGCCACTTTCTATATATGTTAGGACGAGTTGGGTGGCGTGGCCCCCATAAATCAGAGCCGTTTTGTTCAGGCCCATTACGTCGTTTTACCGCCTTCCTACTGAGACAAAATTAGATCATACAGAGAGGAAGCCCGTTTCAACCCATACATAACTTCTGCTGTAAAACCTTTAATAGTTACAGAGCAATGTGGACATGTTTAGTGTCGACCCGCAGCCCCGGTGACGTCATATGGATTGCGGTTTCTTGGGTAAGTTGACAACTTCATTAAACACAGTCTGTATCTGTGCGGAGATTTGTTTCGGTCAATTGGCTCAACCAAACATCATATGGGTTTTGGTTCAATTCCTACTGACAAAATAAATCAAAACTCATGAAAGTTAACCTATTCTACCACCGTATTCGGCAAGAAACTCTATGGAGTTTCGAGAATATTCTTAGACCGGTTGATGTTAAAACTAAGTATTATGATAGTCGCCAGGAAGCTCTTGAGCAAGCTGCCTCCCCACTATTATTAACCAAGTCATTAATAATTTTATGGTATTTTGAACAGAACTCTCATAACTAGACATTTATATTTTCCTTTAGGTAACTCAGTCAGATTTTGAATTGAAATATAATCCAGTTGGCTGGAAAATATGTTGGTATTAGTTTTACAATGATTGTCTTAATCACGGAACTATATTTTATAACCCGAGTACGGCGAAGCAAATGAGTTTATGTGGATGTTCCACCATAGCGTCACCCCTATTGGTCCGATTTGGACAAACGTTATGTAAATCGATTCGTCTTCAGGTATAGAGTGTCATTTTTTTTTACCCGCTTACGACAAAGCAAATGAAGAGTTGTGTGTTCAAACTTGGTCCGATTTTGGCAAGCAAGGTATCACTCGAATCGTATTCATTAAATTTATAGCGTCATAGGCTATTTTCTACCCTACAACGGTGAAACAAAAGAAATGGTATGTGTTCAAACTAATAAATTGAACCGATATTGACGAGCGATGTATTAATCGATTCGTCTTCATCGCAAGAGTGAACCTATTGCTCAAATGCATTTTTTGAAATATTTCTGTCATCTCAATAAATATTATTATTATTGTTATTATAGGTTATTTGAAGCTGACCTCTGGTATCCAAGATTGTCGCCACCCGAAGACTTCTGATAGTGTAGATAAACGGTGCGTGATAAAGCGAGCCTAAACGAGCTCTTTAACATGCCTGGCTCGGCTCGGCTCGAGCAGTAGATTAAGATCCCACCGTAAAAATGTGCACTTATCAGTTATTTAATCGAAATGTGATTTAAATGAAAGTTTACACGTTGGGCCGCACACTTCCGCTGGGTTTACAGCAAAATCTAGGCACAAAAATAAAAAAGTAGACAAAATAAAGTAGATTAAATAAATTCTACTCATATTTTTTGGAGGTATATGAAGTGCCATCAGAAAGAGACCATTCTAAAGAGCTGTAAAAAATAGGTTGCCACATCTCAGCCTTTTTTTTTTTTACTTGGGGAAATCCTCATGGATACCACCAAGCTGCGGGGGCAGCAAGGTGGTTATGTCGGACTCTTACCGACTAAAACCCCACGGTGTTCCACACTACGCCTTGTGCCGGGGCTACGGGTACGCTTTCGCACTCGTCCGCGGCCCCGACGGCGCTGGTCCTGTAGAGGACCCTCTCAGTGGGGTGGAGACAGAGCTATTCTCCACCCCATGGCCGCCATTGAGGGGCGCACCGAAACACAGCGCTCGCCACCTCGAGGCCCTATGCTGGTGGCAGACACCCCCGTGTCTACCACCTAGGCCTCAGTGGGAGCCGGAGAAGGAGGGGCATGTTGCTTCTTTCTCCGACTCCTGGCGTAGTCCCACTCCTGACACTGCCGCGAAATTACCACAGCAGTGTCAAAAGTGCGACGTAAGCTTCCCCCTAGCTCACCGCGGCGACAAGGGGAGCGTACATGTCACCGCAGAAAGAAAGGGGGAAGAAGATGAGTGGATCGAAAGAGAGGAGAGAACTCTGTCAATCCACGTCACATGCCTTCACCACCTTGCGATGCACCACAATTACCCAAGTTGCAGTGCACCGCAAGGACGAAATCCTCTGTCGAGGCCTTCCCCTTTCAGTCTGGGTATCAAAACCCAGACCTCCACCACAGACCCGTCACCCCTAACACCGCCGCTAACGTGTAAACACTCCGTTAACGTGTACGAAGCAGTGCTGGATGCAACGGGTCAGAGGACTCCTCCCACAACCGTCACAACTGCCCATACAGCTGCATCGGAAGCAGGAGGCCGCGAAGCTTCGTCCCACTTTCAACACTACTGCCCAAACAGCAGGCTGGAAGCCAGACGCCACGGACCTTCCCTCAAACCCTCCACAATGCAATGCGGAAAAAACATTACATTGCGGAGTGAGTGAAGGAAAGGGTGAATAGAGTCAGAGAGAGAGAGAGAGAGATAATGTCTCTCCAACTCCACTCCACTCCAGTTCCTCGCAGCGCACGACACGGTGTCTTGCAGTGCACTGCAAGGACGAAGCCCTCCGTTGAGGACCTCCCCTCTCGACCCGGGCAACAAAACCCAGGCCCCCCTCCATGTCACATTCTCCGCACCACTACCGAGCACCTGGGTGGAGACAGACTATCCAGCAGTAGCGCAGAGAACGGACACCATCCTCCACTCCATGGCCTCCCACATCCATTGTCCCCGCCAAGCACCACACTGTTACCGAAAGTCATCCTCTGCATTTAAAAACTTAACACTTAATGACGCTGAAGTATAAAACACCTATGTAAGTTCAACATACCAAATGGCATAATTACCTAATTACATATAATTATAATATCAATGTATAAAACGCTTACGTTTATAAAGTATAATGTTATAATACTTAAATAGAAAATAAAATGTGCAGTTTATAGAACTTAGAAAAAAAGGGGTAGATAGAATATTATAAGGATGAATGTTTCATGTTCAACCTAACTAACCTACCTAATTAGATAGGTTA
This sequence comes from Alsophila aescularia, assembly GCA_946251855.1. NCBI lineage: Eukaryota > Metazoa > Arthropoda > Insecta > Lepidoptera > Geometridae > Alsophila > Alsophila aescularia. The sequence goes on along the minus strand of OX276386.1, from coordinate 40,262,801 downwards.
GTTAGGTTGAACATGAAAACTGTTTATAAACCTTTGCATGTTTTCAAACTACCATGTTTGATATAATTGCGCCTAAAAAACTAGGTAGGTTAGTTAGGTTGAACATGAAAACTGTTAATCAACATTTGTCGGTTTGCAAACTACTACATTTCTAGTAAACTATTTATTTTTCTGATTTTGAGCATTTCGACATAATAATATAATGGTTAAGTATTTTTTATTTTCAATATTTATGACATCGGTATTCTAAAATTTATGTTTTCGAACTTCGTTGAAATAGCCATTCGACTAACATTCGCTTTTTTTGACTTTAAGTCAAATTTAAATTTTAGGGATTTGTCCCTATGGATTGAAGCTGTCATTGTAGCTTGTAGCATGTTTTAGTTTTAGTAATATGTACCCATTCTACTGCCTTCCTCATCACGGTGGTATAAGGTTACCTGCATAAAGCCTGGCACAATTGGGGGATGTTAGCATTTTAATGAGATAGCGAGCACCAGTGGCACTAAGGAATATGAATAAAATAGGGTTCTTCTGAAATAACTACCAAACTTCATTTTAAGGAACACAAACAAAAATGTTCAAGTTGAAAAAAACCCAGCCAAGTACAAGTCAGTCGGTTATAAAGGGTTGCGTACAAATTGGAATATTTCCACAACCACGGCTATTATTTGCTTCACACGGAATTCCTTCCAGAATACGTTTGACGTCATTACGACAATTCACGAACCATTCCACGAAGATATCGTAACGTGGTGCGTTACCTGTCTGAATAGTCATGCGAATAAGGGCCCTGGACCGATGGCATAAGGTGCCCGTTTATTAAAAATCATTGATGCGGGGCCGAGGATCGAACCCGGAGTAGTTGGGTTGTAAAACTAACATATAGCCAATGCATTTACTTTATAGTGCCTTATATGTTTCTTCCGAACAATTTCTTCTAAGCTCTAGTATTTTCTGATGCCCTGGATGCAAAACTAAGAGTCGGGACGTTCGTGAATATTGAACGTTATTTATTTACATGCTTTTCTCTGAAATTGTGGTCATAAATTAACAAAAATAATTTACAGAACTGGAACACGATCCAAATATTTCTGTAGAATATTTCATTTGCATAACAATTCGAAAGCTCGAGGGAGAAGATAAAAACTTTGAAATTATAACATTTACATAAGAAAATTACCTCATTAGAATGTGTTAACTGCTAAATTATACTTGTGGTTATGAGTTGAAAAAGTTCGACTTTCGAATTTTTACTTGATTTTAAAAAGATGTGAGTATTATTTGCTGGAATACAGCTATATCCATGAACTTTGCAATACGTCAAACTTTTTTTAGCTCCCTGCTACCGTTGAGTGTAGCAGGGAGCTGAAAAGCATGGAAATTTAATTTTCGTAAAGGTAGAAGAAAAGGCAGGGCAAGTTTTTTTAAGAACTGAGCAGATCGTCGCTTGATGTAAACTAAACGCGCGTGTTAAATTTTTTTTATTTTGTATTGATCAAAACCGACTCGACTGCCAAAAAGTTGGTAGGTATTTCTGAATAAAGGATGTATGTCAAATCCAAAACTATGAGAAATAGAAAAATGTATAGAGACAGGAGTTCGGTATTGAGAAAAGTAAAAACTACTGCCAAAAAAAGGAGTGTTATATTGTAACTTTTAAACTTTCGCGATTCGAACACATAGTTAAATATTTAAACGGGACTTAATGAAAATGTTTAATGACCACGTGTAATGATCTCGTGACCACGATCAATGCAACTTGATCGAAACGTCGAGGTAAATAAATATTAAGTTTTTAGCGCGATTAAGTCCCGTTTTAATATTTAACGGAGTGTTATGTTTTTAGCGTTCATGTATGTATGTATGTTTATATGTGAGTTTCTTTATTCCACCATAACTTTTAAATGCCGAACAGATTTAGACGTTTGGGGTATCGTTAGAATCCTTACATTCCCCCGAGTAACATAGGCCCCGAGTACTTTTTTTTTTAAATATTTCACACACAAGCACATTCCAACAGTATATAATTAACTCAGAAATCAAACTGATAGTAAAATAAAATTAAAAATAATTGCCATTCCTTTAATTTTCTATAATAAATTCCTTTGCAAGTATTATTGGTATAATTGCTCCATACTTAGTAATTATTTTTAATAATTGTGTTGATGAAGGAGTTTTTCCCGACATAATGAAAAATAATAAACTTATTCCCTTATTCAAGTCTGGCAGTAAAAATGATCCGACTAACTACAGACCCATTTCTATACTTCCCGCTCTAAGTAAAATTTTTGAGAAAGTAATATTAAATCAGTTATTAACACTTTTCAATCTCAATGGTCTGTTTCATAATGAACAATATGGCTTCACTAAAGGCCGTTCAACGACAGACGCAGGCACATGGCTCTTAAAGCATATATTCAATGCTTGGGAGGAGTCACAGGACGCAATTGGCGTTTTCTGTGATTTATCCAAAGCATTTGACTGCGTTTGCCATGAAACATTAATTTTTAAATTGAATCATTACGGAGTTAGCTCTCGATCTTTTATCCTCGTATCTTAGCAATAGAATCCAAAAAGTAGATGTAAATGGTGCGAGGTCATCAGGATCTCTCATTACAATGGGAGTCCCACAGGGTTCAATACTTGGGCCATTCTTATTCTTGGTTTACATTAACGATATTTCCTTTTTCTTGAAGAACTTATGTGATATTGTTTTGTTTGCAGATGATACTTCTCTAATTTTTAAGATTCACAGAACCTTGAATAATTTTGACGACGTTAACAAGGCAATCGCGCTAGTTCTTAGTTGGTTTACAACTAACAATTTAATGTTAAATCCTAAGAAAACTAAATGTATCAAATTTTCACTACCCAATGTCAGAGGGGTTCCTACGAATTCAAGTATTTTAATAAATAGTGAGCCTGTAAACCTTGTGCAGTCAACCACATTTTTGGGTATTACTGTAGATTCAAAATTACAGTGGGGCCCTCACATATCGTTGTTAGCTGGTAGATTGAGCTCTGCAGCCTATGCAGTACGTAAAATTAGACAGTTTACCGATATAGCTACTGCAAGATTAGTATATTTTAGTTACTTTCACAGTATTATGTCATATGGCATTTTGCTGTGGGGTAAGGCCGCGGAAATTCAATCAATATTTGTGCTACAGAAGAGAGCAATTCGTTCCATTTACAATATGAAATCCCGAGATTCTCTTAGGGAACGTTTTAAAGAGATCAATATTCTTACAGTGGCTTGTCAATATATATATGAAAATATAATTTATGTTCGGAAGAATATCAATACCTTTGTTAAAAATAGGGATGTTCATAATTTTAATACTAGAAATAAAAATAAACTAAAAGTGTCTGGATTTCGGTTAAAGAAAGTTAGTGGTTCATATATGGGGAACTGTATACGATTTTTTAATAAGTTACCTGACGGCATTGATCAATTACCAATACATAGGTTTAAAACTTTTGTTAAAGTAAATCTCATAAAGAAAGCGTATTACAATGTAAATGATTATATTAATGAGAGAAATGCATGGCCTGATGTCTCCAAGCTCCATGATAATAATAAGTGATAGCTTCGATGTTAACGTTAAGTGAATGAAATGTTCAAAGTACTTTGTGAGATGTCTCAAACATACCATGAGATCACGTTGTTTTATACAACATAATTATCGAGTTAGAAGTTTTTACCTTATTTTTTCCCGTATGATTGTTTGATGTTTGTGGGATATCTCATTGTCACTTTTACCTTTTATATTTGTACTTTACATGTTTTGTTATAATTGTGACATTTGAAAAAAATATAAAGAATGAACAAATATGGAAAAAGTACATCCCCGTAGAGTTTCTTGGTGCTCTCTTCTCTAACGGGCGTATTTCCGAAGCACCGGTAGAGTCAGAAGGGTATTTCCTTTTCCAGTGTGAGATTTAACTCTGTTGGCACATGAAAGGGAAATTTCCTTTTCAAACTCAAAGAATACTTAGTTTATATAAATTTGGATTGATTTGATCTTTTTATAATATTTTATGTAAATCTCTTTGTTCAGGAGATGTTAATTTTGACTTGTAAAAGTGCTATTATTTTTGCCTATTTACAATAAAATACTTTGACTTTGACTTTGATCTTTAGTGGAAACTAGCGACTAGCCCTGGTTTCGCACGGGTAGCTAAGGGTTTGCGGTTTTTGTATCATTAGACAATATTTCGATTCTACCTGTGTGTATTGACTCATTTGAACCAAAAACGGTTATTGTGACTTATCTATAATAGTTAGACATATAGCCTCGAGGACTTTATTGTGGGTAATGATTAGTACTATAAACATGTACTTAGTACATTATTTTAAATAATCAATAGTTTTCCCAGCACACGCCATATAATAACTTTTATAGGCAATTTTTTGTTACCTTGGGGTACATTAATGCAATTTTCGTAGGGATCTCTAATTTATTGAAAAATAAAGTACAGGCCCATATTACATGCTGATAATGTAGGTGCAATATTTTTTAAATTGTTCAGTATTTTTGGAGTTTATTCATTACAAACAAAACTCATAAATATCAAAATCTTTTCTCTTTATAATATTTGCGTATATGTAGATGTAGACAAAATCTGTTGGTGTAATAATAATACAACCTGACATTTTTTTTTCAATAAAGTTGCTTTAATAGTCTACTTTCAAGCCTAGTAAACATGTCTTGAAAGTTCCTTACAGTTTTTTTAATTTCTGCAAGTCCAACCAAATTTACTTGTTGGACTTGCAGACTACTTTATTATTTAATTATCATTAAGTGCTACTTGGTACTGAATGAGAATAAAATAACGTCGAATATATACAAAGAAAAATGAATAAATACATCATCATCATCATCATCATGTCAGCCCTTAGAAGTCCACTGCTGACCATAGGCCTCCCTATGTTGCCTATGTCCCCAAAGAGCGCCATGACGACCGATCTTGTGCCACCTCCATCCACCGACTTCCTGCGATGGCTACAATGTCGTCGGTCCATCGTGTGGGAGGTCTCCCTACACTTCACTTGCTTGTTCGTGGTCGCCATTCGAGAGCCTATATTCCCCAGCGTTTGTCGGTTCTGTGAACTATATGGCCTGCCCATTGCCACTTCAATTTGCAAACTCTGAAAGCTATGTTGGTAACCTTGGTTCCACTACGGACTTCCTCATTTCGGATTCTATCACGTAGTGAAACACCGAGCATAGCTCTCTCCAATGCACGCTGCGCAACTCTGATATTGTGTGTGAGACCAATAGTTAGCGACCACGTCTCAGTGCCGTATGTCATCACTGGCAACACGCACTGATTATAGACTTTCGTCTTGAGGCTCTGCGGTATCTGCGACCAGAAGATATGGCGTAATTTCCCGAACACTGCCCATCCGAGTTGGATTCGTTGGTTGACCTCTTTGTCGAAGTAGGATCTACACAGTTGGATCGTCTGACCCAAGTAGACATAGTGATCAACAGCTTCGATAATATCGTTCCCAACATAAACCGGCACGGGTACGACATGGGCATTTGACATGATGTTTGTCTTGCCCATGTTCATTTGAAGATCCACCTGTTGGGAAACAATATTGAGGTCACTGAGCATTGTGCTTAGGTCTTCCAGGGTTTCTGCCATGATGACTATAGCATCAGCAAATCGAAGTGAATCCAGAAGCTTGAATATATCTTCCAGTGCAGAGGTGCCTTTTTGCACGTGGATAGAGTTCGTTCTCTGATCCTGAAGACGGACTGTCATGGTGGCCTTGCTGTACAAACACTTCAACTGTAATATTATTATAAACTGTATTTAATTCCGACATATTACAAGTATTTTAACATAACATTTATCTAAAATAATTAAAAAACTATATGTTCGAGAAACTCTTTGCCATTTTTTTTACGATTAAGTACTGCATATACGAGTATATGCATAGTTACAAAACGGGTCAATCCATTCTCGTAAAATTTAGTTATTTGCACTGCGTGTTGTTGTAATGTTTTTGTTATGGCATAATAATGATTAGTTCAATTCATTCAGTGATATGGAATTAATTTCGCCCCACATTGAGGTGCAAATCGCGCAGAATAATCCTTTTGTCGCCAAAATACTTTAATTTTATATCGTGGGAGATGGAAAACACAAAAAAAACAAGTCGTTCTCGGAGAATGTTTTAATGGCATAATAAGAATAGAGACTGCGCCCTTGTCTATACAATCCCTAAATATTACCCGATTTAAAAATCTTATCACATTTTTTTTGGCCTTAATTTGTTTCATTAATTAACTAAGCGTATACGAATTCGTTTTCCTAAATTTTGCAAAATCTTCAATGTTCTAAGCATTTTAACTGCCGGTCTTTTGCGCTAAAACTATGGCAAAATAAAAATGCTTTTTTTAAAACCAAAAAGATTACTTTAGTAAAAAATATAGAAGCGTGTATTATATTCTATTCAAGCGATTGACTATAATAACATAAGACTTAACTACAATTTAGGGGGTGGATTGTGCATTACCCCAAAACCACAATTGTATCAAAAACTGTACTAATAAAACTCACTCTCTCTATCCTTCGGAATTGGCATCGGGTGGAGGGAGTTAGTAAGATAGCATTTCATTTTCTCAATACTTATTTTGCAAAAATTACGTCTAAGGGCCTCTACTCTTAACGTGAATTGAGCAGCTAATATAGGTCGTCCTTAATGTGGTTAATATATTATTTGCTGAAAAGATGATGATAGAGATTACATAAAGAACATAGGCGGAATTTTATGCTATAAATCTTGCAGCGTCTTGAAATATCATTTTTGCAGAACTTAAGTAATTATTTTTCTACGTTTTTTCAACATAGCATGTAAGCTAGGAACACCCAGGTTAAAAAATCAATTAATAAAATCATTAAATTGTAATTTCATTTCCTTCCTACAATGTCTTACCGGCCTTGTTGCCTGCCCAAAGGCGAATATATATAATATAATACACTTATATTACGCTACCGGAAACGTATATATATATATATATATATATATATATATACGTTTCCGGTTTGGACGTCGTTACAGTATACTTACCACCCAGTTTTTTAAACCAAAGGAGGTTGAATTAAGCTTACTGGTGTTAAATCTTTTAACAGTAAGCGTAATTCAACCTCCTTATGTTAAACAGAATAATAATATAGATTGTGCTATAAAAAAATGGTACGTCAACATAAAACCTCAATACAAAACATTATACTGGTAGCAAAGGGAATACAATGCATTATAGTTTATGGAAGAAGTGTAAAGAGTTGTTGTTATAATAGGGTATGTTAATTTATTTTGTTGTTTTGCACAAAAATAGTGTAGGTACAAGGAAGGACTTAATGCTAAACAGCATTATCTACCAGTCATCCAGGTCGTGAAAGAAATAATAGTACATAGGGCGTGTTGGTTAAAGTATTGAACAATAAGTACGAAAAAAACAAAGGTTTGTGTAGATACAATATTTAGCGTAAGGAATTGTTGCAAAATATTTGTGCTAATATGGAACAACTGTTTCCCTGCACAGTGAAACAGCAGCAACATATCTAAATATATTGTTTTGTAATCTCGCCAGGCAGTAACAGATTGAAAATAATTCTTATTCAAAAGCCTAGTCTGTTACACTAGATAGGTAATTGAATAGGTAGGTACCTACAATATCTTGAAACATTATATTTATCACGCATAAGTACTTACTTGTCTATCTAATTAAGCGGATAACATAATTAAAATCTCTAAGACTTGTTTCAAAGGTCATTAACAGTAACATAACCTACAAAACTTTGAAGCCTACTAACAATTATTCCTGGCCTCCCCAAAAAAAAAAACTTAGACTAACAATATCAAGAAATGATGCTAAATTACTAGCAATTTTTTTTCTAAAGACGCCGTGAATTTGACTGACATAATAGTATGTATGGGAGTTCGCCATTGTTCTTTCACTGCTTTTGTAGTCTTATTTTTTTAACTAAAACTTTCACTGCTTTTGTAGTCTTTTTGTTTTTAGTATTTACCTGTTTTCTTAACTTATTGAAAAACATCGTATGATAGGCACACGGGCGTAACGGTTACTTCAAACTCTGTCGTTTGAAAAAGCAAAAGTCATCTCGTTTGTAATAATAATAACCAATTTACAACCCTAGCATCACTTACATATATTATACAGGAAATAACATAATTACCTATTAAGTACAGGGGTGGGGTATTCCACACGGCTTGACGATTAACGTTTGTTTTACGTATTGTAGCGTTGACAAAACGCTACTTAAATAAAAAAACAATAAACCTATAAAAACAACAATTCGACAAGTAAAAGTAGGAATAAACAAGACAGCACATAAACAACTAATAGAAACGCATATTTATAATAGTAAAACTAGAATTATAATTGTATATTGCTCAATATACTCACGTATTAGAATGTATCTTCGTTTTTGGAATAAATAAGCAATAGAGATATAACCACAAAACAACACGAAAACAATCGCCGGTTATTTTCATAACAAAAACAGAGGTTATAAACACTTCGATAAATACAACACGTTCGTGCACTACTGGTCACGACTTTATAACTCTCATTAGGTCAGTTAATTGAAATAAATACGAAAGGGAAAAAGGAATAACTGGGAATCAGCAAATAAATAAATAATTGGTAAAGAACAATTAATAGACACGGAGACGGGTGGTGACATCTACCGACATTTTACTTATCTTTGCATCGATTAGCTGTCAAAGGAAAAGGGCGCGTTCCGTTGTTCGGCACGGTCCCGCAATGTCAGCAAATAGAAAATAAAATTAAACAAACCAATTAAATGCAACAAATGTTAAATTTAGGAACGTAAATTTTTTCCAAAGCAAACCCATACAGTATCATAATTTAATAGTTACAGTATATAGTTTTATGATGATATAACGGTTGCGAAGCAAAGAAACCGCGTTCCGTACCTTTCGTCTGGTACGGAACGATTTTATAGACTATAGTTTATAACAATTCATAAACGTCACTGGGCAGTTGTTTAGCTGTCAAAAGTAGTTAAAGAAACGATAAATAAACAAATGTGATTTCTAGGGTGAGAAAATCTTGAAAATAAAAATAAAACCATATTACTTGTCCAAAGCCCATGTGTAAGCGCTGATCGGTTTCTTGGTGAAACGAAATGTAATTCTGATAGATTTTGCTAAATAAAAAAAGAAAACTAGATCTGGCGACAGAAATAAACTGGCAATGGAGGCGAGAGACATGTCCGTTCTTTTCGTGCTGGAGAGCCTAGCAGGACTGACAAGTTTTTTCTCTGCATATTATAAAACCCGTAAAAAAAGGTGAGAGATTCTGTTGGTATTTTTGTGTCGTCGGCAGTAATGATTGCGATTGTGAAATCACTTTTATCCATTTTTCGAGACGCCATTTTAGCGAACCGAAAGCGGTGGCGTTTGCGGAGTCTCGAATTCTAAAAAAAGTTGTGTCTATCCATTCACAGCGGGTTTTTCCCCCCGGACTAAAACCACCCCACGAAGGAGGCTTCTTCCCCGGATTTGAGTAGAAAAGGCGCCGTGTAGGAAATACGTCACGCCACGCCGACATTATACCCAACGATTCCTGCCACGTTCTTGGGACGCGGTATCGTATTTAATCCATATATTTTTCGTTAACCGGAGTGTTGAACTTTGGTTCCCCACCGACCTGCTGGACACCTGCAACGCCTGAGGGGTCTAGCCTGGCTACCTTTCACGCGAATTGGACATTGCTGAAACGTCGGATGGAGAATTACCTTCACTAACATAACGGCTCAATCTTATAGAAAAAGGTAAATAAGTAGGCTACACTGCCGGCCGGCAAATTCATCAATGTTTTGTTAGAGTAAATACTTAATTTTGTCAATTCTATATCGACCCTAGTTATAACAGGGTAATCTTAGATCTTGGTATTTCTTGGCTGCTGAGTTGGATCTGCAGGCTAGGATTCTTTGGACTTTAAGTAAATAAGCAAAATTAAACCAAGGATAATAAATATTGTATTGGCGAATTTAAATTGCATGTTTTGTCTTCAACTTTACATGCTAGCTTAAATGGCCGTCCAAGGTACCTACGGCACGGTTCTTTGGATTTCAAGTAAGTAACCAGAATTTAACCAAGGATAATAAGTGTTGTATTGGTGAATTTAAATTGCATGTTTTGTCTTCAACTTTACATGCTAGCTTGAATGCCCGCTCAACGTACCGACGGCACGGTTCCTTAGATTTTAAGTACATAAGCAAAATTAAACCAAGGTAATAAAGATTATATTGGTGAATTTGAGTTGTATGTTTTATCTTCCACTATTATACCCACTAGCTAGTACATTACCGAACGGTCTTGATCCAATAGTTCTTGAAGCTCGTTCCGGTCTAAGTTTATCCAGGTAATTTTATTAATTTCAAAATAGTAACGAGTATTTTTAGTTTTGAGTGATTCCGAAGAAAGGTATAGCGTCCTCGCGTACAGAGCGACCGAATGGGGCAAGAATCCCGACTCACCCCACTTTTGGTCTGACTTGCCCCAATTTATTTTTTATTACCTTTACTTTCAGAAATCACTAGAACACAGTTAAATATCGTTACAGTATTTTGAGATTTCGAAGATTTTCATTCATGAATTTACCTAAAAAGATTTCTAAAATAACATTGTAATAAAAAACCTACTAGGCACAGAATAAATAATAGTGCTGTCTAGTAATCAGCTGAGAAAAAACAATTGACCTAAAACTTGACCTTGAATTTACATTGCGCATCAAAAGCTACTGCGCAGAACCTAGTCAGTCGCATGTCAGTAACGAAAATATGTCGGAATTTTCTACAATATTTTCTGTAAAAAGTGAATATTATCATAAAATTTGTAATTTCAAGAGTAGAAATTGTAAATTTGTAGTCTGTGTGTGTGTGTGTGTGTGTGTGTGTATTGACGTTCAATAAGCTTTCGGTGTTTTCTAAAGCTATAATAACACTTGTGCGTGCAAGAATAACAAACCCTGTCATGTGTTTTTCTCGGACTGCTGAACCATCTCCGGTCAGAATGTATGTACCCGTGGGTGCTCTCTCTCAACGAAGTATATCCACCAGGGCACCAGTACCCGTGGGTGCTCTCTCTCAACGAAGTATATCCACCAGGGCACCAGAGAGAGGAGCAGAAGGAACAGTATCTACAAACCTGCTTTTCGGTGAGACGTGATAGTAAGCAATTATCGCTAATTTCTAAGATTTTAATTTTGTATGGGAATTTTAAATCCGACGTATTCAACTATTGCACACATTAATTCAATTGCTTGATCGAAACAAACCTGCTGCGTATTTATAAGCCTATTCAGTTATACGTTGTATATAATTAATAAGCAGTTTTTGTTTAATCATAAATCAAGCTTATAATTCTTTACAACACATTTCTCTACTTCTCATAATTACGAATTTTGCCCTATCAAAAATCCACACTGTACTTATAATTTTTAATTAAATTCACACCGAGTAGAACTACTCTTATATATATAACTAGCTGTACCCGCGGTTTTGCACGCGTGGTCTTTTCTTTAGGTTCAAAGTACCATAATTTGCTATTCCAGGACCAATATACCATCCAACATTTGATCAAAATTACTTCAACCGTCAAAAATATTTTTATCAATTGCTCGGCTTCTAAATCACCGGATTGAGATACCAATTACACCAGTTTTTGAATCATACCCTAAGCTATCTAACAATGAAAACCGCAATTGGTCCTGTAGTTTTAACGTGGTGCGTGAACAAACAAACATACAGACAAAGAGACAGAAAGACACGATCCAAAAAAAAAACTTGTTCAGTAGCTTTTTTAAGTACCCAAGACCATTTTTTTGTTTATCTTCTTTGTACAGCCTTTTTCGTACCTATTGCTTTATTATAAGTATAGATCTGTCAATTTGCAAAAAAATCCTTCCAGTAGTTTGAGCGTGATACGTGTTCTTATTAATAACTTTCAATCCCTATCTTGCGGAAACCCTTTAATTTTTCGGGATGAAAAGTATCCAATGTCTTACCTCGTAGTATGAACTCAAATCAGACCAAATTTAATTTAATATCATTCAGTAGTTTTGGCGCGATGCGTGGTCATGAGATAGACAAACAAAAAAAAACAAAACAAAACAGAAAAATTAAAACAAAACAGTTTTGGCTTCAGTAACGAATATAGAGAACTCTCCAAAAAATATTATTTATTACTTCAAAATTTATCTATCCCACAGAAAACTTGTACGTTTCGGGATAAAGAGTATCCTCAATTTCAACCCTTTAGATAAACTATGACTGTGCTAAGTTGCATCAAAATCCAGTAGTTTCAGCGTGGTAAGTGTTCTTTTAAATAACTTTCAATACATTCCCTGCCTTTAATTATTCAAAATTAATTGAAAAAAAAACAATTTTTGGCTTCAGTATCAAAAGTACAGTTACCTCCAAAAAAATATATCAAAATATCTTCAATGTACAGAGTTGGACCCGTTACAGTTTTATTATAAGTATAGATATATCATGTTATCTAGTTTACCAATACTTGTGAAGTTATACTATGTAAATGTATCTACAAATTGTAAGCCCGATGATACAAAGTGCTCTTTTCAGCGAGTTTATTTAGCAACAAGAAATAATAATTTCATTTAAAACGAGACTAACTTATTTAGGTTAGAGAAACAGAGGGGCGGGGTCTGCAGAACCGTCTCGGTGGATTCCTTTCCCGAATATGAATTTAAACTCTCACTAATTACAAAATAGATAACTTGACATAACTTGTACAAAAGGCTCTAACTTTTATTTTACAGAAGATTGTTTAGAGATAAAATGTTCCCTGATTTATTCAATCTTACAGTCACTGATTACTGTTGGATCCATTTTAAGAATTCCGAACCTGAAAGGTAAATATGTAAAGTTGCGAGACAGCAACGTCTGTCTGTATTTTCTCCGTAACTGCAATAGGTATTTCGATTTATTCACTTTGAGCTGGCTGCTGTTTTTTTTGTTTTTTCGTATCTATCAACTTAAATGTAAACCTAATACACATTAAGAACGTTTAAAAGCTGACGTTGAGTTTGTAATGTGAGTAGTAGTAATATCTACTTACACTCCATCAGGCTGCTGCATAAGATGTCAACAACGAATCACAAACTACTTACACTCCATCAGGCTGCTGCATAAGATGTCAACAACGAATCACAAACTACTTACACTCCATCAGGCTGCTGCATAAGATGTCAACAACGAATCACAAACTACTTACACTCCATCAGGCTGCTGCATAAGATGTCAACAACGAATCACAAACTACTTACACTCCATCAGGCTGCTGCATAAGATGTCAACAACGAATCACAAACTACTTACACTCCATCAGGCTGCTGCATAAGATGTCAACAACGAATCACAAACTACTTACACTCCATCAGGCTGCTGCATAAGATGTCAACAACGAATCACAAACTACTTACACTCCATCAGGCTGCTGCATAAGATGTCAACAACGAATCACAAACTACTTACACTCCATCAGGCTGCTGCATAAGATGTCAACAACGAATCACAAACTACTTACACTCCATCAGGCTGCTGCATAAGATGTCAACAACGAATCACAAACTACTTACAAAGGCATTTGTCCCACCACATAAACAGCCAAGCAGGGACAGGGATTTGTCCCGCCCGCGCCGCTGAATAACTTGCATTCTGTTCCATAGTGAATCCAATACACGAACTTACATAGAGCTCAACGGTATTTTTACCATATGAAGTTAGATGGACGTCTATTGTATCATTCCAGTTTTTAGGGGGCCCGTATATTGAAGATTTTTATATCTCTATGTGATCGGCCGACAGTTTAATCGATAGGCTATCTATTATTGTAAGCATACCCAACGATTTGAAATCATCCCCGACCCGACCATCGGCCGAGCGTTTATTCTGCACCAAAAAAAAATAAGGAAAAGAAAATGCAGTGCGGTCAAGAACAAAAGATATATTATTAGATATTGAAAAAAATGTGATATGGACACGCACACGGATTGTTTATTTTCAATAAGTTATTCAAAGCTTTTGGATAATTTAGAAACGGAAGTTTTAAGGTACCAATTTCACGCAAGTAATAAAAAGGGAATTGATCTAGTTCTTGATCGAACATGTACCTACACAAAATAAAAATCTCGAGCACAATTTTATGGGTCGTTGATAGTATCAATGGCCATTTTATTATTTCAGATATTTTTGTTTCATTTATCCGATGGTTACGGATTTGGATATCCATAACTTCCTTAGTACGTAGTTACCTTAAGTTTAGAGAGAACATCTTCTGGAGGGACCCAGTTTTGGCCGGACCAACAAGTATCGAAACTACAGCATAGTAGAAACAGGAATAGCCAAGTTTCTGCCATATCTATGTACTTAGTAATGAATATACTCGTAGTATAACTCTATCTATGTATATTAATTAATGTTTGACACAGATAATGATTAATAACAATATAACCACTGCACCCTGGATACAGTAGGTACACCAAAAAGTTTTAAAATCGATTGCCGCCTGTTTTTTTGTCTCTTAGCTCCGAAATTTCTGAACCAATTTGCATAATTATATTTTTTATTTGTTAAAGGTTGGACCCAGTGTTATAAATTTCATTAAAATTAGTCGAGTATTATTTTAGTTTATCCATTTGAAGTCGATAATTATTATGATTCAAAGAATTATCATATATTTTTACCATTCGATGATTATACTAGTCAGGTAGATTTAATTCAATAACGCGACTGCAAGCGTCGCTTCGTGGAAGCGATGCATAGAGCTGCGCTACGTGTCGCTAGGTTTAATTGGTTTTAACTCAGATTCGTCCCCCAGCACATTTATGTCCCCTAGCTGCTATGCATCCTTGTATCACTGTGCCCCCTCCTATATTATTAACATGACGGGAGTCGAGAGTGGCCCGGGAAGAGCAATCATAAATCGCATCCATTGAGGGCAAATCACAATGTAAAAATGTTAAATTTTATAGCTTAATACCCCTGTGTTTTGATAGCGGGGATAAAAAAGCTGTCTCATTTTACGGTTAATGGAGGAGAATAAATAGATGTTTGACGGTTATTAAAAGACATCTGCTGCCGATAATACGAGTATTATATTGACACTTACATATTATTCCGACGATATGGAGTAGAAAAAAAACGACTTTAGCTGACGCTTACGTCTGTGTTAAATAGTGTAAAAACAAACGAACAATGTTTCTGCTCTAAGGGAACCTGGGGAGACTTGATCACCACTTTATATTTTACGAAATAACTCGAAGCGTATAAGGGTATTTAAACATTTTTTTGATTTTTATTATCTATACTTAGAATAAAGCAAAAAAAAAAACAAAAAGTCTGTACAAAGGATATAATTAAAATAAATGGTCTAGAGTACTTAGAATAAGGTTCTAAACAAGAACATAACATTTTGTCTGTTTGTCTGTGTGTTTGTTCGCGTATCACGTAAAAACTACTGCACCGATTGCGATGCGGTTTCCACTGTTGGATAAACTGGTGTACTTGGTATCTGAATCCAATGAGGCTTTGGATTCAATTGAGAGACGTGGTATGAGGCTCATTGGAGATGAAACTCTGGTTAAGAGTAAGCTTCAAAGTCAGGCACATCGACGTGAGGTTGCAAGCCTGACGGTATTCTACACATTGCACTGAGAGTGTGCACAAGAACTGCACAATCTGATTGCCCACCACCTTTCCATTACCGATCGTCAAAGCGCCACCATTTTATGGTTGGAATACCTCGCACAAGAACGAGCTTTACGCTTCTTCATTTGTTATAAGAACTGCAAATGCCTTGCCCTCGTCTGTGTTTCCGGTAAAATAACCCAGGAGTGATCAAGTCAAGAGTAAATAGGTATCTACTAGGCAAGCGTGCTACACGTTCGACCACATCATCGCTTTCCATCAGGTGAGATCGTGGTCAAACGATTGCCTAGTCCGAATTAAAAAAGAAATAAAAGAAAAGTAGGTTACTTTTAACCCACCAAGAAATTACCACGCAGGCAAAGCCGCAGGCACAGCTAGTTTTTAATATGATTTTACTTTTTGGACGGGTGATATACATAGGTAGGTATTGTACTCATATGTAGGTAAATTTCAGTTCAATCTCACATAACTAGCTTAGCAGACAAAAGCCTGTGATAGACTGCTGGACATACAGACAGACAGACGTTATTAGGGTAATAACCCAAAAAATAGGGTTCGGCTGATACCGTCTGGGTACGGAAACCTGAGCAATGGTAGTTTTACGGTTCAATAGTGCAACTTAGAATCCAACGCTACCGTGTTTGATCCTAGGCTCCGCACCAATGACTTTTCTAAGTTATGCGCGGTTTTCCATCACTCCGTTCTTCGGAGGGCAGGTTAAGCTGTTGTTCCTGGTTGTAATTAATTAGTAGCAGTCGTTAAGCCATGTCAGATGCCCTCGTGCGGCCTGACAAACTCTGACACCAGAGGCCAGCACAACCACTACGACAAAAAAACAAAGGGAAGCCTAAAAAAAAAACAAAAGAAGTGGCAGCCCTGAAACAACTGTCCGATGTTACTATGAAATAGATAGTGATGGGCGTCAATATAAATTCACGTTATCAGTAGTGAAAGAATATTCACTCTCAAACAGAGAATATTTTAACAGTTTTTTTTTGTTTAGGAAATGTTCGACATAGTAAACAAATCAGAATTGTCTGCTTAAAACAAAAAAAACGTACGTAGATATACATTCACTTGAAATCTCAACGAGCTCTCAAAGGTCCTCCTCTGAAGCCTATCCGACTATTTCAATTTATCGAAATAGGCTATTTCCTTTGAAGTTATTGGGTAAAATAAATTAAGGTTGTATAAAGATCTGTATCGTTTAAAGGTCTGCGTCGATGGATGGTTAGATAATAGCGGCCGGGAGAAAGGAACAAAGGACCAGATTTACATAAGACACAATGAAGCTCCAAAAATATCCAGGTTCTTTCAGGTGCCTCACGTCAGCCGTTGAGATTCAAAAGGCAAGGACTTCAATGGGTAGGTTTTAGAGGTAAAATGTTTTGAAATAAACTTGGTTGCGCTTTTATCGAGGCTTGTGGTGAATCCTGCTTTACGGATTATCCTAATTAGGATTCCTGCTTTACGGCTACGGCTTTACGGTGGCACGACTTTAGCCGCACCATGAAAAATCATGCTATCTAGTCTATCTATAGGTATGTAAATAAAAATAAAATGCTGTTTATTGGTAAGCGCATCAATTGAGAACGGCTAGACTGATTTGTCAATTTTTTGTTTTAATGGAAAGAAAAATTGGAAATAATTTTCAAATTCGAGAAATATATTTCATATATTTTTCTATGGCATTTTTGTATGAACATAAACTTTACTTGCATGTTTCGTTCGAAATGCAAGAATAAACAAAATACTCTTAACAGTCATGCTTCTCACCTTTAGCGCCTCGCCCTCACAGTATTTCTTCTCTCCTTTAGCGCCTCGCCCTCACAGTATTTCACGTCACGGGTAAACAACAAGACATAAGTTGAAAAACAAAAACCCGACTACTGTCGGTATCGCTTATAGGTGACAAAATAACATTGATAGATCAAGAAGAGCAAAATAAAAAATACAAATATACCTACCTATCTTCCTGGTGGGATAAAAAGCGGTTATAACCGATATTCCAGTAGTAGCTACGTTGCTTTGGCGCGTGTTATGCTCAGGTGGATATGACCGTCTCTTCGCTGTAAAAAACAGGCGAAGATAAAATTTTAGGCAATTTTTTATTGTGTATAGATAACCAAGGCCGTCTGCCGTTTTTGAAGATCCAAAACGTGGGCTGCAATATAAGACTTCGCTATTTTTTGTTACTGCTACGGCTATCTAATAAAATATAATGACAACGCAACACGGTTTCGGTCTGGGCTTCGGGACAATTCATCGTCATGTCATGATGTAAGTTAAGAGCCTATGAGCCCAGTTTTAGTATACTCGTAGCATTACGTAACAGCCTAATCATAATCACACAAGTCGAACTGAACTTCAGCGGAGCGGCGCGACTACATACAGCCTTGTACTTACAGCTGCATTCAAATGTAGCAGACAATAAGAAAAGTATCATTGAAGACACTTTTTGTTAAAACATATTAAATAGTTTCAGTTAAAATTAATTTACTTATTAGTCTAATTCAAGGCTAGATTCTAATATCAATAGGGATCAACTTTATGAAGTAATCCTGGAAAAAAAGTATATCATAGCTAATACAATCTCACCTGGATTTGATTTAAGAATCTCACATATAAATAACATTTTCTGAAGCGGTGGTGGCTGTAACGTAACTTGTGCGCCGATAAACGTTTTAAATCTCGGCCCTACTGTATTAAGAGGATATCGGTGCCATTTCTAACTCATTGAAGGAAAACCAGCAATCCCAAGGACCTCAAAATTCAAGGACAAGTACCTATCCTCTCCCTCGGAGAGAAAGCTTGAGCCCAAGCAGAAGAACGTTATACGCGGATAAACTTTTCCGCGTGCCGTTGTGCCACGTCGATGGCTAAAATGAAGTTATCAAAATTTCATGCAAATAGTTACTTACGTTAAATAGTACTTTATGAAACGGTTGCATATTGAGGGGTATTATAGTATCACTCGAGTGTTTTAATACCTAGCTATGTGCCGTTTCATACACTACTTTATTTACACTCATGCAATAAGAATTTACATTTAATGAAAAAGAAACTGTCGTTATATTTTCTTGTTTTTGCTAGTAGAAGCTCGTTCATCATTTTTGTTGCTGTTTCTGTGATGTAAGGTTTACCTATTCAAATTCTACTCACAGCTGTCGGACATTTTAAATCGGTATAAAACCTTTGATCAACAAATACACATAACACATTCAATTAGTTAGGCACTAATTAAGTGCAAAATGGGCGCCAAAATCTAGTCCACAGCGAATTCGGGCGAATACGTTGTAACACGCGCCGCCATAGATAATAAATGGCAAATACCCTCGTAGTAAGGAGCAAAACCGGTTCTTTTATGGGAAAAAATATATATTATAACATTGTTAAGTTCAAAAAACAGTTATATAATGTTTTCTTTCTTATTAGAGACGTGCCGTTATTATACCACCATTTTCGAGTTCATTATCCCGGTTTTACGATAGGAGTGTAGATCAATTAAATAAAACGATATCTACTATAATAATTAATCAATACACCTTGCTCATAATAGGTTAAAATATCTCGATAAACGGTAGTTAATCCAAAGATCATCATGGAATCAATCCAATCAAGGAAACGTCACTTGCACGTAAGGACGGATTATTATGCTGAAACACTGACACACAAAGGGTAACTGTATTTGAGACAGCATTTCAAGACATGTAACATGAACGTAATTTACCGAAATGTTGTGATTGGTGCAAATGTGCACAAAGCGTATAATGCTGACAGATTAAGAGGGATAATTAAGCAGATTGAGTACAGTATGCTTGATTCATGTATACAATACGTGTATTCGTAGGCCTCTTCTGCAAGAGTCCACCTGGAGAAGTACCTCATTTTGGCCAAATATTCAACCGCCAAGCTGTAATGTGCAGACAATACTGTTTTCTGGTTTAAAGGGCAATGTTTCTATCGTAGTTTCTGGGCATGGGACCAATGGCTAGAGAGCGCAGTGCAGAGCCACGCAAGATTTTTCAATCCAAAACTATGGGAAGGCATAGCGCTCACTATTAGGAGAACGACCTGCACGTCCCATCAATAAACATAATGAAACTGGTGTTTTTAAAGAAGTAAGTCAGAAGAACTAATAAAACAAGTTGAGTGATTTAATTACAGTTTTTATTTAAATTCTCAATATTTTCACGAGAACACTCGCTAAACAAGTCACGAAAATGTCCGAAAAGGCTTCCGAGAATTAAAAGAGGAAAGAAGTATTTAAACTCGTGGGTTATTATAAAATAAAATTCCGTATATAAATAAAATGTTAACTTTATGTTAAATTTGTTACTAAATCTCTTGAGGGGCGAAAGCCTACTTTTGGCCCATCGAAATATAGCCGGAAATTATAAAACAACCACTTTTCTCTAGAGTTTATTGAACACTGACATTCTAACAAAAACATATTATTTAAAAATATACTGACATTCTAACAAAAACATATTATTTAAAAATATACTGACATTCTATCAAAAACATATTACTTAAAAATATACTGACATTCTATCAAAAACATATTATTTAAAAAGATAACTAATTACAAAAACGTACGCGGCCAGTATTTTATGGTCGCCAACAAAATCTGATAACACATGTTATGTAATTAAGAACGATTTACATTTCCCATGATAACACTTGGTTAAAAAAGTTATTTGATTTATTGCTTCCTGTTTCACCCTACTGTTACATTTAGGTGTGGATAAATATGTCAGTAAAGCAGTCACGTGTTGTGTGGTTTGAAGAAGTGTATGTGTGCGAGTATATCAGATAGAGTTTGAAAGGAGTGACTGAAAAGTTGAGTAACAGGTATCTTGGTATGGACATGTTATGCGGAGAGGAATTTCATGTAACGAAGAGAGAGTTAGAAATTAATGTAACGAAGAGAGAGTTAGAAATTAATGTAATGAAGAGAGAGTTAGAAATTAATGTAAATAATTATAAGAGAAAAGGAAAACCAAAAAAAGTGTGGATGGATGTCATGTGCAAGAAAGGAGTGAATACTGAGATGACGGCTGATAGGGAAAAATGGACGAAAATAACATGACAATAACATAAACATAACATAAATATTATGTGGGTCTCCCTGATGATGAAGTGTACGATATAAAAAAAAACAAATATTGGTAAACTACATGCTTTCCTTAGACACCTCGGTGGGGTTTCAAAATATTTTTTCTTCTTATTCTCTAAGTTGTACTATCTAGTTCTGGCAGACTGTGCCCAAAAAATAACGGAAATAATGCATTAGTATCAGTTTTCTGAAAATAGAACACTAATAATACATTATACATTAAATTATCTGGAAGATCCAGTGTGAAGAATGCTTGTCCTCACTTTGTTTATCCTGTTTTCAACGCAAATATGTTGTGAAAGGTGTTGCTTACAGCATGTCAGGGGAGAAAGGATTTAGGATCTCTAATTACCTTCACGGAAGTGAACAGAAACCTTGACACTCCACGGATGTACCTACCCAGCCCTACATGGGAGTGCATAGGAAATACAGACACGTCGAAAGCTCGTCAAATCTAGTTACAAGTTTTCCGTGTTTCATCATAGAGTTGACAATTTAAATAAAATCTATATTAAGTACTCCACTATCGCAGGAACCTACTGAGTTATGCGCTACGCCTATAGTAGGTGTTTTTTTATGTCAGTTGATTGATTTAAATACTTTTAATTTACCGCATGACGCGATTAAACTTAAATACGTCTTCAGAGTTACCTACTTGAAATTCAACGTAGCATTTGTGGGTAGTAAAATAAAATCAACAAGACCATGGAGCCCAGAAAACTTCGATTGTTGGTTCTAATGATATTAATTAAAACAATAGGACTTCGTATAATGCGAAGTTTGTTCTTCCATAAAAGTTCGTTACTAAAACAGAATGGTTTGCTTTTATAACAAAAATGCAGAGGTTTGTTTGCGTTTGTTATTTCGCAATGTCGATTTTTGTGCTTTTAGCCCAGATGTCAATACCTACTGCGTCGATGCTAATCGAATTATTGATGCCGTTTTTGTTTGACAGCCTGCCATAACATATCAGGATAGTGCGACTGCATAACCTGAGTTCGGTGTGAACATGAATCACTCTAATAATATAAATCAGAGAGGTATGTAGCCACTGTTGTAAACAGGCTAATCAGAGCTTAGAGTTTTAAAAATTAATACTTGCTTATCAAGCGGAAAACTCCTTAAGCACAACAGCCTGCCATAACATATCAGGATAGTGCGACTGCGCAACCTGAGTTCGGTGTGAACATGAATCTCACTAATAATATAAATCAGACAGGTACGTAGCCACTGTTGTAAACAGGCCAATCAGAGCTTGGAGTTTTAAAAATTAATACTTGCTTATCAAGCGGAAAACTCCTTAAGCACAACAGCCTGCCATAACATATCAGGATAGTGCGACTGCGCAACCTGAGTTCGGTGTGAACATGAATCTCACTAATAATATAAATCAGACAGGTACGTAGCCACTGTTGTAAACAGGCCAATCAGAGCTTGGAGTTTTAAAAATTAATACTTGCTTATCAAGCGGAAAACTCCTTAAGCACAACAGCCTGCCATAACATATCAGGATAGTGCGACTGCGCAACCTGAGTTCGGTGTGAACATGAATCTCACTAATAATATAAATCAGACAGGTACGTAGCCACTGTTGTAAACAGGCCAATCAGAGCTTGGAGTTTTAAAAATTAATACTTGCTTATCAAGCGGAAAACTCCTTAAGCACAACAGCCTGCCATAACATATCAGGATAGTGCGACTGCGCAACCTGAGTTCGGTGTGAACATGAATCTCACTAATAATATAAATCAGACAGGTACGTAGCCACTGTTGTAAACAGGCCAATCAGAGCTTGGAGTTTTACAAATGAATACTCGCTTATCGAGCGGAAAACTCCTTAAGCACAACAGCCTGCCATAACATATCGGGATAGTGCGACTGCGCAACCTGAGTTCGGTGTGAACATGAATCTCACTAATAATATAAATCAGACAGGTACGTAGCCACTGTTGTAAACAGGCCAATCAGAGCTTGGAGTTTTACAAATGAATACTCGCTTATCGAGCGGAAAACTCCTTAAGCACAACAGCCTGCCATAACATATCGGGATAGTGCGACTGCGCAACCTGAGTTCGGTGTGAACATGAATCAAATTAATAATATAAATCAAAGAGGTATGTAGCCACTGTTGTAAACAGGTCAATCAGAGCTTGGAGTTTTACAAATGAATACTCGCTTATCGAGCGGAAAACTCCTTAAGCACAATGCAGAACTCCTTACATAAGAACTGACAGTCCATACAAAACGTCATAAAATGCATAAATTCCGATTAGCGCCATCTATTTTTTATCATTAGAAGTGTGTATATGTTTGTTACTCCTTCACGCTCAAACGGCTGAATGGATTTTGATGAAATTTGGTACCAGGATATCTTATATCCTGGATTAACACATAGGTTTCTTTTCATCCTCATCATAATCCACTCTGGTGAAACTGCTGGGCGCAGTTAGTGCTTTATATAAGTCTAGGTAAGTATATATCACAGCTCTATACTACGTTTATAAATTCAGCGGTTGTGTAACAATATCATAGTATCTTGTTACTTAGCGTTTGTGACGTCTAATAACATCGGCTCAGCTTTCTATTCCATAAATCTCCGGTAAGACAAAATGGTCGGGCTTTGTCTTTGGATGTACGTTCATAGATATAGAGAAGACTTTGCGCAAGTATCCAATCTTTATGTAAGTTACTAATTTCAGAAATACTGATAAAATGTGCCGACGGCCACTGGTCTTCTCGTTGCCACCCTAATTTAAAATAAACTTGCTGAGTTTGGTAGCTAGACTCTGCATACATACTTAACGAAGTTTTTCTTGTTACCGTGTTGAAACAACCGCTCGAAACCTGATTGTGACATAGAAGTTTTATTCCGCAGCATAGCCAGGATTTCCACCATATTTCAGTGTGACGTTTGTTAAAGGCCAGTCATGTCCCTGTCATCGCATGATGTATGTTATGTGCAAGTCGGTCCTATCAGATATTTTCTATTTCTGTCACGACGCGGGTGGCGCACCGTAAATCCCGCAATATTTTCGTAAAGGTGCCTTATATTATCCAAATATTTTTTCATTAGTGGAATGCGAGAGCGGTCTGATAAATGCTCTTACTAAACTCAGATACGATTCAAAGAAATTATGTTTGACGACGCATATTTTAAACTTATGACCACATTTCGCCGAGCAGAAAATTAATATTACGAAATTGAATAGCGGCCACAAAGCTGCGATTCATATTTTCGTAATCAATAAATACCGAGCGCGGATATCAAATGCCAAAACTGTTCAATATAAGTTGCATTGGAAGCAGTTTCATACGGTAGCTGCGGTTTGTTTGGTCTTTATGATTAAATTGCTTTGAAATTGTTGGTTAACTCATAATTGAATTGTTATTCTGAGCGTGCAGTAGTTAGGGAACGCAGGGATTAATTAATAACTGGTTGTCGGCTGGTGTGATCCCGTAGAGCTCAACGCAGTACGACAACCGAAGCAGCAACTTTCGTAGCGGGCGATTCTGGATATTACAACTTACGGCACTTATGTTCGATGTTACTCATTCATCAATGTTATTCTATTATTTCATTGCTTTTTTGTTTCGATCACATGAGAACAGTGCGTATATTATATCCATAAGGACTATATCTACTGTGACATGAGTATGTGCTTCGACCACGGAGTAAGATGTGTTGACAAAGTTTGTTTGCAATACTTTTTCCTTGAGTTAATTATTTGCGTGTAAAAACAATGTATCGATTTGTCCCTCGCAAGTATTCTTAAGAAATAAGTTACCTACTTTAACTTTTATGAAAAGTAGAAATTGGATTTATTTTGTGACTTGGTAGGACTTATTATTTATTTTTTCCTTGCAACAACAACCTTATAACAACGCTGAATATAGGTATACTTATTTTAACATACTGACGCGAAAAGAGAAGTTATAAGTTGGAGGAAGCTTTTCTCTGTCTGTGGCATCGTAACACCCAATAGGATGAACCGATTAATATGTATTTTTTAAATGAAAGCCCCTCCTGAAAAACGAGGGCGTGTTATGCGTTGGCACGAAGTGTGTCTGAGTGTTTTTCCGCTATTCTTTTTGGATCATCCGATGTTATTTTTTTTGTGTTTGACAGAGAATTTATTCGAGATGGTTATAGAAATATCTCATTGAGATTTTGATGATTATCGATTAGCAAGGAACAGACGTAATTACTTTGGTTGCGAAAGTACTATAGGAAGCTGCAACTTCTGTAAGCTAAAGTAAACCTCCAAGTTTCTATCTTTTCTAGTTTCAAAGTTATTTGCGAAGTTTCAAATACGCTTGTAAGCAAAAATATTGGGTATACTTTCAGCAAACATAGGAAGCTAAAATTTGGAATAGTAATGGAAACAACCAAAAGGAATAACATCGAAAAAGTGAGGTTTTCTATCTACCAATAGAACTAGCATAGAGATATAATGTACATGACGGTATAAATAGTTCAATGAGAGCGAAATTAAGCGAAATAACGGAGCAATGAGACTTAAAAACCTAAATCTCAGGGTGACGAGCGCAGTGCAATGATGCGCAAGATTTTACAACCAAGTTGTGGGTGGCACTGCAATTTTTATTGGCAGGTGTGACGCTTACCATCGGGCGAGCGACCTGCTTGTCTCGTCACATATTCGAATAAAAATATGAGATAGCTGTATTCCATTTTTTTTTTTTGTTTGTTTGTCGTATGAGGTAGTGCTGGCCTCTGGTTTCAGAGTTTGTCAGGCCACCCGAGGGACTCCGACATGGCTCAACGACTGCTATTTATCAATAACAGCCGGAATCGACAGCTTAACGTGCCCTCCGAAGAACGGAGCGATGAAAAACCGCACATAACTTGGAAAAGTCATTGGTGCGTTGGACCCCGGTATCGTTGGATTCTAAGTTGCGCTATAGAACCGTAAGGCTACCATCGCTACCATTGAACCAACTGTACTTGGCCGTCTAGTTTGTACAAAAAATACCCAATATTATTAATTTGGTCTGGTCACCAAAAATACTCAAATACACCAAATTTACTAAGTTTGTGTGTAACGTTTCGACCATTATTACGAAATTGTATCCAGATATTGTTATTTGGTTTACGCATTTTCAACGTTTTCATGAAACAGAACTTCTATTATAGCCAAAGTTAGAGGACCTAGATCAGAATGGATCAGCACTTCTCAGCCTACTTTTATGATAATATAAGTAGAGTATAAGTATTAGACCTAATTCTCCTAGCTTCTATAAAACTCTGATACTTAGTTTTATGGCGTAATCATATAAAGAGAAAATACATCGGTGGAAAGTACTTCACATAGGAGAACTCCGAGGATTTCGCAGAACTCTGTACGTCCTTGTTCAATCCGTCTGAAATGATAAAAGTTTAATGTAAGGCTTGGCAAAGGAAAAACAAGACAATTTCTCTGTTATGCTATATTTCTTACTTAGGTAGAGCCGGGATTGTCTGAGAAGCATTTTTGAAGGCGTTAGTCATGTCTATTATTTTTATTGTCCGAGATTTAAAATTAGATATTATGAAGTAAAGTCGGTAAAATCCTTTCTTATAAATTAAAATATTAAATCCCATAACTTTTATTAAAATCCCACTACTTTTACTATTATCCCATTACTTTTATTACTATTCCTATCCCATTACTTTTAATAAATACCATTACAAACCTAGTTTTGTTGGAAGGAAAACCTTATTCAATCTTTTAATACGATTCTTATATCCGATGGGATTTATTGAGTTCTAATTATAAAACCATGAACTTGCTCTGAGGATACGTCAGAAACAACAGTTCGCCGAAACCAATGCCAATGGTGAAATATTTTGTTCGTGTAGTTGATGGATTATTAAAAATATCTTGTATCTGTACTTAAAATAAAGCAATAAGTACCTACAAAAAATTCTGTATAAAGAAGACAATAAAAAAATATGTCTAATGTACTTAAAATAAGATAGATAGATTAACTCTTTATTGGACACCACAAGTACAACGAGAAATTATATCTAAAATCATCATCATCATCATCATTTCAGCATTTAGAAGTCCACTGCTGAACATAGGCCTCCCCCAAAGAGCGCCATGACGAGCGATCTTGTGCCACCTTCATCCACCGACTTCCTGCGACCGCTACAATGTAGTCGGTCCATCGTGTGGGGGAGTCTCCCTACACTTCGCTTGCTTGTTCATGGTCGCCATTTGTGAACCTTTATTCCCCAGCGGTTGTCGGTTCTGCGAACTATATGGTCTGCCCAATGACACTTAAATTTTCAAACTCTGAGAGCTATTTCGGTAACCTTGGTTCCTCTACGGATTTCCTCATTTCGGATTATATCACGTAGTGAAACATCGAGCATATTCGTAGCTCTCTCCATAGCACCCTGCGCGATTTGAGCTTGTGTGTGAGACTAATAGTTAGCGACAACGTCTCAGTGCCGTATGTCATCACTGGAAACACTTACTGATTATAAACTTTCGTTTTGAGGCTCTGCGGTATCTGCTACGAGAAGATATGGCGCAATTTCCCGAACGCTGCCCATCCGAGTTAGATTCGTCGGTTGACCTCTTTGTCGAAGTTGGATCTACCCAGTTGGATCGGCTGACCTAAGTAGACATAGTGATCAACAGCTTCGATAATATCGTTCCCAACATAAACCGGCATGGGTATGACATGGGCATTTGACATGATGTTCGTCTTACCCGTGTTAATTTCGATATTGTTTCCCACCTGTTGGGAAACAATATCGAAGTCACTGAGCATTGTGCAAAAAAGTCTTCCAGGGTTTCTGCCATGATGACTTTATCATAAGCAAATCGAAGGTGAGTGATATATTCGCCATTGATGTTAACGCCATATCCGCTCGAGTTCAGAAGCTTGAATGTATCTTCCAGTGCAGAGGTGAACAATTTCGGAGAAATAACGTCTCTTTGTCTCACCCCTTTTTGCACCTGGATAGAATTCGTGCTCTGATCCTGAAGACGGACAGTTGTACCGGTAGTCAATCTGGCACCGCTGTAATGACTGTAGCACTGCCCAGGTGTCGACTGAATCAAAGGCTTTCTCGTAGTCCACAAACGCTAGACATAGTGGCCGATTATACTCTTCGGTCTTCTGTATAATCTGCCGGAGCGTATGGATGTGGTCTACGGTGCTAAAGCCTTTCCGAAATCCAGCTTGTCCGGGGGCTGAAAGTTGTCAAACCTACGAGCGACACGGTTTGTTACTATGTATTTTTTAGTTTGGTTTTGTATATAAAGCGTGTTTTTTAGTTTTTATAAATTATTATTTATTTTCTATTGACAGGTGAGTAAAATTTGAATGAAATCTGACCGTTTAAAGTGGGTCAAAATAGCGTCCAAAGGAGTCGGTTACAATACAAACATGCAAACATACAAGTGAAGCTAATATAAAGCGTATAATGAAGGCTCTGTACACCGAGTTTGTGCTGCACTGTGCCGAGTTTCGGTTTCAACAGCGATCGCGGGTATTGAGCTTTAAGTATGAATACTTCAATAAATATAGGATATGTATAAATCGAAGCATAGTTTTGTCATAAATACAGGAGGAATTTGACAAATCTAGCGGAAGCAGATGTGGAAGGCTGAAGTTGGAAACCAAGTTGGGAGACTCGACCCTTGCTAACAAACTAGAGAGAGAAGTCAAACATTGGATGTATTTATACAAGCTGGTCTAAGACTAGACATTGTTCTGGAACTTTGGTATCTTTGACGTTCTTATTGTTACGGAAATCTTTGTGATTGTCTTTGTTCTAGTGACCATAGTTATTTTTATCTACCTGCATTAATAACTTTTAGGCAGGTTTAACTGTATCACGTCACGGTATCCTAGCCTTGCAGGAAAAAAATAGTTCCATGCAAGTAGACTATTTTTTTAATATAACATCTATTCTATCTATCTGTCTGTACTTATAATAAAGCAATAAGAACGAAAAAGTGTAAAAAAAAGATAATGAAAAAATATGGTCTAGGGTACTTAAAATAAGCTACCGAACAAGTATTTATTTAAATCTTGTCTGTGTGTTTGTTTGTCTGTATGTTTGTTTGCACATCACGTAAAATCTAAAATACCGATTTTGATGTTTTTTTCACTGTTGGATAGCTTAGGGTTTGACTTAAAAACTGGGGTACTTGATATCTTAATCCGATGATTAGATGCCGATAAAAAGATATTCGATGGCTGAATGAATTTTAAAGAAATGTAGTTTTTGGTCCTGGAATAACACATATGGGCAACTTTTAAATGAAATGACCATGCGGGCAAAGCCGCGGGCACAGGTAGTTGACTATAAAGGTGTCATAAAGAACTGGAAAATCTGAATCCCGCATCTCCTTTCCAACACCGTCGATCAGCAAGCCGCCACCCTTTTATGGTAGAAACTAGCTGTGCCCGCAGCTTTGCCCGCGTTGTCATTTCAAAGTAGCCCATACCTTGCACTATTATTTATTCTGTGCACTGTGATATTCCAGGACCAAACGTAACTATAAAGTACAATATACTATATTTCTTCAAAATTCATTGAATTGTCAAACAGTTTTTTATCGATTGCTCGGCAACTAATCATCGGATTAAGATGCCAAGTACCCCAATTTTAGTATTGTAGATTTTACGTGATGTGCGAACAAACATACAAATAAACAGACAAACAGATTTATTAAAAAAATGTAGCTTATTTTTTGTAGCCCTACAACTTTTTTTAAAATTATATTCATTGTACATACTTTTTCGTTCTTTTGCTTCATTATAAGTTTAGATTATTATAAGTATAGAAGATATAGATAAATACCACGCACATGAACCTTATCAAGAACCGTTACGCTTCTTTATTTATTTTAGGAACTGCAAAGGAGTGGAATGCTCTGCCCTCGTCAGTGTTTCCGGTAAATTATAACAAGTCTAGTGAATAGGTATCTACTAGGCAAGCGGGCTACATCACATCATCGCTTTCGATATACGTGCGATATTCCATCGCTCCGTGCTTCGCAGCTCTCGGTCGAAGCTGTTAATCATTATTAGCAGTCGTTAAGTCATATCATATGCTGACAAACTCTGACACCAGAGGCCAGCACTCACATATATTCTGTACTCACACGACAAGAAATCAATAGATAACGGTATCTACAATCTTGCAGAATTATATATTGTGCATTTAGTTACTGTTTAAGAATATTCTACAAGCATTTTCTAGTACATAAATAATAACCACAATGGCACTCTCACAAGATGTTATTGTAAGCACCAAATTTATATTTCACTCGTAAAATCCTTATTAAAATACCTAACGCCAAACTGAAATCGGTTTATAGTAAAATGATATTGTATATTTCTAACACAGCGAACGTCGTGGTAACATTGCGTATTTTAGAAGGGAAACAGGAGATTTGGCGGTGAGCTTTTCCTGGGTTTCACCGGATCTCTGTGTAACTAACTACACAGAACGAAATGTGTTTTGCTACAAACAAGCCCGAGGTCCGTGTTTACCTAAAGGCGACTATATTTATGTATGACATATGAGTATGATATGTTTAGCTTACGTAAGTATCATACTGTATTAGTGAA
The DNA here is from genome assembly GCA_946251855.1 of Alsophila aescularia. Lineage (NCBI taxonomy): Eukaryota > Metazoa > Arthropoda > Insecta > Lepidoptera > Geometridae > Alsophila > Alsophila aescularia. The sequence continues at coordinate 40,232,341 of OX276386.1, read as the reverse complement.
ATACTAAAACTAAATAAGGAGTAGGTACTTCCATATCAATAAATAAAAGTGAAACGTTGTCTGTTTGTTTGTTTGGGGAGTTTTAACGCGATAGCGGCTGGACGGATTTTGATGAAATTTGAAATGGAGATAGCTTAGAAGATTTTGATTACTCGCTGTAAGGAACAGTTGCCACGAAAAAACATCAAAACCGTTAGTGCTCAACTTTTGCATTGGTTCTTAATATCCAAGAGGGATGCTTTTTTTCGCGATAGCTTGTAGTCCGCGCGAACGAAGTCGCGGGCGGGAAAGGTAGTCAAAATATATTTTTCAAGGGATTCCTATCTATAAGTAGGTACCAAAAGCCAGCGAAATTGAAAGTGCAAATCTCCCAATTGAATTTTTCGACAAGTATCCCAAATTAGAGAAAGGCTTAGCAGTTTTACGACACCCGAAGGGTCGCCGATCGCTCTCCCTCCATAGTATTACTTCATATGAATTCTATCGGTAAGTATTTTACGGAGGCGAGGTATTCTTTCTTTCAATACTAGCGCACCGGGTTGGACGACAGAAAAACTCGGTATTCTTATTTCGGTCGTCTTTTACGGCTGCTGGCATAACAATTCTTACAAATTGGATTTGAACCTATGAAAAGTTATAAGGTATAATATTCTGGTGAATTCGTTATGGTATTCATATATTTGAGTTAGGTAAAATGTGTTACTGATGCCTGTTAATAACATTCAAATTAAATTGCCAACTTTGGGTAATTACAATAATTTATTGAGATAAGTACTTTTGTGATGAAAGCTACAAAATATACTAAGCTATTTTGTATGCGTCATAGTTAAACTATGTAAAGCAGCACAATATAAATAACTATCCAATATAGATATACTCATAGGATCCCATCTAATCATCGCCAAGAGTTTTATCTTCTTGCTTGCTCTATGTTGATACCAAACTAGAGAGAGAAACTATACTATATTATACTATACTATACTGTATACTGTACTTATACTATCAATAATCCTAATATTAGAAATGGGAAAGTCTGTATATTCGTTGCCACACAGCTCCTAACCCTCTGCTGATTGGATTTTGATGAAACTTGGTGTTAAAATACTCCTGGAATAGATTCTTTAAAAATGCCCACCAGGGCAAAGCCACGGAGCGCGGCTAGTGTATAATAATAAATAGTGTAAAGTAAGCTAATCAGTAAAATACCGGACGATCACTATACTATTAGTTAATTTGGCATGTTTTCTTTAGGGAAAGACAGTTGTGATACAAAATTAGTTGCAGATGTCGGCTCATGGAAAACTAATGAGTCTTCAACTATTTGAAAGTTTCCGGTCACATTTAGCAATAAGCTAAACGTTGTATAAATAGCCGGAGATTGCTGCGACCATCCGGTATGGCTCACGGCAAAGGAATGAACATCCTTCTCACAGATATGAGGGAATAGATATCGCAAAATTATAACATATGATGACATCAAACGTGCCTCATTTCCCCTTCATTCGATTACGTTATGTCAGCAGTTTATCGATGGGAACCACTTCTGTCAAGTGAATTTTTAAACAAAATTGCTATCAACATAGTCGAAAATTAATTGGAATAGTTGAAATTTCGAGCACGCATTGACGTTCAACTTGCCGCATCTATTCTCTATATATTTGTGTCGTATATGCTTGTCTTTTTTTGGAATGCGTCACCGAAAGCGGTCAATAATTCATACAATTATCACAGGAAGACCTTTATGTTATGTGATGTTTCACGTTGTCACACTTCAGAGAGATTGCACCTTTTTATATGATGCCCATTTCCCAAAACTGTTTAAATATGCATTATATTAGCTTTCACAAACACGTTACAAGTGTCAGGTTAAGGTACAGATATACCAAACCCATTGCTGGCGCGGTGGCAGCTATGATCTATAGGTACAAGTCGATTATTACACTGGTACATTCACAGAAATAACAGATGCATTAGCTAAGTTGACAATTTGTGAGTCGTGTCGTGCTTAACACATTCAGGTTCCGAACTTCAAACACTTTCTACTCGTAACTTTTAATTACATTTTTCTGACAAAAAACTCATTGTTTCAGTGTATGGAGACCTCCTTCAAAAATAACTTTATGCGATGTGTATCGCGTGTTCTAATCGCTATCCTATTTAATTTAGGCTCTACAAGCCGGTGGTAGTTGTTGGGATGGACAGACATACAGATATACCTGACAGACAGACTGAAAGACTGACAGACTGACATACTGACAGATTGGCAGACTGGCAGACTGACAGACTGACTGACGGACACACTGATAGACTGACAGACAGACAGACAGACAGACAGACAGAAAGACACACAGAGTTGCCACAACAACAATTCTGCTCGATCCGAGTCATCAACAGCCTGAAGTAAATAGGTCTAACTCTTCTCATGTGATGCCTGCAAGCTATGTGGTCTTCCCCCTCCTCCACACTTATGGCACCCACGGAATGGTTCGGAAATTGGGTACTAAAACACGTCACATCATTTTACGCCGGCTTTTGCTCACGACTGAAGCAGTCTTTTCAAAATTATATTCATAATTTCCATATAGTGGCATGCCGATTTCACAGACACTATACAACTGCATTGTGGAAACATGTTGTATGCCCCCGCTTTCAATAATCTATGTACCTACCTAAATTGTAAAAAATAACGACCTACCAGGATGAGCAATCTTATTTTTTTACATCATCTTACGTAATCTCACTTTGTTCCTGCCTATAATACGATGTTAATAACAGGCGTATCACGAGAACCGTTTATCAATAAAGGCAAGGCTTTGTGGCATTAAAACTTGGCACAACTTGAGACAGTGCAGGCTAAGATGTGCTTAGCAAAGTTACGTACTCAAGAGAGATATTAATGTAAGTTTTAGGTGAAGTAACTCAGTTTACGACGATAAATCGTTCGCTTATTTATTGCTCCGGCTTGATGAGAAGTTGAGAAGATCATTTACAAATGGTATTTGATTTGATTGACATAATTGCTATAGTATTTAAGAAAACTAAGTTTTTTAGCCGCGCCGCGGCCATAGTCGGCTGCTACCGTCAGCCTTTTGATAACAAATAAGCGATCGTCTGAAAGAGCCCTTAGAAGAGCCAATTAAAACAAGACATTATATAGGGTTTTGACTACGCATTTGAAAACAAAACAAGACATTATATAGGGTTTTGACTACGCATTTGAAAACGAAACCCACCTGGTTAATGTTTAAAAAGTTATATATTTTACCACAATGCCTCAGCGAAAATTTAACACTGCGACGGCGATGACATTTAATTTATATTTTCAAATATTGGGTAGAAGTGTCTGTGAGGGCTGTCGTCATATTAACGTGGACAGCTGGGAGCAGCGGATGCTCTCGAAATAAACTAACCGCTTCTATCTCCACTCGCTCCGCCTGCGCCTCCCCGCCCCCCTGTTAGGGTTGCACCGTGAAAAATAGATAACAAGCACTAAACATTTAAAAGTATTTTTATTACTTAATTCGAAGAAATAAAACTTATTTTAACTCGATGACAAAGATGAGACGAGACATTTGCATAAAAACTATTTTTATATGTCATCAATGTCGCGGTGCGATGCGCTCCCATTAATAAGATTCTATGCCTATTTATTTCTTATTTTTTTTATTCAATGAAGTGACGAGATTAGCAGAACGCTCTCTTGATGGTAAACGTCACGCCTGCCCACTTTGGATTGAAAAATCTTGCGCGGCACTGCACTGCGCTCGTCACTCTGAGACATCTGTTGCTAATTTTGCTGGTTACATTGCTTATGGGCCTATGATATGGGATGTTTACAATGGTAATATACAGATAGGTAGTATTCCTATGCGACTTATTTTTAAATTATATAACATAAAATATAGTTTTACTAGTACACGAAATGATAAAGCGGTCAAGAAGAAACCTTTTAAGTGTATAACAACAATAGTTGAAACTTTTGTTTTTCTCTTGCTCGTCGTTAAGAAAGATTCCAGGCATTTTCTGGTTGCAACCATCAAAAACTCTACTCTATATTATTTAAGGAAAAGTGAATGCCAGCCCTTACAGCAGGTGCATCTTTGAACATGCATCATACTTCAGATGTAATTAAAGCGTGAAAGATCGTTGCTTACACGGGACTAGCGACACCGTTACTCGTTAGTTATAAATAGTCAGTTAATCAATTAACGCAACCACTGCTTTGTTTCTAAACTAATAAATCTTCGGTTTGGAACTTTTCTAATTTCATTAGTAAGATTAATTCAAAGTTATCTACGAGTAAATTAAATGGTTGAAGACATTGATAAGAGAATGGATAGGTTTGAGCGATAAAACCGCCCATATTGTACCTATTTTATATCTTTTTACTTTATTTTTAACTTTTTGGTCAATCAAAAGTTTTTGTTGGAATTTATATTTAGCTAAAAATAGATATCTAGAGCGATAATACATTTATTTTGATTTTTGAATCTGTAAGTGACTAGCTGCGCCCTGTAGCTTTGCTCGCGTATAAACTTTGCCACCTCCGTTTACCCTCTTAGCGATGGAATTTAAAAAAAACCTTATTTTGTGCACCTCTAGGATACCTCATGGAATATGACCTCCAAATTACAAATCTCTTGGTTCACCGGTTTAGGTTGTGCGATGTCTGTCAGTCAGTCAGTAGGCACGGTACTGTTTTATACCTTACTAGCGACCGTCCCCGGCTTCGCACGGGTGAAATTAAGAAAAAAATATGTGGTGTAAAATGTTGTTCTCGCACACTCGACCTACATACACTCTGCTTCGGGGGACGGCGGCAATGGCAGCTCGCTTCACTCACCGCCTCCCTTCTCGCTACAGGTCTCGTATGCTCGTATTATCCATAACCATATTCATCATCATCATCATAATCATCATCAGCCTATATTTGTCCACTGCTGGACGTAGGCCTCTCCTAATGCACGCCACTGAGCTCGGTCTTCAGCTCTCTTCATCCATTTCCTTCCAGCCGCTTTTAGCAGGTCGTCACTCCACCTGGCCACATGACTTCCTACACTACGTTTGCATAAATGTGGTCTCTACTCGAGAACTCTTTTAACCCAAAGGTTATCGGTTCTTCGGGGAATGTGATCAGCCCACTGCTACTTTAGCTTGCTTATCCTTTGAGCTATGTCGGTTACCTTGGTTCTCCGTAGGATATCTTCATTACGAATCTTGTCCTTCAGAGAAACACCAAGCATAGCTCTCTCCATAGCTCGCTGAGCGACCTTAAATTTGTGGACTAGTTTGACCGTGAGTGTACACGTTTCGGCTCCGTAGGTCATGACTGGTAGGACACACTGATTGAAAACTTTTGTCTTCAGGCACTGCGGTATGGACGACGAGAAGATAGATAGATATAACATTCTTTATTGAACACATAAGATAGGTACATAGGCGAACTTAATGCTAGCAAGCATTATCTTCCAGTTAACCTCGATGTATTGTGATGTTTTTAATGCGGAATAGAGCCTAAGACTTGACGAAGCTTGCCGAATGCTGCCTAACCCAGCTGAATTCTTCTGTTGGCTTCCTTCTCAAAGTTGTTCTTACCTAATTGCAATATTTGCTCAAGGTTCAAACATATTATTGGACAACTTCAAGAGGTGCACCTTTGACTGCAATCAGTTCCGGGTCAATAAGATCGTTAAACATGATCTTGGTCGTATCTATGTTCATTCCAAGACCAATACGTCGAGAAGCATCAACTAGGTTGGTCAGCATACTTTGCAAGTCTTGCAGCGACTCCGCCAATATAATCGGCATATCGTAAGTGTGAGATGTTCTCGTCATTGATATTAATTCCCATTCCTTTCCAATCCAACGTCATAAACATATTTTCCAAGGCATTAGTGAATAGTTTCGGGGATATAACATCCCCCTGTCACACTCCCCTGCGCAGTTGGATATGTTTAGACTGCTGGTTTTGTACTTGGACACTCATAGTCGCCGCGTCATACAGAAACCTCAGCACTTCGATGAATCGCCAGTCTACTTGATAACGCTGCAAATACTCCAGAACCACCCAGGTTTCAACGTAGTCAAAGGCCTTCTCATAGTCCACAAAACACAAAAGCAAGACTCAGGGGCTGGTTATACTCTACAGACTTCTGTATAATCTGCCTAACTGTGTGTGGTATGTGGTATATGGTCTATGGTGTTAAATCCTACGCAAAACTTGGGCTGTTCAGGAGGATGGAATTCGTCAATTCTTCTTGCGAGACGATTTGAAATGACCCCCGAAAACACCTTGTAGCGTGGCTCAAGAGTAAAACAGGTCAGTAGTTCTTTAAAAGGGTTTTATCCCCTTTTTTGAAAAAGAGTGCTACCAAACTAATGCTCCACGCCTCTGGAGTTCTCCCACTGTTAAGTTAGTGCTGCAGAGTGAAGCTCCCGAAGTACGGGTTTCCTCCCTGCTTTCAAGAGCTCCGAAGTTATACCATTCTCACCGGGGGCCTTCCCATTCTTAAGTTGTTTGAGCGCCATCTCAATCTCGTCTAGACTGACGTCGGGCAGTTCGTCAGTGAAGTGGCGGGTCAATATTGCGCAGGAATCTTCTGAGCTAGGTACAGGTCTAGAAACATGCAAGTCGTACAATCGGCCATAGAATTCTTCAATCTCAGAAAGGATCTCCGGCTTAGAGACGACGGTTGTGCCATTATTTTCTTGAGCTTCGCCAGATGGGATCTACTCAACTGACCGGGCGAAGACTTTTGACCCCGATTTTGCTCAATTGCCTTTTCTATTCGGCGTGTATCATTGGAGCATCGGAGGTCACGTCGCACCAGCTTACTGATTAAGAAATAAAAAAAAACTCCGAAATAGCTGGACCGATTTTGATGGGACTTTTACTGGTAGAGAGCTGATGATATAAGGAATATCAAAAACTACTTTTATTATTGAAAAAAAAGGGATCCAAACAAACGATTAGGTACGTGATGTCCTTTGTACTATACTTTGTTGTCGTCAGATCGTACTAAACATTTTTGTCCTAAAGCTTTTATCCATTTGACCAATAACGCGTGTTGGTTTGATATGGTGCTCTATGCATTTATATGTCAACGTACGATATAATTAACTTAGTCCACAAGTACTCTGACAGCCAACGATGACCTCAAAAGCATATTGAACCGACAAATCGCGTCACATTATAAGCTAAAGGACTTATTATATGGACATATATGTCACCTCGTTGTGATAGCCTTAATCCCAACTGCATGACACGGTTATATTACAAAGTTATCAGATATTGCGATCCCAAGAAAGCATGATGAAAATGGAATACCTTATACGAATGAATATACCGGATGAACGAATGTTGGAACAACGAAACAAAGCAAAACGCGTTCACATTGGTAGTATAGATTTAAATGTTAACCTCTATGTAAACCAAGGATAATATAGGCGGATCGATTTTGGCCTGAGGTTAGGCAACATCCAACCTACAGCCTAAACCCGCAGTAATTGCTACACAAGCCCTCGTTTAATGTACATGTACATATATTTACCTTCAGACTAATGAAGTTAATCTATTAAAAATATTAACATTAATATAACAATAAAATTATATTATTTCAGTGGCATGATTGTTGGAGCAGTGAGGGCGAGTTCTTTTACTTTTGACCAGTTGATTTTTCCTGAAGGGGGGATGGGGAAATATTCGACGAAGAATTCGCCACCACTCAGTTGCTTGATGTCTAATAAAGATTCTGTAAACAAAACACAAGTTTAGGAAATTAAAAGCACCTTAAAACAACCTTGTGGAATAGAAGGTTCGGGAGGCTCTGCAGTAGGGATCATCAATGACATATAGCAGACAAGCATCCATCCAATTGAAAGTTATTCACATAATGCAAGACTGTTGTTAGAATGTTGGTTTATGAACACATTTCCGATTAATATGAGCTGCCCGTTTTCTATCGTTTGACATAAAAGGTCCAACGCAAAAGACCTCTCCATCAACCAAAGGCATCTGCGAGGTATTACTTTTTGTCGGGAGATTTTCATAAAAAAATAAATTTAAATACTAAACAAACATGTGTATTTATTTTATATTAATATTAGCTGCGCCCTTCAGCTTTGCCCTCGTGCAAACGTTGCCAACCCATTCACCCTCTTAGGGAAGCAATTTAAAAAAAAAAACAATCTATAGGACCACCGGCTTAGGATGTGCGTTGTCTGTCAATCAGTCAGTATGCGACGGTACTGTATTATAGGTATAGATAGATGACCGACCGCTAATTAGTGAGGATAATATCCAAAAAAATATTCCATTCTAATTAAACAAGATAAGAGGTATTTTTCAACACAATCGTGCCAGGCTCGTTTATTCGCAATATAGGCATCTAGCACAGACCCAGATCTAGGTAATTGTAATTTAGATTAAAATATTTGTCCAACATAATTTCATAACAAAATTCCATTGCCACTCAGTACAAACAAACTTTTGTACTTTTGAAACACATGCCACAAAACACAATAATATGATGCACTCACTACACTACACTACACGACGTAGGAATAATGACGTGAATATTATTTAGTAGGAATAACAATAAATAAGCCAATATTTAACAGTATTCAAAAAACAAAATAATCTGATAAAGTGAAATAATAACCATGAACATAGCCGCTAACGTTCAACGACAAAATATACGCAAGGGTGCGTTCTCGTGGACGCCGCGAGCGATAAACATGAAGTTGGTTATTATAGATGCAGAAAATGAAAATTAATTAACAAGAGTAAAGAAAACAACGATTTTAAATAAGTTATTTAATGGTAAATAAAATATGAATAGCCATAAGAATTGTAACTTTTAAACTTTCGCGATTCGAACACATAGTTAAATATTTAAACGGGACTTAATCGCGCTGAAAACTTAATATTTATTTACCTCGACGTTTCGATCAAGTTGCATTGATCGTGGTCACGAGAAGACTGAAGTAGCGGGTGTCAGCGTCGAGAAGGGCGAGCGTTGTCTCCAACTACCCGCATTTGGTTTTGTAAAAATTCAGAATTGTCACGACACCCTACACTAACGACATCTGCAGATATCTTCTGACATAAACCCAACGCGATAAGTTTTCAGTGCGATTAAGTCCCGTTTAAATATTTAACTATGTAGCCATAAGAAGTTTTATAGTTTAGATAAGAAAAGCACGGCTAAATTAATAGAACGCGAAAGAAACGTTTCGTTATAGCACCTGTGCAAATAGATAAAGGAGATAAGCGGTAACGGAAAATGATGAGTAATGCCTAGCCACGGCTTGTTTATAAATAACAATAGGAAGGGTAGGTATACGAAATGAAACGGCAATTTTGCATAATGAAATATATTAAATAGGAAAATAAAATATATTATAAAAATAGCAACCGTAGGGCCCAACGGTAGGGCCAGTCAGTATGGAGGATAGAAACGCAGGGTCCGGCGGTCACGTGACACAGGAAGGAAACGGATAGGGCCATTTTTGGTTATTCGCGATGATGTCAAGGAAGGTGAAAAAAAACGACGTCGTGGCCCAAACTGGAGGCGGTCGACAGATACGAGACACAGTTCCCACGATACAGGAAATCCCGAAAAAAAGGGTTTTGCCGTAAGGAAATACCGGCCCCCTTGACCCCTGACTGACGACAACGGGCAGGCAGTTATCTGGAGCGGACATTACGGCGCGTCGTACTTCGTATTCGGCGTATCGGCCATTTTCTAGTGCAGCTGGACATAAAGGCGAGTTCGTCGTCCACACCATACCATACACGGTATCGTAAAACCTTGTTTCTTAACTTTGCCGAACGCAACATATTTCGTTATTTTGTGTTTCGTTTTTTTCGCCCGTCTGGCATACCTTGTTTGGAAACACTGAGTGATCTCCCATTGGATTTATTTTGCGCCGTGGAAAAGCTGAACGTAAACTATTGGATTTCAGCTGCAAGTTGTTATTATATCGGATATACTTATAAACAATACAGATATCGTGGTACCGATGTTCGGTCCTTACATTAAATTATTTTAAACAACGCTGTTACTCGCTAGTTTTAACCAGTGTTTAGTTTTTAAGATAGAGTTGAACATTTCGTGTAAACTTGTTTGCATACCGCCAGGTCAAAATAAACTGGTAATATAATTATTTTGTCTTATTTATTTCCAGTATTGAACCTAATAGTTGATTACAATCTGACGGTACTTGAAATAAATGTTCATTGTTCAGCCGTTGGTCTATCTTGGTAAATATTTAAATAGTAACGTGTTTATATTATACAAGGTTTTGAATCGGTGTGGAGGGTTCTCGTGGTGATTCCAATAAGATAAAATCGATTTCTGGAATTTACCCATTTTACCCACCAAGTTCCAAAAGTTGCTCCTGCCTCTCAGGACACCTTACCCATCACCCCACACGCGAGACCCCCATATTTCGTGATTTAAATAATAAATTCACTTTTAGATTTTTTTAAATATCTTAATTTTTTAAACAACAAATTTTTCCCACTGTAAAATCCTATTCTATTACAACAATGTACCACCACGTTACAGTACATACCCTTAATATCTGTTATTCTGTAAAAACATCTCACTTCACGAAAATGATCTCAAAGGAGAGGTACTGAGTAAGCACAAAGAGATTGCAAACAGACATAGACACAAATGTACAGTTGTCGACGGTAAATATTTAGTTTCTCATATGTTTTGACCTAAACAAAGTTTACCCAGCTTCGTGACTAACTAGACCTCACGCAAGAGAAGTCTGATCTAATTTTATTTTTTAGGTTTTTCGTAGGTGCTAGATATACGTTGCCAGAAATAAGATTTTGTTTCATATATATTTATCTCTAGGTAAGACTTAGGTCGTATGGACAATGAAAAAAATTGTCCCATGTGTTAGACTGCCTTAAGGCGCTATGGCCAAAATTTTAGTAGCTCACAAATTGATGACAATGTATTTAACAAAGAACGTGGTTTTTAAATTAGTTATTTAATCTACATTTGCTGCTTGTTTTATTTATTTTACCACGTTTTTTATTGTTATCCAGTTCTGAGCGATGTTTAAAGTTTCAAGTCTCTAGCACATCAGCAACTCAGTTTAAAAAAAAATACAAACATCTAAATAAATAGACCTGAAACCACAGATTAAATAATAATACAAGTACTGAAACGCGGTAAAAAAAAGTATGTTGCGCACCATAATATATTTTCTCTTCTCGTGCTCGTACAGTTCTTCATTAAGGACTAAATTGCACTGCAGGACTGCATTTTATGCTCTAGCGCTTAAACGTGTATACGTCTCTATAGTTTCCGACCTGAGCCTAAAGTTTCATGCAGAAAGATTTTAAAACAAAAGTGGCGGTAAAGAAGCCTTCATTTTTTCATAGCCGTATGTTATATAAATATAAATAAAAAAACCCATGAATTTTGACTACGCGGGCAAAGCCGCGGGCACAGCTATAAAACTTCCATGAAAACTAATCTTTGTTAAAAGCGACTGTTTTATATATATACTATGTATTGAAGACCATATAGACTTACCATATAGACAGGGAACTTATTGGCCAAGTGTGACTTTTAAGATGATGATTGGATTTATTCTCCAGTGATACACTTTCCCCGTAGAGATACTTTTAATAAAACTAATCTTTTATTCCTGTAAGATACACTTTTTAAAACCCCTAACCGTTTGTCCTCTTAGGTGTACTTTTCGGTACTGCTGTGCATAAAATAGAATTTTTCCCCAGTTCCTCGTAGAGACACTTTTTATTGAAGATAAATTGATTGCACATATATTTTATACAAGAAAAAACAACGTAACATCGATCAATCGATTGATATACGCATCAAAAAAATATATAGAAGATGTCATTAACTACAAAATCGATATGGATGGGATTGGCGACTCTCATACATTCGGCAGACTACTGACGAGCAGAATTCATGACATTGTTTCCATAGTTCTGGATTTCATTGCAATTGCATTGGAAAGTCGTGACGTTACAATAGTTATTTTCGTCACAAAGTTGTAGTTGTTACAAATACATATATTATATAGTCTCAAGGAACACATATATAGTCTCAAGGAACACATATGATTTATGGAAATTGGTTTACGGAACCAGCTATTTTTTTTCAAGTCATGGCTCTAATGCTACATATCTATTTATTTTAATAAAACGACCTTTCAGTCTCCAGCCATAAAATTTTGAAAAGTTATAAAGGGCACATGTTACATGTTTTTACCGAGATTTTATTAGGGAAGATTCATTAAACCAGGACGGTTAGTCTACTCTACAGTAATCTTCACGTGTATGTTTCCGACACACGTAGGGAATTCATGATTTGGGACGGCTCTCGTTTGACCCGAGAAACTAAACGTTTTCGCAGTTTGGGCGGTGCCCGTGTCATGTTCTTAAAACCTTGTTCTGTTTGTAATCATTCACACTGTTTTAATTCTATCTGTCACAAAAAAATAGCGGCTTTGTACTTTTACACGATCTTAAGGTTCATGAACATTTTTTAAATCCATTATTACAATTTATTTCTTTAGATACACGCAACTTCTTTGAAAGGTCTCAAGATATAAAAAAGCAAGCATTTTGTGCTTAGACCTCCTCGAAACGTACCTACTTGTATAAACATGAAAGTTCGAAACCACTCGAAACTAAATATTTATTTTATAATGCATTTTCTCGTTCTAAGTGTAGGAGTTCTGGTAAGCAGCTAGTCTGTTATACTCTCAAGTGCACTCGAGTGACTTCTATGACATTCACAAAAGTCGACTGTAGGTATGTAAATAGGCACTTAAGCTTTAAAATTGCAATATTAAACATTCATATCATCATTTTTATATTCACAAATGAAAATGATAGGTACTTTCATTCGTTCTCAAATAATAAAGTCACAGCGTTCGTGCTCATAAAGAGAACAGTTCAAACACGACTGCACATGTTTATGTGAGATTATTGGCCCATAAAATATTGCAATGATATTGATCGATATGTTTGAAAGGTGAGTGGGCGAGACCATGTACTACAGCTTATAAATGTAAGTACGGTTTATATACACCTAGCACTGCTCGCTTGGGAGCATTCTGAGGTGGAATCGCGTATGAAAATGTTTACGGTTCGTGCCACGATTTCAGAGAGTAATAGTTAAAGTACCTTTGCCGTATCATGCACAAACGACTCGCCGTAAACGTCGACTTGAACATGTAAAAGCATCTCTGATTTTTACGATTTTCTTATCACGGGTAACTTTACGAGTCATAGTTTGATCGATTGCTTTTACTGGCCTTATTTTAGTAAAAAACTTTGGGAATGCAATGTAATTTTATTCCGCTCGTTTCACTTAATTTCGTTTTTTAATGAGCCTTTTAAATACAATTCTTTTCTTATAGTAGAACATCGTGTTAATCGCGAAAGTTTGCTGATAGCAACTATGTCTTCGCCTAATTCAGCGGTTGCGTGCCAGCTACGGTCTAGGAACAAAGACTGGTTGTTTGTCTCGTGTTATTAGGACGCATTAGTGCGGGTTCCGACGTTCGCACCCGTCGCAGACTGCTACGGATGTCGCCGCCCGCCCGCGCTTTCTAAGTCACAGCAATCCATGCAACTTTGATGTTACGAGCAAAACGGGTTAAGCTTGACCTGCATTGTTTAATTTATCATGGCTGTTGGGCAAAGCGACGAAAACGGTCGTAAATAGTGTAATAGAAGTCCATCTAGTTAAGGCGAGTTTTATAGTTCACATTAAATTATGTGTGTATAAAATACAATGTTGCTTACTAGCAAGGAATTCTTCTTGGAAGACGTACCTTTACGAGGAGAAGTTAGAATGTGTTGTGAAACTTGTTTTATTCTGCAACAGTAAAACTTTTTCCCTTCTGATTTACCCTACAAAATATAAGATATGAATAATGTAGAATAGTGCCAGCAGAAGAAACATCCACATTTTTTTATGTCCGTCAATGTTGAGATCCGAAAGAACAGTAATAAAAGGCGCGGGGCATACATGTGCGGTCGGCCTCGAATAAAAGGACAAGTATGTGTGGTTGTATAAAAAATAAATCTAACGAGGATGGTGCGTCGAGTCGCTCCGGCTCGCATCATTAATCTCATCTTTATTATAAGCACGAGGGCTGTCTAAATCATAAACATGTTTAAATGCGAACAAACCGCTCCGCTCCATATGTTCTTTCACTCCGACGCATTTAATGAAGTGTTCATTGAACTATCGAGTTTGTTGCTCCATTTGCTAAATTTTGTTCTCTTGTGTGAAATTCGAGCTTCTTTCTGTGATCGGCGAAATGTCGTCCTCGTGTAAATGAACGGAATATGTATAAACGTCGTTGTTCTGTCCCAAAGCGTAAACACATCGAAATAAAAAACAGCCCTTTTGTTTATTCAAAGCTACAGCTATAGGCACCTAGATGCCGTTATGTGAAAAATTGAATTGGGATTGGGACAGCGATGAATTATGCGCGATGGGAAATAACTCATTTTGTAACATGTGCTAACAATGGTCCGGTGAGAGTTACAATTTTGTTGTGTATGTGTGAATAAAATAATATTCACCGTTATTAATAACGCTCAGTGAAAATGAAATTGTGCACGTTCTGAAAACTACGAGCTCCACTGTGCTCTACATTTCAAAGCGGTACAGTATTTTATTTCACTTGCTACTCGTTAGTGGAGTACAAATCTTGTAAGCCGCTGTCCTGTGACCTATTTTCACAAAATAGGTAAGTGAACATGTGCGTCCACCGAGTCAGGAAACTGCTCGGAGAATTGTATTTCATAGATACTAGATTCCCCGCTCCCCACTTCTCCTCGCATACCAGGGGCGTATCGCAAAAGAAGTCAATGAAACATTTACAATAATTTGAATGAAACATTTAAAACTATTGAACATATTTGGTGAATTTATAGATGTATATGGCCTACCGGAGTTTTACTCTTTCAAATAATATATATATGTATCCAAATAAGTAAGAAATCTTGAAGACATGAGTAAAAAAACAGACGAATTGAGTGCCTCGACTTATTTGAAGACGATTACAAGGCTTTAATTTCATTACACCATAAATCTAGCACAAGCCACCATAAATACCGTCAATGTGGCATTTTTCTGGGCTAGATACATAATACTTAGTCCTAACAAATATGTCATCGACATGAGAGGAGAAGAATAAGCCTTAGAATCGAGCGTGACATTAAAGTGATGTTTAAGTTAGGTTATATTTTGCTAACTCTACAAATAAGTTGGTTGCACTGTAACAGTTTGTTGCAATGTCTGTAAAAGACACATCCAATAGGCCAACACGGAATGAAAAACTCGATAATATCTTCAGAAAAATATAAGTATACCCAAAATAAAGTTTTATTTAGTTCCTTACCTAAATATATATAAGTATACCCAAAATAAAGTTTTATTTAGTTCCTTACCTAAATATATATAAGTATACCCAAAATAAAGTTTTATTTAGTTCCTTACCTAAATATATATAAGTATACCCAAAATAAAGTTTTATTTAGTTCCTTACCTAAATATATATAAGTACCAACACCTTTCTATTGAAAGTAAGCAAATGTAAAAGCTATCTACGCCGACGCTTTGCTTAAAATCAATGGATTCAAACTCGGTTTCAATGGTATCACCCCACAGTATCACTGTTCGTAGGCAAGTCACATTTCCGGGTACAGGCACCTCTTTTGTTTCTTATATTCATTTCACGCCAACCGGAAATTTGGGACAATATAAAGAAACGTACCCAATACAACCTACACAAATAACTGTGTACATATAATGTTTCTTTTAAAGTTATTGTCCATTTACAATTTAAGTTACGAACGTTGTATTTCGTACCTTACAAAGTGGTGAACTAGACTAGAAAACGATCAGTTGTAAAAGGACTTTCTCACAACGTATAGTTCACAAAATATGAATTATATTTTTCTCTAGGGCTATTATTTTTACGCAAATTAGGTCAGATAATGAATTGCTCTCTCTTATTCGTGTTAGCGGAAAATCTGAACAAGAGACCAAGCTGAATAGAATAATGTTCGTCTTATCTTTTACGTTATATTCAGTGACTTACTCTTATAATAACCTCACCTCATATAATTATTTTTTCTTTAGGTAATTCATCAGTTTTTGATGTGAAGTAAAGTGGTATTTTTTTGAACTTGTGTTTGTTGTTGTTTGAATTGTTCATAACATCACAGACGCTACTACTACTACTACTACTACTACTACTACTACTACTACTACTACTACTACTACTACTGCTACTACTACTACTACTACTACTACTACTGCTACTGCTACTACTACTACTACTACTACTACTACTACTACTACTACTACTACTGCTGCTGCTGCTGCTACTACTACTACTACTACTACTACTACTACTACTACTACTACTGCTGCTACTACTACTACTACTACTACTACTACTACTACTACTACTATTCAGTCAGTAGAACCTACCTACCTATTCTGTTTTCAATCATTTACATTTTATATTAAATAAAACAGCAGGTTTAATCAACATGACAACACATTTATTATGTTTGAGATAATTTGTGGCACAGCAAATTGTTAGAATCCCTTTAAGTTACGTGACATCCCGATATATTACATTTATCATAATTTGTGGCTCATCAAGTAGTAGTAACATGAGAAAATTTTTGCTAACATTATTTACATCATTGATTCATTTTTTTTTTCAAATAATAATACTATTATGACAATACGAATTATTTCTTCATTTATTGCTTACCGAATAACCATCTCTACAAACATAAAATCTCAATGAACGAATTGTAGTCAATGTCACCCTTTTGCTTTTATACTATAATTCTTGGTGATCCCTGAAATATTTACTTCAACACAAACATTAATGAATCCCTATCACCACCATATAACATTTTAAGCATATATTTAGCCTTTTCCAAATATTTAACTAGATATAGGGAATATCTTATAACATAAGTTTCACTCAACATGACGTTAAATCTACAATACACAGTTTATAGTAGGAGCACTATATATACTATCACGCCCATGGCTTTATACACAAAGCCATGGGATTGATAGTAGCGGAACCTATCATTAGAGCCACAATACTTTACTTGCAAGTGTCAACTTCAATATCAATGCTATGCCATTTACCGACATTAAATAAGTTTAATTATGCAAGATACTACGGGTATATGGTTTGCTTTGATCTGAAACTCAGTGTCGCAGCAATGACTAGGTATACCTACGGCTGACAAGTGTTGTGTGTATGCGCATGCGCCCTCTCCTGAAAGAAATGTATTGTTGTGATATTAAACCAATATAGTCAAATATTGATCTTCAGCATATTAAAATCACTGCTGACTTATAAGAAGGTATAATTTAAAAAAAAAGTTAAAAAAAAGTTTTTACGGGTTCTTTTTTTTATCTTTTTCTTTTTAAGTTTTTTTTCTTTTTACTTTTTTTTTCATTTTTACTTTTTAGCTTTTCACTTTTAACTTTTTTTTATTACTTTGTCATCGGTTTGTGAGCTACCCTGAAAGTTTCAGCCAGATAGCTAATCGAGAGTGATCGAAATTTGAATTGCAAGATTCCAGGAAAGACAAAATACATACATAGATACATATATAGATAGATACAAGTGAAGTTAAATAAAAGCTTTTAAAAAATAATTAAAACATTATACACAATTTCATACGGTGAGATAAAGCCTTCTCTCAAAAAGAGGCAGACATACAGGCCCAGTGTGAGATGCTAGATGGTCATATCGCGTCATCGTTCCTGAATTATAAATAAGTAAGTATTCCATATGGTAGGTATCTCAGTATTGAGGTAGGTACTCAAGTACCTCAAGTTCTGTTTCTTTGAACGTGGAAAATACGGTTAATCTCTAAATTAATTATGTTTCATAAAATACAAGGCCCTTAGGTTCCTAAACAAATAAATTATTATATTAACGGAAAGTAAAGTCTTACACTCCCTTTTATATTACGTAACTAAATACTTATTAATTTCGTCATAATAAATGTAATTCAACAGGAGGAAGACGGGTTAAATTACGAAACATGTTTTGGTAACGGTGTATAAATAAGTATCTACTTTAATGAGATTGGTTATTTTTATAGGTACTTTATAAATAGCTGTACTACATCATTATCATCATCAACCCGTGTCAGTCCACTGCTGAACATAGGCATTCCCCAAAACACGCCACTGAGCCCGATTTTCGGCTATTCTTTTCCAATTCCAATTCTTTTCCGATTCCAGGATCGACGACATAATATGTCCTTGCATATTATGTCGTCGATCCTCCTAGCCGGAGGGCGCCCTTCACTACGTTTGCCGAGTCGCGGTCTCCTCTCATGAACACGTCTACCCCAAAGGTTATCCATCCTTCGAAATTGTTTCTCTTTCGGACCATCTTAATTTTTCAGAGAAACTATGAGAATAGCAATTTTCATAGCCCACTGAGAGACTATAAAGTGATGGACTAGTCGTACCGTGAGTATCCACGTCTCGGCTCCGTAAGTCATAACAGCTTTAACCGTCTGCAATTATAATTATTTGTGTATTCTACAGTTTTCCCCAAAATCCTCATCCGGAATTATGTTTTCTTTTAATCAGCTGATGGTAAAAACTCATAAATAACGCTCATTGTTATTTAAAACAGAAACGTCCGGGATTATTCGGCGCACCACCAGAGCGCAAACCTGATTTACACCTGAAATATGGTGGGGTTTGTATTACGTTATTATTTGTTGAAGTGTAACTTTTTTAGACGTGAATGTGCCATGTACGAAAACTAGAGCTTTACCAAAATATGGTAATTATCTCACCTGCTTTCTGTTAAGTGATGGTTTGGTCAAAAGTCGAAAAAACGCTAAGCATAAATAGAATGCCATCAATACGTCTGTAAATAAGGTGCAATCAACGAATCTTGAACTTTACTAAAATATGGTCAATATCAGACCTACTGTTAACTGTTAAGTGATGGTTTGGTCAAAAGTGAAAACAAAACGCAAAGCATAATGCCTTCAATATATTGTAAAAAAAGGTGCCATGAAAGAAAAATTAAGGTTACCAAAATATGGCGGATGTGACAGCGCTCAGTCGACGAGGCGAGATTAAGACGAAAAGTACTGTTCGATAGATCGATCCAAGGTGTCAAATTTTCTTGCCAGAAATCTACATTAGACGCCAGAAGCGAAGAAAAAGAAGCATAGGATATTATTGACTTTGCTTCAGACGTATTCATGTAAACATCTGCGGTTGTAACTCTGACTTTAATGTAGGCTCGAGTTTGATTAATTACCGATATGGGGTTTTATAATAATATACAGACATTTGCCTAGAAGGGTCAAAATAACCAATTAACTGTTGGCTTGATTCATCACCTCAAAGTCGCTCAACGAGCTATGGAGAGAGCAATGCTTGGAATCTCTTTACGTGATAAAATCTGGAATGTAGATATCAGTAAAACTGTCGCTCCGTGCTTCGGAGGGCACGATAAGCTGTCGGTTCCAGCTGTTATTGATTAATAGCAGTCGTTAAGCTATGTCAGAGGCTCCGGGCGGCCTGACCTACTCTGACACTAGAGGCCATTCCCATACGACAAACAAACACTACAAGAACTACTTCGACGTAGTTCTCAGAATTGGCAATTTCAGGTGTTGACCGATAACCGTTGCAATCACAGACTGGAAGATGAAGCGTTGGACGTCTCTTCAGGAGGTGGAAGGAAGTAGTCGCGTAGATTCGCGACGCAGGAAGAAACCGCTCGGTATGGCATTCTTTTGGGGATGTAAGCAGGGCATTGTACATTAGTGGACCTCTTCCGACTGATGATAATTGTGGAAAGACAGGCAGTGGAATAAAAAAACAGGTCCCTCGCGAGAGCTATGGTAGCCAAGGGATTCACGAGTGCGCGTAGGATTCCAATAATAAGGTCCTCGGTTCCCCACCAATGACATTTCTGAGTTATGTGCACGGATTTTCATCGCTCCGTGTGGAACGTTAAGCCCAGAAATTTTCATGCCCATGGGTGCATGAAAATTTCTGACACCAGCGGCCAGCACTATCTCATAAAGGTAGTCTGGAAGAGATCGCTTTTTAGCGATAAGACCATCCATTGTACAATAATATTTCTTAAGTTTTAGTTCATTTGTATATGTAAATTTTTGGTGTACAATAAAGAGTGGTCTATCTGTCTATCTATCTATTCGAAAAGCAAGAAAAGAGGTAAGCGAACTTGTAACTGAAGCTTACTGTATGTACTAAATACTTGGGGACGATGCGTATGTAGTTTGCTTAAGGTCCCTTTACGTCTACGGACGTGGATACATCGTATTTTTTTATTTTCTCACCTAACAGGGCAACCAGATTTTAATTCAATCTTTTCTGCTTTCAAAATGAGTCCAGTGGGTTTTGTTAATTTAATAACGCCACGGCGATGAACGACAAGCTGCCTCCGCGTACAAAATTTATTTTGATCAAAATTTAGCTATTTCGTAATTAATCTTCGGTACCAACTTGTTTTCGTTCGGTTATTACGTTTTAACTACATTCAAAGTTGTGATATTACTTCGTTTATGAGTTTTGATGATAATACAGCTTTGTCTGTTACAAGGACGTCTTCTACTAAAACATTATGCCTAATTTAACATGGAGTTATTCTTGTGAAATATCGTCGCAAAAGGTACGCACAGTTGGTGAGGTATACATACTTACATCTACACTAATATTATAAAGAAGAAAGATTTGTTTGTTGGTTTGTTTGTTTGTAATGGATAAACTAAAAAAATACTGAACTGATTTTAAACATTATTTCGTCTCTAGATTATCATTGAGTAACATGGGCAGTATTTTATTTTTCAATAAAATTGCGTTGCCTACGAAAATTGTAATAATGTAACCCAAGGTACCAAAAATAAAGAACAGAAATTACGTTGCCATGGAAACGAAATAATAACAAGTCTGTCAAGTAGGTGAGTATGCAGTTGTCTATGGTCAAGAAACACTGCTGCCAATAATTTTGAATTACGCTTACTATTGTGGTCTATAAAGTTCATTAAAATGTATGTGTTAGCAAAGTAGCAAATAAATATTTTTTGTTAATTTTGATAGGCATTTAATTATTTTACTGATTCTTGTTCACCTACGGTATATTCCTATCAGAATACTATTATTATTTTATCAAAGTCGTAGATGAGGATTTTATGCCGTAAATAAAAGTTTAATCGAATAATGATTCAATTAACAATGCTCGTTAAATAAACGATTTAATTCAATATTTTATCACAATAAAATGTCTGTTTGTTCATAGATTTCATATGAAAATATATTGTTTTCAAAAGGTTGTATCAATAATGGAGATCACCAATGACTTAAAATATTACAACTCAGGTACCTGGTGTAGTATATAATAGACTACCCACAAAATATTAGGAGCATCTGATATTAAGCTAACCACACTGAAGCGTATTAAACTAATAATATTGAACAAAGCCAATACGATGGAATAACAGCATGATTAACTAATTAAGCATCAATTCAATATCAAATATCAAACATTTATGTTGTTTATATTATAATTAATTCAACTCGCTGTCTATTCACCTGCTAAATAAGGATAAAGGGATATCAATGAAAGCGCTGTTCAATTTCTAGACATGAAAACAGCATAAATGAGAGTTGGATACGATTATACACAGGGTTCCGTAGCCATGCTAACAACCACAGATGACAATGACAAACACACACAGACTGAGAACATTACCTTTTCTAGATATTAATGAGATTTATGACCATACGCTATTGTTTTTAAATCGTCTTCAATGTAAGTACCGGTATAAGTTATAGATAACCAGCTGAGAGTAGGTATTTATGGCACCTATCTCACTGGCTATGGCACCACGTATTGGATTACGGAACACTCACCTTAATCCCAATTAAGTGGCGTTCATTAAAACTCTGTTACACGTGTTACAAAAAATATTATGGAATTTGAAAGATGTTATGTTGGCTATATCAATATATTTTTTCATCAGTCTATTGTTATAAATAACTCTATTTTCCTCTTAGATGGTTACGAAAATAATAAAAAATAGGTCAAACAAAAGTAAAACCACTAAAGGATTATAATATAAAAAAAAAACGTGGGGTGCATGGGTCAATAGTTATAAATATTTCATTGACAGATATGAGAAGAATTATCATTTTGATAATATCTTAAAAAGCACCCCACGCTTATTTTAAATAAAACATTTTTTTCTTATTTACACTATTAAAATTTATTTTCTATTTTTTAGTTTTTTTAAACTATTATTTATTTTCTACTTTTAAGTTTTTTTTTTTCAAATTATTGTATTGTCATCGGTCTTTGACAGGTGTACAAAATTTGAATGAAATCTGACCGTTTAAAGTGGGTCAAAATAGCGTCCAAAGGAGTCGGTTAGAAACATACAAACATACAAACATACAAGTGCAGCTAATATAAAGCGTATAAAAAGTAACGATTTCTTCGAATTAAATTATATATTTACTTAAGCCGCAACTAAAACAATCAACTCGTGAATCAATGGCTCCCAAACGACATAAATCTAAGTTAAAAGTTAATTTTGTCAATCCGTATAATTCCTCAAGGTTTAATCAGACTAAGTTGGGTGTAATTAATGTTCACTAAGGCCACACAATCTAGGGAAGCTTCGGCTTAGCTCGAGCTTGAGCGGAAATCGGAGTTTGGAGAAAGCGGGCTGGGCGGGCGGCAAAGGCGGGCGGGCGCCGCGCGCGGGGCGGCCGCGCTAGTGTTGCCAGTGTCATGGGGGCTCGCGTCACCTCGCTACGCATCGCGTATACATACTCCCGCTCCACCCCCTTATTAAAATTTACGTCGCTCGCCTGTCGAAACTTGCTCAAACAAATAAACCGACGCGTGTAATTATCTAGACACGTCCAGCACAAACTTAACATACAATAAATTACTTTGTTAACAACGGTGAAAGTGATTTTGTTTTAGTGTGTTTTGGATATTGAGAACTTTCCAAGGAGTTAATGGTAAAATATATTGTCTGTTAATAGTATAAAACTAATTTTGTTTTTGTTTAAAATATAAAATTGGCCAGGCGCAAAGAGGGCTTAAAGTGAGCTGAGCTTAGAAATGATATCACTTACGGCCTAGTTTATATGTAGGTTAAAACGGGCTTTAAAAGGTATTGTTATTCTGTTAAAATCAGTGAAGTAAATATATTAAATTAATTTTTAGGTGTTTAACTTTCTAACCTAAGGTATTTGTGGTTTGCGCAACACGTAAGATGAGCCTGACATCATTTGTAATTTTAATAAGTATTATTCCAATTTGAAATGTTCAATAAACATAAAAACATTAAAGTATTATTAATCGATTTATTATTGATCTGATGAAAATACAATTATATCCTATTTCGTTTGATGCAAACGGCGATGGATGTTTTGATGCTAAGAGATTTAAAATAAAATCGGAGGTCTTTTGTGAATTCTTTTCAGAACCTTTGAGGTTTCGTCCATTTAAAATTAATCACATTCGAGACAAATGAAAGAACAGAGGCATTTGCCTCGTCGATTTCATTCAAAATTAGAGGGCTTGTTAGGGATTTCTGAAATGTAACGTCTTTTGTAACTCGCAGTGGTTATCTCTTTTATATTTTCAGAGGAGACAGTATTGTGGTTATGAGATCTTCACAATTGGATTTGTTTTATAATAGATACGGAGCTTTCAAATTTTACATTGTCATAGCGAGCTCCTTATAGATTTTTCTTCTTTGAAATGTTTTACCAAGACTTAGCGGAAATAATTATTATTTCTTATTAGTTTTAGAAAAACCTTGCATGCGAAATATTAATATAAAATAGTGCAATAATCAGTATCTATAATCATCGTCATCATCATTACCAACAGCCCCAAAACGTCCACTGTCGAACATGGGCCTCCCCATTATAAATGGGGGGCTTATCCATAACGCGCGCGCGGTGATACGTTGGTTCCGGATGTTATTGATTGATAAAAGTCGTTAAGCCATCACAGAAGACCTCGGGCGGCCTAAAAAAATCTGACACAGAGTCCACAACAGATCACTACTTTGCGACAGTAAATAATAAATATATAAAGCAGAAATGTTTGTTTCCGAGTCACGGATGTTATAATATTCGTATATATGTATGTTTATCCGTTATCTAGTACCCATAGTACAGGGTATCCTAGTTTGGGGCTAGTTAATTGGTGTGGAATTGTCCCGAATATATTATATATATAGAACAGACTACATCATAGTCCACTGCTAAACATAGAAAAAGAGCACCTTTTTTTTACCTTTATTTTTTTTTCTTGTTGTTAGACGACATACGAGTACAATGTAAAAATTCCAAAAAACAACGTAAACCATAACAAACAGCTGACCTAACTCCATGCCATTATAAATTTCAATCTACAAACCGCAGACGGAAAATAAATTAAAATTATGATCGATAATACCTTTTCCTTAATAAGTACACCTGTGTGTGAAAGTGTGGAATGACTTTTATCGGAATGCAAACAAGGTAACAAGGTATATTAAAGGTATATTATTGTAATTGCCATGAAAATTTTTAGTTCACGATAATGGGGTTAAATATCCAACTTGTGGTGTCAATGTTCTTAGAAGGCATGTTTCTTTTGCATTATAGTTGAACACGCACGTATAATTTCAAACAATTTGTTTATAGAAGGGAAGAGAAGAAGCAAATTAAGTAGCCTTCTGCCGTACAATATAAGGTTAACTCTTATATGTCAATATCGGTTAGCTCCAGATAATCTTACTTATACAACACTATACTCTACTAGTACACTAACCTCCATACATTTCATATCTGAATTATTTATTAACTTGCAGTTGTTATGCTGAACCCTGATGACGCAAGGCCCAAGGCACTGAAACTCTATTTGCGACAATTTCCCTTACAATCTTTGGTTAAACGAGAGAGCTCTGACACGCCGACATTACTCAATAGGTTTCCAGGGATCGACTGTGAGCATGTCAAGATCGTGACTTCAATATTAAACATCTGAATAGTACTTCGACAAGACTACTTTTCTGAGAAATTATTCTTCTTACCTGATCTCTACTTTTTTACAAGGATCGAAGCGCTCTTCTGCGAATAAAAATGCTCTACTTTAGTGCGGTTCCTTCATTGGACAGTCCCTTAAATTGACGATACTCAGCCGACCGACTGAGCTCACGCAAGTTCGTGACTTTAATATTTAAGTTGGGATAAGTGTTCCGTAAACTACATTTTTCTGGTCAATTAAACTTTAACTTGACCGCTGCTTTTAGTTTTAGTGGATACCATTCATAGTCAGTTGCGATGTGAATAAAATAAATAAGTTTCACGTGCACTTATAAGTACAGCACTGGTTTTGCTAAAGCGACGAAAGTCGTTCGACTACCGTTGCACCGTTATACCAAATTTACTTCGTGACTCAAATATAACATAGAACACATATTTACATAGTTACTAGCTGCGCCCCGCGGCTTTGCCCGCGTGCAATCTTCTTCCGCATCCTATTTAAAAATTCTACAGGTAGCATTACAATCATGTCACATAATTTAAAAGAGTTTTTGGTTGTATATATTCTTTACATTGAAGTTATTTTTGAATAAGAAAAAAACCTTCTTGTGAGTAGGTACACGAATAGGTCTGACGGTTTCCCAACACGTGAGCACGATACAATTGTCCATGTGAGGAGCATTTATTTTCCAAATTCAATCCATATACTTATAGTGTTTATACCTGCGCCTTGCTTAGTAATTGCAATAAAACCTTCCTTTGTGCTCTTCGATACTCAAGGAATCATTAATTTTCAATAAAAACACTTTTTTAAGAGAAATAATAATAGAATCTCATTTATCTATTTTGTTTATTTAAACACACAAAAGCTCTGCTAAATACAAATGTATTGCCAATTGCAAGACGTTATCAATTTAAAAAAAAAAATTGATAAACTATCACATTAAAAAAGGGGACGGGGCCAGGGGGAGGAGGATGGGACCAAAATAAGGAAGAAAATGGAAGCTCTGAAGGAATTTTCAAAATGATAAGTGTCAAAGTCACAGGTGTCAAAGTGACAGGTGTCAAAGTAGCAGGTGTCAAAGTGACATCCTAGGGATGCAAAAAGGAGGGATTTAAAAATGTGTTTTCTAATGTGGTGGGAGTGGCAAAGATTGACCGCGATTGTGTGTGTGTTTGTTGCTTCTTCACGCTCGATCAGTTGAACGGATTTGGATGAAATTTGGTACCAGGATAGCCTAAGTTAGAGCACAGAATAAATAATAGTACAAGGTTAGAGATACAAAAGCTCTGCTAAATACAAATGTATTGCAAATTGCAAGACGTTATCATTTTAAGAAAAAGTTTTGATAAACTATGTTTTTATAACTATGTGTTTATTTATATTTGTATTTATATTAAAAATAATCACACAATCGTTATCAATTAAAGACAAAGTTTTGATAAACTAATAGTGTTTATTTATATTTGTATTTCTATTAAAAACATTATATTATACACGCAGCGTCATAGTGCATACTTTTTTTAAATATAATCACACCATTTAATATTCATGGGGAGGTATAATCTAATAACTTTATTTGTCAATTTTGTATCTCCAACCTTGTACTATTATTTATTCTGTGCTCTAACTTAAGCTATCCTGGTACCAAATTTCATCCAAATCCGTTCAACTGATCGAGCGTGAAGAAGCAACAAATACACACACAATCGCAGTCAATCTTTGCCACTCCCACCACATTAGAAAAGACATTTTTAAATCCCTCCTTTTTACATCCCTATGATGTCACTTTGACACCTGCTACTTTGACACCTGTCACTTTGACACCTGTGACTTTGACACTTATCATTTTGAAAATTCCTTCAGAGCTTCCATTTTCTTCCTTATTTTGGTCCCATCCTCCTCCCCCTGGCCCCGTCCCCTTTAAAACCTCTACCAACAACCCTCAACTCCCACCCTCGCCATGTCACTTTGACAAAGAATTTGCAAAAAAAAATATATTATAAAACTTCTTAGGTGTTTCTGCTCTCCTGGTACTTTGAAATACTTTTTTTAAATATAATTACACTATTTAATGTTCATGGGGAGGTATCATCGTCATCATCAGCCCGTGTCAGTCACGCGTATGTCTGCTGGACATACGCCTTTTCGAAAGCACGCCACTGAACCCGATGAACTTTATTTTTCAGTGTCATATCTTTAACTTCTAAAGTGTTTTCTGGTACTTTAAAATGCTTTTTTTAAATATAATCACACTATTTAATGTTCATGGGGAGGTATACTCACTTTTAATAACTTTATTTATCAATGTAATATCTCCAACTTCTTAAGTCTTTCTGCTCTCCTGGTACTTTTTTTTTTAAATATAATCATTCCATTTAACTTTCATGGGGAGGTATAGTCACTAATATCTATATTTTTCAATGTCATATCTCCAACTTCTTAAGTTTTTCTGCTCTCCTGGTACTTTGTTTTTTTTTTTAAAATACAATCACACTATTTAAGTTCATGGGGAGGTTATACTCACTTCTAATAACTTTATTTGTCAATTTTGTATCTCCAACTTCTTAAGTGTTTCTGCTCTCCTGGTACTTGGCAATACTTTTTTTTATACTTTTTTTATTTTTCCAAGTCCCTAAGAAAACGATAGTATTTTTTTCTCCTATTTCTTGATCAAAAGTAGCCTATGTGTTAATCTAGGATATAAGCTATCCTGGTACCAAATTTCATCCAAATCCATCCAGACGTTCGAGCGTGAAGGAGCAACAAACACACACACACACACACACACACACACCAAACATACAAACTTTCGCTTTTATAATATTAGTGTGATTTATTTATTTCTTTTTATACATCTGCTTACTGCACTTACAGTAATTGTTACCAAAACGCACAGTAAGCCAGCAAACAAAAAAAAACATAATGTTACATACTTAATTAATTAATTTAAAAGTGCTAAGCAACAAATTATGTGCTTAAGAAACTGATACATGCATCCACAAAGTTAACAAATGTTGTGCAAAAAATATCAACGTCTGGTTCCTGAGCAATCAGGGCGTTGAGTAAGTTTATGGGCTGAGCTGTGAGAGCATACCGAGCGGTCTGCGAGCGAACCGGGGCGGGCTACGAGCAGGCGCCGCATGCGCTGCCGCTGCAGCCGGCGTGGACAATGAGCAGCGAGCCAGAGCGGTCAAATTATCTATTTTTCAGTTAAGCATTAGATAGAAATGAGACATTAAGGCACCTTTAAGTCTCAGCTCTAAGGTGTTTATGCCTACCATTCCGGCAACGAACGGAGACGGATACAAATATGGGTAGTACCCATACAGTTATTTATACAAATAAAGAACAAATTTTCTTTTGACTCGTTTGTACATATCGTATCGATACTTATCGTATAGCAGATTTTTGTGAGCATTGGAACTTTTGACTTCGCCTCTCTTTTTAGTAAGTTGGTCACTTGTGAATAAAAAAACACTATTTTACGATCAGTCTCTTTATACGATTACGATAGTTTCGGAACGACACCACTCATTCGGTCGGCAGGCCCGTACGAAGCCATTCGTACGAAGTAATTGCGTGACTTCAATATTTAAAGTTGAAAGGCTTTCCAACGGCTACAGCAATTTTTTACTTTCAAAGAGCCTTGGAAATTAAATAATTTAATCGATGTTGTCGAGTTGAGACACGGTTAGTCTGTCTTCTTCTTTTTCATTGATTATCGACGTTGCAACCATTTGTGCTCGGAGATGGACTTTGGTTGAAACATCGTGGTGATAGGGCAAGGTTTCCGCAGCTATTAAAATTGTTAACAAAAATAACACTATGTTTTGCAGTTAATTTTTGTGTATAGGTCGCGTCATGTAAAAAGAACGCTGGCGGTTAGGCTGCGCATTAGGTGGTTTATCGGTCTATTTGGTGGCTAATTCTATCTATTTGGTGGCTATTTGGTGGTCCATTTGGTAGCGACAGGCTAATTAATAATTATTTAAAACAATAGACCTAGTACTTTTATGCGCGAGTGTACCCATGCGCTAACACACCCCCTCCACTTTCTTCCAGCGTTCTTTTTACACGACGCGACCTATACCATAGAATTTGCTCTGAATGGACGCGGTTCAAGTAGCTCATCAATACTTATAATAAAGCAATATGAACAAAAAGTCTGTACAAAGCAGATAATTTAAAAAAAAATGGTCTAGGTTACTTAACATAAGCTACTGAATAAGAATATAACATTTTTAGAAATCATGTCCGGCTGTTTGACTGTATGTTTGTTCGCACATCACGTCAAAACTACCGGACCGATTGCGATGCGGTTTTCATTGTTGGATAGCTTAGGGTATGACTTAAAAACTTCAGATGAGTAGAAACTGGGCAATAAATAAAAACTTTTTAAGGCTGAATAAATTTTGAAGATATGTAGTATTATTGTAATTTATAGGTATTTTTGGTCCTGGAATAACACGTATGGATAATCTTTATCTATATAGTATAGATTAATATAGATAAATGTCAAACCAGACAGATTTCACCACTTTTTATCTTCCAATACGATACAATAATCACGGCGTTCAACGAAGACACAAATGCATAGTTTTTTTTTTATTAGCAAGTTCAGACCCCGCTGAGCTGAGTTCTACCGTATATTTATGTTTTCATGACATTGCATCTCCGTCAACCAGCTATCGATTTCATCTGTTTGAGAAAAAAAAACATACATAAATAAATACACAAAAGTGTAGGTTTGTGTCATTCATCGTAGCCAAGGAGTCAGAGATACAAAACCCAGGATCATATTGCAATTATTGGAGACAAACAGCTAGATTCCCTTAATTTAGCCTAGTAATAGGTATAGTTCGGGTGTTTCTCCGGGAGTCTATTAAATCTGACATACGTTGTTGAATGGTATAATTGATGTCATTGAAAGCTATATTTTTTTCAAGATTTTATCTTTAACGCCTGCTTAGCGTGAACATATCTAATAATTTTCTACATGTTTTATTTATCACGGATTCGAACCCGCATCATCCGTGCCTCTGCGCGGCACATGCCTTGAACCAATTTGGCTACTGTGACCATCATCATCCAAATTATTCCCTCAATTTCTAAATCTGTTTTAAGGGGATGGAAAAGCTTGTTCATACCATGTATTCGAATAACCTGATTGGTTCCTCGATAAGTAGGAGCAAAGCAGGTCTTTTCTGTTCAAGACTTTCAGAGAGGGCAGTAATGAGTTTTTAATTTGGACCGTGAATTTTGTTCATTGGGTTGCGTGGCGCGGTATCTATATTAGAAAAAAAGAATCATGTGAATGTACGGAGAGGAGGAAAAAATTAAAAGCGCGTAAATTACGATACCATCGTCACCGAGCCAAGGAATATTGACAGTGCAA
The DNA here is from genome assembly GCA_946251855.1 of Alsophila aescularia. Lineage (NCBI taxonomy): Eukaryota > Metazoa > Arthropoda > Insecta > Lepidoptera > Geometridae > Alsophila > Alsophila aescularia. The sequence goes on along the minus strand of OX276386.1, from coordinate 40,201,818 downwards.
AAACTAAATAATTATACGAAAACGCAAGTGTAGCGAAAGTATTATACTTTTGACACCTGAAAATACTACGCAATAAATGTGTGTGATACAGAATCAACTGAATCCTGAGAAAAATATTTGAAAATATCATCGTGTGGGAAAATGCAAAAGAAACGAAGTCTTTTTCGGAAATCTGTACCTATTTTTAAGAATTACCAAATAAGCAACCTTCAAAGATTGGCGGCCAGTACCACTAATGACATTCAATTCGAAATCTACACAAAATTTAGAACACATTATCTGAAGAGACTATCTGAAGCACGTAAATCAAAAAAGTACAAAGTGAATATAATTTTTTTTAGTTAAGTATATGTACCTAATTACCTACTTTATTTTAAGTTGTTTATTTTTAGTCTATTTAATACCCTTTTAAATAAATAAAATGGGATGTAAAGTATCTAAAAGCGCCTTTTATTTATTTTTCTCATAAAGGGGGATGAAAAGTAGAGTGTATCACTCGGACGCAAAATTATTTTTCCTCGAGCTACATACATTGAATCCTCCGCTACGTTCAGGATTATACTTAAGGATCCCTCGCTGCGCTCGGGATTCTACTTTAGAATCCTTCACTACACTCTGGATTCTAAATAGCACTTCGATCTCAAAATATTATTTTACTCCCTTGTCATACAATCTACTATTGAACAGGGGTAGCAACACTTTCTAAAATTGTCTAATAACTAATTTCAATTATACTTCGTGCCTCCTTCTCGAGATACACATGTAGTATCGCCATCCGGCCCCACCACTTTATGCACAAGTTGAGAAAAAATATGAAAAAGTCCTCCTCGCTTTACTAAAACCTTGCCATATTCTCCTATTTCTAGTCAAATGTCATTCGCATATCTGTGCCAAAGAGTATATAAATACTACTTATCTGTGATTTTCCACTGCACATCAAAACTTTTTTATTATTTTTTAGTTTGTTTAATCAGTAAGTATGATTTTTAAACCTACTTACTAGCTGGGGCCTGTGGTTTCACCCGCGTGAGTGCTGATGATGATGATGAAAGTATTGTATATATTATTCCAGGGTACAAGATATCTCCATATCAAAATCCGTTCAGCCGTTTGAGCGTGACGGAGTAACAAACATTATACACATACAAACTTTCGCATTTATAATATTAGTGTGAAATGAGGAAAATACAATTTAACTTCTATAGACTACGGACAGCTAAGAATTATTTCGTCTTGAAGCGTAAATATACTCTTTACTATAAACTTTCAAGGTTTTTTTACATTGTTTTTCCCTAGACTATCACGTACTTTATTATTTTCGTTTCACGCCGTGACAACTTTCAAATAAAGATTGATGGTTGTCAGAACATAAAATTCTAAGCATGTGACGTCTCTCGGTAAAGTGTGTTTACGAGCATGCCCCCATAAGTAAAGAGATTTACTTACGTTAGGGGTTGGCATTGTTACGACTGAGGATGTTTAGTATTCTTGTATTTATTAATTTCATTTACTTTGGTTGAATGATAGCCATCTTAAACTCTAGATTAAAAAAAACTCACATGAGATGACATTCCTTTTGTTCTCAAAATCATAAGAGTACGTCAAAATAACTTCAAAATACGTTCATCGAATGTCTGTTCCAGAGTTTTGATTATATTTTTAACCGAGTACGGCGAAGTAAGAGAAGGGTAATAAGTTTAACAGTCTATGTGTGTGGGTATGGGGATATTCAACCATATCATCCCTATTGGACCCTATTGGTCCAATTTTGACAAGCGAGGTATCAAACGATTTTTCTTCAGGTACAATGTCACGAGCAATTTTTTTTACCCGACTTTGGCGAAGGACTGAAAGGGTGTTCATACTAAAAATTTGGTCCGATTTTGACAAACTGGGTATCAATCGATTCGTCTTCATTTATAGAGTGTCATAGGTTTTTTCTTTTACCCGACTACGGCGAAGCAAAGGAAGGATTATGTGTTCAAACTAAAAACTTGGTCCGATTAAGACAAGCGAGGTCGTTGATTGATTGATTCATCTTCATCGCAAGAGTATCATAGGCTATTTTTACCCGATCTTTGTCTGGTTTTAATTTTTGAACTTATGTCTTGTTCCACAAATTATTAATTTCGGGCAAAATTTAAAAAACACGAACAGGCATAGTTTAGAAAAATCTTGTAATGTTCAAAGCTCTAATTCAAAGTTGCTTGATGTTCTTGGTCTTCATGTCTTCACTCATCATCGCTAACCCTCATAAAATGTGCAGGTACGAAGAATACTCTCGAAACTGATAATATTTTTCCTCCCTTCTTTCCCTCTCAAATAGTTGAGGGGGTGATGACTGATACACAAGACATACTCGTGAACGGCTGAAGCGGCGCAGCTTTTGTGGACTGGTCCAGACAGGTTTTTTGTTGTTCTTATTAGTCATTTGAATTTTAATTATGTATTTATATGCCAAATTGGCACTATTATATTTGACATAATATATTTATAAATAATTGTAAAATTACTAGCTTAAAATCTATAAAAACAGGCCTGCCCTGCCAAATATGAACTTATGCCAATAAATTATATACTGTTGGAATGTGCTTATCAAGGCCTTCAATTTGATACACAAATTGTAAACTTCAAAGTTATTTTTGGCTTTGGATGTGGAGCCAAACTGCCGCAAAAAAAAAACTGTTTGACTCGGGGGATGTAAGGATTCTAACGATACGTCTACATCTAAATCTGTTCAGGCATTTAAAAGTTATGGTGAAATAAAGAAACTCACATACATACAAACATACATACATGAATGCTAATAACATAACACCCCTTTTTTGGGCAGTCGTGTAAAAATTGAGATGATGTAGAGTTTCTTGGTGCTCTCTTCTCTAACGGGCGTATTTCCGAAGCATTAGTAGATTCAGAAGAGTATTTCCTTTTCCTGTACGAGAATTCAACTCTTGGTAGGTACATGAAAGGGAAATTTCCTTTACATTATTCAAGGCATACTTAGTTTACCTAATTGTATTGATTTGTTTTCTGTTTAATAATTTCAATTTTTTTCTTTGTTCATGTATTAACTTGTAAAAGTGCTATTAATTTGCCTATTTACAATAAAATATATTGATTTTGAGCACAAATTTAGTGTTGCTGAAATACATGCCCAAGATTCCTTCAAAACGAGCTGCATATCTTGGGAACGGCTGCACCTATTTCTTCCAAATGGATTGAAATCAGTCCATTCGTTAAGTCGTTACAACGCCACAGACTAACACACATACTGACAAAGGATACTAGCACCCCTTTTTACGACGGGGGGTTAATAAAATGAAGGAGATTTGCATATAATAATTCTCTTTGAATATTGCCTTTTAGAGTGTTTTCTGATGTTATTTAATACTCATTCTTACATCAAAAAGCTACTTGTTCCGCCTTCCATTCACAAAGCTTCAAAACGCAGAGAGTTATTTACTTAACAACATACGATTTCATCTTGAGTTTAATATACATTTATTTGCAAGTAAAAACCTGAGATCTCGGCGTGTAGATATGACACGGTTTGTTACGGTTCCGCTTTGAATAACATTTTTCATCTTAATTTGAAAGCTCCGAGAAAAAGTAGAGGAGCTTTTATATACTTCACTTAAAATATGTAGAGAAGTGGAATTGCTTACATTTCTCATTTAAAAGACAATGCTGAAAGAGAGATTTAAAAGAGAAAACTGAGGTTGTAAATAAAATGATACAGATTACAAAAATGCATTACTGCAATTCATATGAAGCATGAAGAATAAACGTTGGCATATCATCTCGTTAGAGAATATGGAACACGGTGTGGCGTTGTACGTGTTCAGCAAAATGTGTCCCATTGCTCTTTGTGTTGCTTTCTTTTGTTCAGTGATCTACCCGGTCCCGCATGCAGGGAGGTGTGTAGTGGCCTTTCAATAGCTCCGTGTCTATAGCACGCCTAATTAGAGGGCTACTTTAGGACTGAGACACATTCATTTATAAATTGGCAGGCGCCTAATGGTGATTAAGATTGTATTGAAATGATTTAATATAGGAGATAATAGATATATTGATAACACCAGTGATGAGTCTAAATTTAATAGAATTTAGTGATAAAGAAACATGTTATGTAAATATGTTTATTTGTACACTGGGTTATATATTAGACATTAAATAAGCTGTTAAAGTTTTTCTCTTATGACTTCTACATAATACAATTACTAATTGAAATATCTAGACAACCTATGTTGCCCTTACATACTTAAAGTTACTCATGTGCTTAGCGGTAGCTCAAATGTTTCAGTTGGCACATAGAACCTGCTGGCGGTATTGGACGTTGAATTGAAATATCTACTAATTTGATGAGCCAATTATGCAACTACATTTTGTGTCGACCAGTAGGCGATTAGAAATTCCATGAGCCCGGTAACCACGACCTTATTGCATCAATGTAAACAGCTCAAACATACACCCATTTCTTAAACATAAACCCATTGAAAATGCAAACTAAGAGAGTTATATGAAATAATAAAAATTGGCCTAGTTAGATGCTTGTACGTGGCTACTTTTAAAGGCCAGTCACGAAAATTTTATTTCGTTACGAAAATACCTAAAATTACATTTGTAATTTATCTCAAAATACTGAATGGGTCCGACCGGGATAAATTGAATGATTAAATTCTGTCTGTGTCAATATGATAAGAGCCGTGAAAGGGCCGTCCGAATAAATGTAAAATGTAGACTGAGGGACAAAGGGCGTCGGTCAGATGACATCTGTGACGACTGCGGACTACTTGATCATTTATGTAGCCACGCATTCCACTATTCAAGGCAAGGAATCTCCAATAGCCGCGTTATCCTTGTTTATATATCCACGAAATGTTCAGCTCTATTTTGGAACTTCAATCAACCTTACCACAACATTGACTTAGGATACAGCGACATTATGATCTTGTATCGGACTTGGACAAAGTTATGAACACGATAAAACGATGAAAAGAATAACATAAAAAGTTTCATCCAAGCAATTCGTGTCGATATATTCATAGAACAAAGTTGCCTTATTATGATTATAATTTGATAACTTTTACGTTACTGCCAACATATGTAGACAACAAAATATAATCAAAACAACCCGGAACTCTTAACAACTTCCGAAGAAAAACTTGAATTGCGGACACAACTTTTCCTGTCGGAAAACGCGGTGCCTACATACAATATCACTTCGCCGACGCTATTCTTACGTGTTGTGCTCACTCAACGATGTAAATAGGCGTATAAAATTCAATAAATCTTTATTTGAACTCTCCTCTCCAACAAGCTAAGTCCTTTGCGACCTAAAGTACTACTACAGTTGTCATCGCAAAGGAAACTGCTTAGTTACGAAAAGTTAGCTTATTTTTAATTACGCAAAATGTCAACAGATTAAATTTGTAGGTCCGCTGTAAAATGTTATAACGACACTTAACCCTTACCCTTAATAAATAAATTAGGAAAGTTGTGTCGGTATAAAGGTACCTACACCTACTCGTACCAAGTACAGGCGCAATCTCTCTGATCCTTTATTAATACGACAAGTATTTTCTCAAGACTGAAGATCTAATTTGTTTTACAGATAGTGAAAAGCTATGTGAAATATGTGCGTGTACTCGTGGCGAACTAATCACTGTTATGTTGCGCGCTGAGAGACTGTCAGTGAAGGTACCTAGTGCCTCTTAGTGGAGTAAAGTGTGCGTGCTTCCGACTGCGGATATCAGGGGGCATGGAGGGGAATCCGACGACGGGAAGCCGCGTCGCCGTGGCCTTCTTCGCTATCGTCTTCTGGGGAATGGGTAAGTGTTCATTATGTACCTAGATTTATGCCAGATTACACAATATTCCTTAAACATCTGCGCAATCGTGTTTCTAGTGTTTGATACGAAAAAATAGTACAAGCAAGTAGTGACAGCAATAGGAAAGGTCAAAAAAAGTCTGACTGCCTGCGACTGATGCGTACAAATCAGACCACGTAAGCTTTAACACACAGGGCCGTTATTCTCTATTGCTACTCAGCCACGTATCGCGCTGAGTTAAGATATCTGCGTGGAAATGTTCGTGCATGTTCGAGAATTGCCGTACTTTTCTGAACGATTCCACAGCACGACGCGTTACGCGTGTGACTGTTTATAGAGAATAATGGCCCAGTTCTTTCAAATGGAAAATGGTTGGTGAAATCCGACTTAATTCTCATACTTTACGCGAATCCAGGTGGACTGGATACGAGCCAAGATTAATTTGTCAAAAGATATTACGTTTTCTATTGTATGTAGGTAGCTTGAACATTATCTAAACTGGAACCTGATTGTATGTTTCAAGAAATAGCTGTTTCTTGTTTATTGATGTACAACAATCCATTTCAACATAAATGGCGTATTGTCCGTTCCAAGTCCTTTTGAAACACATTGGTTTGGTACCTGCGCGAAATCTAGACAGAATTATTGCTAAGTTAAAGTCAAAGTCAAACTATTTTATTGTAATAGGCAAAATAATAGCACTTTTACAAGTCAAAATTAACATCTCCTGAACAAGGAGAAATACATAAAATATTATAAAAAGATCAAATCAATAAAAATTTAGGTATACTAAGTATTATTTGAGTTTGAAAAGGAAATTTCCCTTTCATGTGCCAACAGAGTTAAATCTCACACTGGAAAAGGAAATACCCTTCTGACTCTACCGGTGCTTCGGAATTATGCCCGTTAGAGAAGAGAACACCAAGAAACTCTACGGGGTTGTATTTTTTTCATATTTGTTAATTCTATATATTTTTTCCAAATGTCATATTTTAAAACAAAACTTACGTAAACTAAGTTATAACACACTAGACCATTGTAACTTTTAAACTTTCGCGATTCGAACACATAGTTAAATATTTAAACGGGACTTAATCGCGCTGAAAACTTAATATTTATTTACCTCGACGTTTCGATCAAGTTGCATTGATCGTGGTCACGAGAAGACTGAAGTAGCGGGTGTCAGCGTCGAGAAGGGCGAGCGTTGTCTCCAACTACCCGCATTTGGTTTTGTAAAAATTCAGAATTGTCACGACACACTAACGACATCTGCAGATATCTTCTGACATAAACCGCGACGCGAACACTTGCTTGTCACGGGATTCCAGGACGCAGACAACTTGAAACCATCCTCTCGGTTGAAATTGGGATACTTTTTAATTTCAACCGCTTCACGTACAATCCTGGAGTAGTAGTGACGTTCCGTGGAGAAGATCTTCGGGTCATGGAGTTCTATCCAGTGATTAGGGCCCGATTCGAGAAAATGCTCAGCGATTGCAGATTTATTTATCTGGCGGTTCTTTACAGCTGCAATATGTTCTTTGACTCTTTCCGCTATTGTACGCTTGGTTTTTCCAATGTAGGAACTACCGCAGCTGCAATCTATCTTATATACGCCAGGAGTTTGAAAAGGAATGACATCTTTCGGTGTTCTAACATGCCTTGCTAACTTGGATAAAGGAGTATAAATCTTGATAAAATAGTCCTTTAATAAAGCACCGACTTTATCCGTCACTCCTTTTACATAAGGCATGAAAGCCGGCTGTCTATCGACATCAGACCTACTCTTATTATATCTGCATCTAGGACGCCAACGTCTGGTCACCACATATCCGTTTCGCTTGAGTACCTGCTGAACATGCGAAACTTCGGCATCCAAATGTTCAGGGTCACAGAGGGCATGAGCTCTGTCTAAAAGTGATCTGTCTACTGATTGTAAATGCCGCGGGTGGTGATGTGAAAAGGCGTTGAGATATCTGTCAGTGTGTGTTGGTTTCCTATAAACAGAATGAGATAACGAGCCATTAGGTCTCACCGACACTCTGACATCCAGGAAAGCTAACGTTTTCTCCACCTCCAGTTCATAGGTAAACTTGATGTTGCCATGGATCGAGTTTAGATGGCCCAAGAATTGTTCCGCTGTCTGTTCATTGACTTTCATGATACAGAAAACATCATCCACATAACGCTTCCATATCTTCACCGCAAACGATTTAAGATCTATGGCCTTCTCAAAATGCTCCATCCAAATGTTGGCCAGAACAGCTGCCACTGGACTACCCATAGCGACGCCATCTATCTGGAGGTAATGCTGTCCACGGTACAGAAAGTAATTTTCTTCTAGGCAATTCCTTAGCAAAACAATCAAATTTTCTGAGAGATGGTTCTCCCTCAACTTTTCCCTTATGATTTCAAGGCACCTTTTTTTTTACAAACCCATATGCGGGTAGTTGGAGACAACGCTCGCCCTTCTCGACGCTGACACCCGCTACTTCTGTCTTCTCGTGACCACGATCAATGCAACTTGATCGAAACGTCGAGGTAAATAAATATTAAGTTTTCAGCGCGATTAAGTCCTGTTTAAATATTTAACACTAGACCATTTTCATGTAATGTAACGTTCTCGCGAAGTAAGACGTGTGTGTCCGACGAAGTGCACTGTCGAGTAGTATTTATTTGAAACATTCCAATAACATTCCCATCAGTCACACTTCATCGAAATGACGTAACTGCAGGTCGCGTGTGCTGCTTTTTTTTGAGTTTTAATGAGTTGTATTAATTAGCGGCTCGATGTTTTTTTTACAAGTAAATGCTCTAGTGTGTGTGTGTGTTTGTGCGTTTCGTTTGTGTGTGTATGTATCCTTTAACTTAGCGATGCTAAATCATATTTTAGAGTCATGCATTAAACTGCTAATTGTAATTATTAATATTATACATCACCTTAACTTAGTGATGCTGAAACATATTTTTATGTCTCGTGTTTTACTGTTAATTGTAATAATTAAACATCACTTTGACTTAGCGATGCTGAAACACATTGTCATGTCACGTGTTACACTATTAATTGTAATTATTATAAATCACCTTAACTTAGCGATGCTGAAACATATTTTCATGTCACGTGTTACACTATTAATTTCTATTATTATAAATCACCTTAAATTAGCAATGTTGAAACATGTTTTCATGTCTCGTGTTTTACTATTAATTGTAATTATTATACATCGCTTTGATTTAGCGATGCTGAAACATATTTTCATGTCACGTGTTACACTATTAATTTCTATTATTATAAATCACCTTAAATTAGCAATGTTGAAACATGTTTTCATGTCTCGTGTTTTACTATTAATTGTAATTATTATACATCGCTTTGATTTAGCGATGCTGAAACATATTTTCATGTCACGTGTTACACTATTAATTGTAATTATTATAAATCCACCTTAACTTAGCGACCCTGAAACATATTTTTATGCCTCGTGTTTTACTATTAATTGTAATTATTATTATTCACCTTAACTTAGCGATGCTGAATCATATTTTTATGTCACATTTTAAACTACAAGTTGTAATTATTATACATCACCTTAAATATGAGTTAGAGCTTAAATTCAACATTAGAATATTTTTATCAATGGTTCCATTGTTCTGGAATTACAAAAAATGCACTGAATAAATGAAACTTTACGGTTTGCGAAATGTTGGGAACATAAATATCCACCCGGAAAATGCACTAACATGAACTAGTTCAGTCAGAAAAAAACTGAAAGCCCGTGACCATTTCATGAAATTTAACCGTTTTTATCAAAGAGTTTCATACTCAATATTGAATGAGATCACCAAATCAATCGCGATACGAGTATCGAGTATTTCGAGTTCCTCTCAAGGAAACGCCTACTCAAAATATTTCCACTCAAATGAATAAGCGATTTTACCTGATTCTAATAAAAAAAGGTTTATTGGAATAGAGAATCTCAGTTATAAGTGGTAATCGAACCTGTCGACAAAAGATACTGAATCTTATATCAATTCGTATAATACGTACCGCTTGCCCTGTCATATCGAAATTTTATATATCTACTTATTATTTATTTACTACTAAGCTGTTTTTGTACATCTTTACATAATATTACAAACATGCGAAAGTATAGATGTTGAATTTTTGTTCTTCAATAATGGTGTAATGACTAAACGAATTTTGATAGAATTTGCTGAATAATTTAGCTATACCTATACTAATAATAATACTAGGTAAATAAAAAAAAAGAAACCTTGTCCATATAAAGTGGAAGCTAAAAATTATTTCGTTGTGTTTCACGATACAAAACTTGCGGCCATGAAGGATTCCTTTGCTTTACGATTTCGTTTCTAACAAAAACATCTTTGTTCGCTTATAAACTATTGGACCGATTGCAATGCTTCTTTCATTGATAGTCTTTGTTGTTGTCATGGCAACGGAACTAAAAATCTATATACTAGCACAGTGCATATATAGTCTTTACAGACTATATATGTACTGTGATATACTAGTCCGACACGCAATCGGCCGGTTTTTTCATAACTAAGCTCAGGGCCGTCAGACACCTTTGACATTACAGCATCCTAGAAAGCAAATACATAATTAATTAAAACATCAGTACATACTTTAGGATTCAGAAGCGGGTTCATTAAAACAACATGTTAGGTGACGCACACTAACTATATTTCTCGATAATCACATTAAGTTTAACACCAGGAACAATTACACAACTTTGGACAACTAGAAATACTTAACACTCAGACACGTCCGTTCAGCACAATATGTCGGACAGAAGCACAGACTAGGTAGAGATAATACGTATGACAGAAGTGCAAAAATTAAGGAATTTAGTGGAGACGTCTGCCTCCCTTGACTGCCGGCGAGTCAGTGTTGCTATCGTCAAAATCTTAGCTGCCGTATGTCATAGCCTGGGTTGCCGTATTTATAGAGAAAAAAAACACTAAATGAGCGGTTTTCCAAGTGTCATTTTAGCATTATTTATCTCTCGCTAGATGGCGTTCGTGACAGTTTTGGTAACAGTACTGTAGTTTGGTATGACCAAGGAAGTTATATAAGTACATAGAACTTCCTTGGGCATACCAAAGATTTTGAATTTCGCTTACTGGCGGGTATGACATTCTGCGTTCCCTTCTTTATGGCAATTTGTGCATCAGTTTTGTATCAAATTCATTACTTATAGTATTTATTGGTAGTATTTTCTACCTTCTTGCTATTCATATTATAAATTACAGGTAATTATACAAAGAAAATGGTCCGCTTTATTTAAATTTAATCTATCTGATTTAATAATGGGGTAAATTAAATCTGAATATGTCAAAACTGTCAATGTAATAATATATATAAACAAATAACAAATTTCACTACACAAACAACTTGACGTTCGTTTGATTCACTCGTGGTTTGTGTATATTTACGGTAAAACGCTGTTTTTACCTGCTTCGTTCAGTAGAGTAAATACCAAAAGTTACGCGAGCGCCATCTCTTGACGACGAAAGAACTAAACTGACAATGCCTAATGGAAAACTGCTCATTGCCGTATTTCACAATTTATGTTGTAAAGGTACCTACATATTTTTCTAGTGTAGTGAATGAAACTATAAAAAGTCTCAAAAAATTATATTTGCAGTTTCCTTGGTTTTCAATCAGTTGTCTTTCTAATAGAGTTTTATTTACAGTAGAGGTTTTTTTTCGCATTTTGGTGTTTATGTTGTTATACTGACTGACATTCTTTCACATTCTAAATTACTGTGTGGAAGACAGAACATCAAGAGAAAATTTCTCAAGAGATTTGCAGTCTTTTGTATCATGGATCTTTTTCTAAAATCATGATTATGTCAAAAAATTGTTAACATCGGGTGAAAGTCTCAATTTTTTTGGAGATCATTTTTAGTTTTAATTTTGGTGGTAATTTTTGTTTAAGTGACATCAGTGGTCATTTCTAATCAAGGTGAAAGGAATGGCTCGGTACCACAACACTTTATTTGTACACGGGATTTCCCCGGCTGTGTTATGAAAGTGATATATGTGCGTTTCGTTTTATTCACCACACTAGTGAAAATAACGTTTCATTTCACCTGGATGCAGGTGCTTTATTTTGCCGTATTTTGTGATACGGTAATGAAGGGTCTGCCGTATGCCGTAATTTCTATATGAGGGGGGGGGATTGATAAAAAGGGGGGGAGGGAATTGAGAAAAAGGAGGGGGAATTGAGAAAAGGGGGGATTGAAAAGGGGGGGGGGGAATTGAGAAAAGGGGGGTGAGCATCTTCCAAATTAATGGACCGATTTTGCTGCAGTTTTTATATGTTTCAAAGTTGAGGTAAACGAGATGGTTCTTAGCTTAAATCTGATCGTACATTTGGACCAATACCGCCAGCATAGAACAGCTGTTTCACTTGGCGAAGGACAGAGAGAAATTCACTGAGCTGACGGCCAACTTCCAGTTGGGAGGCACTTCGAGAAGAGAAGAAGATTCTTTCATAAATTTTCACCGATTAGTAAAACCCACAGCAAATTTTGGAATGAATATGTTAGTATTGTTACTGCTTCTGAAACATGTCTAGCTGCCTGACCATCTTCTAAATTCAGTGATGTGCAGCCCATTTTTCTTGTGGCTATATACGATGATGTCGGCATTTTGATGCCCCATCAAGCTGGAGGCCCTGGGCCCGTCCCGCTGTACCCCTATTACAAAGATGTCCCTGTATAAGCTTCTATTGTAGAACACAAACCAATAATTAAAATGAACCGTTCATTTGCCCGAACATAGCCGAGCACGTTTGGTCATTTGCCGACAAAGTGTTGCAGTTATTAATGATGACTACAACAGACTACGCAATAAATTTGAACGTTCGCTACAATGCAGCGGGTCAGAATATTAAACTCACTCTGTTTATCTCGCCCGAACAGACGATATTGCTGAATTCGTAATAATTGGTAACAGCTTGGATACAGAACACACTCTTTGAGTTCTTTGAAATTAATGTTGTTTTGGTGTTGGACGCCTTCATATTATATGCTATCCAATGATAGTCGATAATGCTATTCTATGATATAATTAGAACGAATTAATATGATGTCTAAACAAACCATATCACCTTATGAATGTTAGGTAATATTTGCACGATTTGAACAATTTTATGGACAAGAAAATGTTCCAAATGTTTTTCCAGGACCGAAAGTTATAGATACTTTCGGTCCTAGAACCAAATTTTATCGAAATCCTTCCGCAGCCATTTCAGCACCGCGCCGTGCCCGTTAGATAACAAAGATACACACACGAAAACTTTTTCATTTATAATATTAGTAGAAAGTAGGTTTTCGAACTAAAGTGACACTCGAGAGACTAGAGACAGAATAACTTAGAATATTCTCTAGGTTGCATTTCAAAATTATATTACTGACAAACTACTCGACGCAAGCCTGAAGTCATGTGACTTGGTAGTTGAAGTTAGAGGAGCTTCCGGGCCGTTGTCTCCAAATAAATTAGTTCTTGAGTCTCGTGTGTTCCAGAGAGTCATTAAAGCGACATTTGTACCACTAGCAGCCAGGAAACTACCAATCTATCTCAGTCAGGGCCAATTGAAACGGCCCGTCTTTATTTTGTGCTTATTTTTATCACAATACGTGTTGTCGTATCGTAAGTCTTGCTGCCTGACTCATAAATATTAGCGATTTATAAAGTTCAGTCGAAATAATTAGCACCCCAACTGGCCACTTTTCTACCATCGTACTGGACTTACATAAACATTTTTTTGGCACTATAAGCGCCAGTTGAAGCACTACAGTTGAAGAATATTCACTTGTTTTGTAGTTATGGAGTTGTCGTGCTGAGTCAATGACCAAGCCTTTGTTAAGGTATGCCAAGGTGACCTTGGCAGACCACCTTACATGTAAAAAATATGCTACCTTTCGCGTTTAGTGTCGTTAAAATAGCAAAAATGTTAAAATTTGCCATTAATGTTCACTTCGAAAACTGCCTCAAACACCTCTATCTATTTGATCAACTATAGGAAAATTACTATTAAATGTCACTGTCGGATCAAATGATCGGAAGATCGGAATGGTAGAAAGAGGATACCAACATACTCTCGTCTTCGATCTGAATGAAAACAAATCAGAAATTAATGTTAGCAAGTCATTTAAAACTAGACATAAGTTAAAAAAACTAAAACTCGACTACGGCCGGTCTATGACACTCTTGCGATGAAGACGAAATGATTGATGATACCTCGCTTGTCAAAATCGGACCATGTTTTAGTTTGAACACATAACCATTTATTTGCCTTGCCGTAGTCAGGTAAACAAATATTGCCTATGACACTTTATACCTGAAGACGAATTGACTGACACCTCGCTTGTCAAAATTGAACCATGCGATGCTATGGTGGACTATACATACATAGACTACGTATAGTCCACCATAAAGTAAATCCAAGTCATTTACTTTCCCTTGCTTTGCTGTAGTCGGGTAAAAATAAGTTGAAATTGAAGAAACGACAGAAAAAATAAAAATTAGTTGAAAATGGGTGTGTGCAAACACTGTGCAAGTAGTGTTGTTATTTGAAAAAGCCAGGCATAATAATATATAATGTAAATACTCTACAACACATGAAAATTCTGCCGTCCATTTCCTGGAGATGCAAATATAAATGTGCTGCTGAACATAGGCCTCCCCCAAAGAGCGCCATGACGAGCGATCTTGTGCCACCTTCATCCAACGACTTCCTGCAATGGCTACAATGTCGCCGGTCCATCGTGTGGGGGGTCTCCCTACATTTCGCTTGCTTGTTCGTGGTCGCCATTTGAGAACCTTTATTCCCCAGCGGTTGTGGGTTCTGCGAACTATATGGCCTGCCCATTGCCACTTCAACTTGCAAACTCTGAGAGCTATGTCGGTATCCTTGGTTCTTCTACCGATTTCCTCGTTACGGATTCTATCACGTAGTGAAACACCGAGCATAGCTCTCTCCATTGCACGATGCGCGACTTTGAGCTTGTGTATGAGACCAATAGTTAGCGACCACGCGACAAATAATATATATGCATACATTTTAAAACTCTTCGAATTAGCGATGCAATTGAACGCGGCAATGACGCCTGAATGTTAGGTTTTTCTGCCAACTGGTAGCAAGTCACCGGACGCGTCTTTCTGTCTGTCTGTCTATCCACAAATATCTCAGAAAATACTTAACCGATTTTGTCCGATTTCACCTAGGCGTAGGTTGATTCAAGAGGAAGATTTTAAAGTATAATTCATAAGTATTTTGTTTAAATATAGTCTATCTACTAAGAATATACTCAACATAGTCGAAAAAACAGCCGTCCCGATAGCGGTCCTTTGCAAGCTGCGTACAAAATAAGTGCTATGTGAACATTATATATTTATGAATTGTTCATCTCAAAAAGTTTCACTAAAAGTCTAGGACACCATATGTCATTGCAGAAATCTCAAAATAAATGTGTTTCAGTATCGAAAAAAGCATAATTTATTGACTGAACTTTTCTAGAGCTTTTTGTGCTAAACTGTGTTAAAAGTAATCCTTATAAATTCATGTAGATTAATTTTACTTGTTACACCATACTTTTTTAACGAGTACATAAATATATAGTTGAGAGTTATGACAATGTTTTTTGATTGAACTGACTTCAGTTAATTCTGCACCTGCGTTCTTCGTTCCTACTATTAGTTTATTCTGTGGTTTTATTACACCACACTATAATAGTGCAAAAGCGGCGCGGGTGCGGGCGGGCCACGGGCGTTTCTAGTCAATGTTGTTTTTACTCGACTAAAGCAAAGCAAGGGAAGGGTAATGAGTTTAACAGTCTATGTATGTGGTTATGTGGATGATCCACCATATCAGCGCTTCTATTGGTCTGATTTTGACGAGCGAGGTGTCAATCGATTTGTCTTCAAGTACAGAGTGTTATAAGCTATTTATCCGACTACGGCAAAGCTAACGAAGGGTTATGTGTAAAAAACTAAAAGTTTTTGGTCCGATTTTGACAAGCGAGGAGATAATTGAGTTTAATTCAATTTGCCTTAATTTAAGGAGTGTCATAGGCAATTTTTTTTATCCAACTACGGCGAAGCATAACCCATCGTGGTATGTTTTCAAACTATAAACTAGGTCAGGTTTTCACAAGCGAGGTGACAATCGATTCATCTTCATCGCAAGAGTGTCATGGGCTATTTTTTACCCGACCGTAGACGAACTTATATCTTCTTCTATAATAATATTGTAAAGAGAAAAAGATTTGTTTTTGATATTTAAACATATTGGTGTGGTACGGGGGTAACGCCGACTGCTGGTGGCGTGGCTATTGAGCGGCCTGGCGTTCGAACGGCTCCGCGATTCGAGAGTTCCGCGACGCGAGAGTTCTGCGCTCGTGGCTCGTCGGCTCTTTCCGCCTCAGCTCGGCTACATTCAAGTTCTAAGCCATCACATTTTTTTTTATGTGCTAAATGTAAACACTCCAGTTGGGAATTGAACTCCGGTACTGAATACTGTAAGTCGAACGATGTATCGTCGCGCCAACCAGACTTATGGTATTAGGCCGAAAAGTTAATATAGATCAAATGAAGAGTTGCTGATTCAGTTCAATCAATTTAATTGATTGACCAATGACTGTGCAAAACGGTTATTCGTTGTTTTAGTTAATTTTTTCACGTCTGCCCAAAAATAGGATTGTATGTATGTATGTTCGTATGCATGTGAGTTTATTCCACCATAACTTTTAAATGCCTTATCAGATTTAGACGTACGGGGTATCGTTAGCATCCTTAAATCTCCCGAGTAACAAGTATTTTTTAAAACATTCTATATGGCGGCAGTATGGCCACATTTTCAAATTCGAAAAAAAACTTCTAATTTTACAATATTGGTTTAATACCATTGAAGGCCATACCATACCATACCATACCATTGATAAGCACATGCCTAACTTATTGGCAAAAGCTCTTTTTTGGCAGGGCAGGCGTATTTTTATTTGCTTTTTTATGTTTAAACATCTGCTAGGCGTCCCGCGACGGCGTATTTCTTTTTGAATATTTTTTTTTGGTTCTTTGTGTGTAATGGATAAACTCAAAAAAATATATAACCGATTTTAAAAAATCTTTCACGTATAGAAAGCTACTTTATCAGCAAGTAACATAGGTTATACATAATTATTCAAAAAAATAATGTTTTATTGCTATTATGTTGTGAACCTTAGATTAGAAACAACATTAAATTTGTTTACATTTGACTACGATCTCGTCTGACGGAATTAATATTGATTAAGGGATTTTGTTTTCCATTTTGATTGAGTTTAAATTGTGTAGGTACAGAGATTCCCGTTAAACGGGTTCTTTATTTACTCTATTCTGTAAATATCTATCAAAATTACAGACTTTGTGACGTTTGGTTCTGAACCCCATAAGGGAGAGGAAGTCAATCAGCTAAAATTAATTAATATTGTATTGTTAACTTAGCTACACAGATATTGTATGTACTTGGAATACTTAATAGGTACTAACGCCACCAATTATAATTATTGGATCAAGTTAGGATGGATATAAGATGTTACACTGTTGTTAGTATTATCGTTGGAAACGGGATATCTAACATGTATTTTATTTGTTGTTAGCTGGTGTTTATATAGGCGGGTAGTTAAACTCTCAGCATGTGTTTACGAACTAAACATGGAAAAAACCGGCGATACCAATGCGCGCCGTATTAAAAGGTTTAAGGCAGAAGTATCGATCAACCGTTATCGTCACTCGAAACTCAAAACAAATAAAATACAAGATAAATATCCCATTTCCATTCATAATACTAAGCGATAAGGAGGAAGTTCACCAACATTTGAAACATTATAATTATAGTTAAACCGCAGTCAACTAAAAAAATGGATGAAAATTTCAAGTTAACTGGTTGAATCAAGATTCCGAAAGAAGAATAAGAAGTTTGGAGAACTGTATAGCCTTAGTAGGTATAAATAAAATGCGAGTTGCATTTAATAGGTATAATTAAGTTGTAACTAGCATCGCAGCGTACTGAGTTGCATTTAATAGGTATAATTAAGTTGTAACTAGCATAGCTGCATACCGAGTTGCATTTAATAGGTACTAGCTTACCCACCCGCGACTTCGTCCACGCGGACTACAGTTTATCGTGAAAAAAGCATCCTACGTTCTTCTAGGATATTAAAAACCAATGCAAAAGTAGACTAAGACTTCTTGGTTATGGCCTCTGTGGCTTGTTGTTGATATAGCATCAACTACTTAGTTATATGTACCACAAACCCATCGTTGTTTACCGAAGTCCAATTGCGATATATTTAATCATACAAGTAGGTACTTCCTTTGATTGTGAAAGTACCAATTAAGCACTTTTTGTACTTATGTTGTTTTTCTATGAATAATGCGCAGTAGAGGTACTCTACATGTTGATTTGATTTAATTGCGCATAGCTGAATAAGCATTTATGTACTTAGATGTTTTTCTCGCTAAAGTATGAGAAATGTAACTACTTAGTTGTTATTACAATGAAGAATGTACTAGAAATCGCCTAAGCATTTATAAAAGTTATATAAGGAAGTTACTAAGTACAAACTGTCATTATTTTATCTTCGCTTGAATTGTACGGTCAAAAGTAAGACCAATAAAAATAACTTCAAATTTAATTTGTTGTTTATTTTATTAAAATCTTGGCTCCGTCCAATTTGTCTACTTACTCTGTGGTACCAACGCTCTTGATGATTTTTGACAGACTTGTTATTTCGTTTCCTAGGCAACCGTTCCTTACAGGGAGTATTCAACATGTTCCAGTTTTCCCGTGGAAACTTCCACGGAATTCGTGGAATTTTCCGGGATAAAAAGTATTCTATGTTTTATTCTAGGGTATAAGCTATTTTCATTCCAAATTTCATCAAAATCCATCCAGCGTTTATCGCGTGAAAGCTCCCCAAACAAACAAACAAACAAACAAACAGACAACGTTTCATTTTTATATATTGGTATGGATAATTAAGTTGTAACTAGCATAGCTGCGTACCGAGTTGCATTTAATAGGTATAGTTAAGTTGTAACTAGCATAGCTGCGTACCGAGTTGCATCTATCTTCTTCTACTAGCTGCGCTGCTTTGTACAAGTATATTATGCCTCCCCTGCTCTCCCCCTCTCCACTCCCCCTTTCAGATTTAATTTTAATTATCTTCTTTGCACAGACTTTTGTTACTTACTGCTTTATTATAAGTATAGATGATAGATTAGATACAGATTTATCCCTAGTACTTTCAGAATGCTTTCTGTAATTTGTGTTGAGGGCAGACCATACTACAAGTGTTCTTTTCACTCTCAACTTCAATAACTTTTAATAAACCTCATCTTCAATATAAAAGCCTGATATAATATCGCTTCCCGTGACCGTGTTTTCAGCTCGTCCCGCGATTAGCATAAGTATCTTATCCTTCCACCTAAATGTTTTTCATTAGCCTTTTAATCGTACCTACCATTACATAATTTTAGGAATTAATTTAATCTATTAATTTATTTATACGCGAACCGCCTGTGTTCGTTTAAAATGTGCTTTGTGGCTACTCTAAGAAAAATGAGCTTTACATGCTCGCCTGAATTTATGGAAGTCCTTCTCAGAATACATTTGTTTGTATGTGTGTATCTTGGCTCAAATAACAAAGCTTTATGAAGTTTAGGAGTGTGTTTTAAAGGGTCTACGTACTAACCGCCGAGCGGCCGGATGATGTAGATGCAGAGTCCATTAATTCTAAGACCTAAGTTTCTCAAACAACTACAAATTATACAGATATAGGTTTTTACCACCTTTATACCACCTGGATGAATTTTTATTCAAATGTGTGACAAAACGAGCAGGGCATTCGACTGATGGTAAGCACCATGCATGCTCATAGCAACGACTTAAACAAGCGGCAAAGTTAAATTACATCAGTTTTAGTCCACTATAAAAGCTTTTATTTAACTTCACTTCTATGTATGTATGTATCTATTTATGTTATTATCTATGTATTTCAGTCTGCCCTGGAATCTTACAATTTAAAATTCGAGCACTCTCCGATTAGCTATCGGGCTGAAACTTTCATGGTAGCTTACATATCGACAAAAAATCGAAAAAAACATTAAAAAAAAAGTAACAAAGAATCTACAAAAACTAATGAAAAAAAGTTACAATAGACAAATAAAATTAAGCTTGAAAAAAAACTTATTTTTGAAATTATACTTATTTTATTCCATGTCTCTCTAACAAAAGATTATTTGTGGACTAATGAACACCAGGTGGTTTTGTATGAGAATTTGCTCTTACGCGGATATAACAAGCCTGTGTTGGGATAATTCTGTGATTTCTTTGAAGTTAATAATTTGCACGAAAGCTAAAGCTAAGCTATCTTATGTACCTACTTACATAATATTTATCACGTGCTTGGAATATTATTATTATGTACATATGTGCTTACTAAATGTACATTTCATAATTTGTTTAATGTAGCTAACATGTTCGGAAATAAATTAATTTATAGGAAAAAGCGTATGAAAACAAATATTCATTTTAAACGAAATTACTTAATAAGGCACACAATAAGATACAGTAGTTGTATCATGAAATGGCATAATTATGGTAAAATTACAGGTTTAGATCTAGACCTTATATCTAAACTTGTGTGTACACATCATGACCAATGCTTGTTTGTTTCATCATCAGTCCATATTCGTGCACTGCTGGACGTAGGCCTTGCCTTGTGAACGCCACTGAGCCCGATCTTCGGCCCTCCTCATCCAGCCGCTACCAGGCACCTTTCGCAAATCGTCGCACTCCACCTAGCCTGTAGACGCCCTACGCTATGTCGTGGTCGCCTTAACGCGGTTTCCAACCTCCAATTTCGTTAACTCGTTAACATTTTTGTTAAATATTGTAAGAAAAAAACAGCAAGCGGGGCGGATTTCGTAGAAGCGTACTGTTTTTTCAGTATCTATTTATTTTAGGCACAGTATGTATAGCCTGTATCAGAAGGTCTATAGTTCTAGAAGGGGTGCTGCAAGTGGGGGTGCTCAATGACATACACATAGGTTCTGCTATAAACTTTTTACTAGGTTTTCACTGTATACAATATAACCGACATGCTACATGCGCGGGAGTTGGGAGACGACTGTCGGTGCCAGGGGCGGCGCGGTTGCCGCAAGCGAAATCTGCCTAACTAGCATTCCCGGAAATCGCCTACAATTATTAAGCAGATTTTAATATAATATCTATATATAAGTAAACATTGTTCGCGATACCCTAAGAAATACGGCCGTAGTGCGGGGCAGGCATCACTAAACATAAATTCAATCGTTTTCGTCGTCGATTCGTCAGCACGAAGAGAGACGACCTTGGAAGACATCTCTACAAAGTTAGTCGAAATAGGATAGCTGGATGAATAGGTACTCAGCTTACCTTCAATTAAATACAAATTAAATGCTGTTCGTTGGTAAGCGCATCACATGAGAACGGTTGGGCCGATTATAACGGTTGTATTATAACGAATTTTGGTGAAACTTGGTATGGTAAGTAGGTATATAAAATTACTCATAGGATATCACTGTCCATGCCGACAAAGCCATAGTTAATAATGATTTAATAAGTACACACGTAGTTAGCGATAGGTGCAGTATTGTATTAGCACAATATTTCATTAATGCGGAAATATAGGCAACCGCTAAAATGAGTCTGAAATAGTAATAAAACGAATAGTGGTTAATATGACGTCATCATCTTCATTAGCATCAGCCCGCATTCGTCCACTGCTGAACGTAGGTCTCTCCCTGAACGCTATTGAGCCCGACCTTAGGCTCTCTTCATTGAGATCTTAACATAAGGTACTTATTTACCTATCAGAGAGCCTCAGAAAGTTCTGCAAGCAACCCGAACTGATGTAATTCAATGAGGCAAACAGTATCGTCCACTCGTGCACTTTACTTGAGCAGTCACTGATATCTCGCCAAGTGTCAGCATGATTGATCGATGGTACACAGTAACAGCACCCTATTCAAGTCGTGCTATAATATTTTTGCAGTTATTTTATCTCGAGTGATTTGTACTCCGTTATCAGAGTAATATTTGCGCTATAAATCAAGCTCATAACGTAATACATTTGGGTCGTAACATGAACGTTTCGTTATAAATTGGCGTGTTAGGTTTCAGAGCGATCGTCACATGGCAACCACCTGAGTCATTAAGCCACTCAGCGTACCGTTTTTCTGTTTGTAACTAATGGCTGAGTAGTAGTCACTTTGAAAACTTTCACTATAGACATGAAACAGCAATGTTCCAAAACTATTTAAATTGATTTAATTTTTTAATTACTTTATAATATATATCGGAGTCTTGTAGTTTTGTGTGTTGTCTGTACAATTTTATTCAAAATGGGCTTGGTAGTGTCGTTTATTGACAACGACACTATAAACGACACTAACTGGTAGTGCGGCTGGTAGTGTCCTTGCCAATAAACGGAAACTTCTGTGTTTGTTTCTCACATTAAGTGGCAGATGTAGCGTCTATTGCGAGTGCGAACACCATCTAGCGGTGAGTATAAACTTCCTTTTGAGACTGTCAGCTTTGACGTATGTCAGCTGTCATACGATTGTAAGATTGTCTGTAACCAACAAGGAAGTTATATGTACTTACGGTTGTACGTAAACAAAGAGTATATAAATACTACGTAAGTACATATAACTTCCTTGGTAATCAACGACAGTAAGAAATGTCTATTCTGTAATAGACATTTTCTTCGCCATTGGATGCACAAATTATAAAGTATTATGTACAAGATTGGATGGTAGGACTTCATTTTCTGGCGGAGACCTATATTCAATATACTCTATGGGCGGAAACGCAATCGGAGCAGGACCTGGAGGTCGACGTGCTATGGTGCGGAGATACTGTGATGCAAGATCTTCGACCAGGTCGTAAGGGTCGAGGAAGGGACGTGACAGTAACAAATCTGATGAGCACTATAGTGCGATACATGTGTGGACCCTTGCAGAAGGGTTATGTGGATTTTGTACTTTATAGGTAGGTACTTTTGGTCCTCAAAATAACACATATGTTACTTTTAACCCAGAGAAATTACCACGAGTACAAAGCCGCGGGTGTCCCGCTCAGAATCAGCAAAATTGATGTTTTATTGATCTCTAATTCGATATATAACTCGCGATTTGTTCGTGGCGTAGACGTTTCACGACAAACAAACAAGCGTGCGCCTCGACACAACCCCATCCGATTTTTGGGTAAAACAGCCTATATAATCGAAAGGGTAGCTATAATTTTCAATAAATTTCTACTAAGCCCCAAAAAAACCAAAGACGTCAATTTTCCTTTATCAGATGACACAAAATTCTTGCTATAGATATCCTGATTACAATCATGTACAATAATTAAAAATCCTAAATCAATGTGGATGTGTGGTCACCGTACAATTGTACGAACCTACAACTGTTCAAACATAATTATATCTTAATGTTTGACACATTGATATATATGTACTGTACAATTATATCTCAATGCCGTCAAATTGTAATAAATCTGCCGAGAGTGTAAACAGGCGAGAAATTGTGAACAGGGCATTCAATTTACAATAAAAACTAGTACCTATAATTTCGATAAATTTTAAATCTATCTGTCTCCAACCATAAAATTCAAATTTTACGGTTGGAGACAGATAGATTTAAAATTTAAAATTTACGCACATGCACTATCGAATACTAATAACCAATCAGTATACAATTTATCCGTTATTTGGCGATTCTATCAGCGCCGTTAAATTGTGAACCTGCCCCTGATTGGTCAAAATTGTCGGTGGCCTCGGTAGAGTATTCTGTGTGTTCATAGAATTATAAATAGACAGTCAAGTCAAAACAATGTACCAAGCATTGCACTTTTATTCATTACTAGCTTACCCGCCCGCAACTTCGTCCGCGCGGACTACAGTTTATCGCGAAAAAAGCATCCTACTTACGTTCTTCTAGGATATTAAAAATCAATGCAAAAGTAGACTTAGGTTCTTGGTTATGGCCTCCGTGGCTTGTTGCCTTAATCTGTGGCACCAGCACTTTTAATGATTTTTGACGGACTTGTTATTTCGTTTCCATGGCAACCGTTCCTTACAGCGAGTATTCAACATGTTCTAGTTTTCCCGTGGAAACTTCCACGGAATTCGTGTAATTTTACCGGGATAAAAAGTATCCTATGTTTTATTCTAGGGTATAGCTATCACATTCCAAATTTCATCGAAATCCGTCCAGCGGTTATCGCGTGAAAGCTCCCCAAACAAACAAACAAACAAACAAACAGACAACGTTTCACTTTTATATATTGGTATGGATTGATCATCAATAATTATTTTACGTTTATTTACGAGGCAACAATTCGTACCTTTTTAGAGACTACATTCACATTCGCAATGAAAACGAAAAATTTATTTTTATGACATCAGTATTAGGTTGATAAGAAAAATTACATCAATCCTTACAAAATCGGAAACTATAGAAAATTAAAATGTGTGGCCAGCAGTATAATAAGTAGTTTTTTATTCCGTTGAGTAACGTGTCGAGCCTGGGGCCGTCTACAGAGGACTCTCTGCCAGTAGTACGGTTCAGTTGTCCGTCAACCGGACTACGGAAAAAAATATTTTCCTTATTACAGTTGACCGGACTACGGAATAAATTTTTTCATCCGTAGTCCGGTTGACCGGACCAAGGAAGATCTAAAGTTTAAACATTTTGTTATTTTGTCATTTTTGCACCTTATTGTCAAGTAACTATCATTCAGATAAAGATTTTAATATTGACAGCTGAGTTTTCCTGAATACTGACTGTAGTGAATTCCTGTTTAGATCATTGAAGTATTAGATGGTTTAGATACGTTGTTGTACTTACAGTACCCGGTGATAAATAATGCACATCGCGGCCTTTGGAAAGAGACAATTGGCTGTTTACGACGATTTCCGAACACTGACGACCGTCCAATAAGCACCGTATTTATTAAATACTAAACAATACAATACAAATACACTTTATTGCACACCAAAAAATAATACAAATAAAGATACAATTTATAAATTAAAGAGTACAATTGGCGGTCTTATCGCTAAAGAGCGATTTCTTCCAGACAACCTTAAAATAAATGTAATTTCATATCAAATAAATACTGCACTTCATGGTCATTATTAGTTTACGTCAAATCGATGACATGTAAACATTAAATATTTATAGAGAGCTGTTGCAACTACTAGAAAAATGATAGTATAGTAGATTGTATTACTAGGGGGCAAAATAATATTTTGACGACGAAGGCGCTATTTTGAATCCAGAGTGGAGTGAGCGAGAGATGTTTTAGTAGAATCCTGACAGTAGCGAAGGATTCAATATACGTCGCCCGAGGAAAAATAATTTTACTTCCGAGTGATTAACTCTACTTTTCATCACCTGAACCATGAGAAATATAAATAAAAGGCACTTTTAGATACTTTATTTTAGTTATTTAAAAGGATATTAAATAGACTAAAAATAAACAACTTAAAATAAACTAGGTAATTAACACTAACCAAAAAATTATATTCACTTTGTACTTCCTTGATTTATACGTTCTTCAGACAGTCTCTTTAGATATTGTATTCTAAATTTTGTGTAGGTCTCGATTTGAAAGCCATTATTGGTACTAGCCACCAACGTGTGAAGGTTGCTTACATTTGGGTAATTCTTGAAAATAGGTACAGATCTCCTCTCTCCGACTTCGCTTCTCTTGCTTTTTCCCACTCGAAAAAATTGTTACCTCTAAGCTTTCAAATATTTTTCCAGGGATTTAGTTGGTCACAGATTCTGTAACACATTTATGGCGTAGTCTTTTTAGGGCCGTTCTTCTCTATTGCCACTCGACCACGTAACGCGCCGCGTTAAGATATCTGCGTGGAATTGTTCGTGCATGTTCGACAATATTGCCGTACTTTTCTGAACGATTCCACAGCAGGACGCGTTACTAGTGTGATTGTTTATAGAGAATAATGGCCCAGGTGTAAGTAGGTAGTATAATACTTTCGCTATTCTTGTATTTTCGTGAAATTATTTAGTTTTGCACTGTCAATATTCCTTGTTTCCATGACAATAATATCATAATTCGCGCGCTTTTAATTTTTTCCTCTTTCCCTACATTTACTTGATTCTTTTTTCAAATACAGACAGCGCACCATGCGATCTAATGAACAAAAAAAATGAGCTCATTGCTCCCTTCATCTGATCTATACTAAATTTTCGGCCTAGTACCATAAGTCTGCATGGCTCGATGGAACATCGTTCGACTCCCGATCTTTAGTAGCCGAGTTCAATTCCCAACTGGATTGTTTACATTTTACACATAAAAAAAATGTGATGGCTTATGACTTAAATATGGCCGAGCTGAGGCGAAAAGAGCCAACGAGCCACGAGCGCTCCCGTTGTGGAAACGATCGATCGCCAACATCAAAAATTCACTTTCCAAATTCAAAACTCATTA
The DNA here is from genome assembly GCA_946251855.1 of Alsophila aescularia. Taxonomy (NCBI): domain Eukaryota; kingdom Metazoa; phylum Arthropoda; class Insecta; order Lepidoptera; family Geometridae; genus Alsophila; species Alsophila aescularia. Next base: position 40,175,405 of record OX276386.1, on the reverse strand, counting down.
CTGGCCTCTCTGAAAGTCTTTAACAGAAAGACCTACTATGCTTCCGCTTTTCGAGGAACCAATCAGCGTTTTTCGAATAGATGGGATGAAAAAACAATTATGTATTATTTTGTAAATGAATAGATTTAATGTTGTTGGGTTTAAACAACTCTATATTATATATTTTCAGCTAAATGCGACCATACTCTATTGCACCTGTATAACGACTGACAAACAAAGAATATAACTGACAAACGTCACACACGTAGGGTGTGACAACGCTCTACGAAGCCGAAATTTGCCGAGTCTCTTTCCAAGTGCATTATTTATCGCTGGGTTACTGTAATAATTATACGAAGTATCAACTTTTATACTACATTTAGAGAAAAGGTGGCACAGTGCTGAAATTTAATGGGCATCAATACTTCATAAATAGTAGTTACAAAGATGGGTCTTTGCTGTGGAGATGTAGCTCTTATAAAAAACTGAAATGCAAAGGAATTTTAACTGTCCAAGTAAGGATAAATCATCATTTATTGCGTTGTAGACAGATGGATGGGTGTGCCCATAGTATATTCCCGTGGGAGTTCATACAATACATCCATACTTTCACATATCTTCTTAATATTTAAATCAAAGTCGGGTTTGGTGTTTGTTCGAACACTTATAACTCAAGAACGGCCAGGATTGATACCAGAACAGCTATATCCTGGATTAACACATAGGCTACTTTTGATCTCGAAATAGGGAAAAAAATAACGTTTTCTTTTGGAGATACAAATTTGTCTAATAAAGTTATTAAAAGTGAGTATAACCTCCCCATGAACTTAAATAGTGTGATTGTATTAAAAAGAATGTATTTCTAAGTACCAGGAGAGCAGAAACACTTAATAAGTTGGAGATATAACATAAAGTTATTAAAAGTGAGTATACCTCCTCGAGAGTAGTAGAAGCCAACGATCGGGCTCAGTGGCGTACTTTGGAAGAGGCCTATGTCCAGCTGTGGACCGACACGGGCTGATGATGATGATGATGATGATACCTGCCCATGAACATTAAATAGTGTGATTATATTTTAAAAAAGTATTTCAAAGTACCAGGAGAGCAGAAATACTTAAGAAGTTTATCATCATTAATATGTTTTTGCAAATTCTTTGTCATAGCGACATGGCGGGGGTGGCGGTTGAGAGTTGTTGGTAGAGGTTTTAAAAGGGACGGGGCCAGGGGGAGGAAGATGGGACCAAAATTTGTACGTGGGCATCACAGGCGTTGAACAACAAAATTCATCGAAATCAGTCAATCCAATCTCGAGATATCATCAAAAATGCCGTTCCATACAAAATGTATAAGAAGAAGACAGCTAATACGTAAGTTAAAAGCTTTTATTGCCGGTACGAAATTCACCGGGTCAGCTAGTTTATAATATTAGTAAGATTATATTTTTGCATATAGGATGATAGTTTGGTTAAGGTCTCATCAATGCCCAAGTAACGAAGCAAAAAATTATGTCGAAATAGCGATGGCTGGTTTAAAAGAAGAGGTTAAAGAATCGATCTTACCTATTTCTATGCTTTATATTGAGGCAGTAGTGAAACTAAAAGATGGTGGAATTGACATGTCAGTTAGAGGTACCAGACATTCGAAACATTCAACATGACCTATATAATTGATTTTGAAAACTAACGCCAGTGAAATTCATATTAAATATAATTAAATTTTCTAAAAACTGACGAAATAGTTCTCTATTTCATGATTTTTCAGTCGTTTTACTTATATTTAATATGGAGGAAGGAGGAGAAATAAAAACAACGATGTTAAAAAACTTGTATATCCGGACGACGTCGAAGTGCCTTCAAAGTTTTCAAGTTTCATAGTAGCAGACTATTGTTATGAAGAAAATAGAATTATCATATTTTGCTCTTAAGCAACTAAGAAATTAATTACTCAATTAACAGAGTATTTTTTATGGAACATTTAAAAGTTGCCCACGTCCGTTTCATCAATTATTCACGATACATGGTGAAGTAGGCAGCTCGGCCGAAATAACTTCTGTAATTCCCTTAATATTTATCCTCATGTGTGACAAGAAACAAACAAGCTATTCCATAATGTACAGTTTGTATGGACTACTTCCAAAGTACATTGTAAGTATGAGAGAGCAGCCATAAATGCCATTATTCGAGAATTTCCAACAGTAACAATAAGCGGGTGCTATTATCACTGGTCAAGATGTGTGTGTCAAAAAGCTAAGAGTTTAGGCAACACAAAATCAGGAGTAGAGAGACATATAGTGTAACGTTACGTGCTAAACTACCACTTTTACGTGATGATGCTATTTTGGATGCGTGGTGATACATTAAATCCGATGCTTTGACTAACATGAACAAAATTTTTAAATATTTTGATAAATTGTGGATAAACAATCAATTTTGACAATTTATCACTGTGTTTGGACAACGACACCGTACCTATAACAGCGTGGAGGGTTGGAATTCCAAATTAAATCGGTCAATCAATATAAACAATGATTACAATGGTAGCCGTAAAGGCTCTTAAATTATTTGGAGAAGATTGATAAAGAAACACAAACGAACAATGACTAAATGCAAAAAACAAAATATAGTAAACGCAAAAAGAAAGACATAATAAAAGACGATGCAATAAGGCATATTCAATTGCAACTCATAAACGAATAAATTGTTATAGGTCATGCACTGGACTAACTAGATAATATTAAATAAATAAATTTGATAATGTTATAAGTTTGTTTTTCGTTATTCATTCAACAAAAAAACATTGTTTAAGGTCATGCATTGAAGTGTGGCGATAATAAATTATTTATTGAGTATCTTGGCTTTATAATTAATCTCGAAAAAAATACCTAATACCATGTGATGATGATAACATGGATCTTTCTACTAAAACTGATTCCCACGGTGTAGCAAAGAAATGAAACAAAGAATAAAGGCAAATAAATATGCCTGTTTTTTGTTGGTATTGTACACGCTGTTCACGCAGACTCAAAATTGCTGGTCTCTCTTGGTACATAAAATGTACAGACCAGCTATGCTAGCTATGTTTTTTTATCACCAATATTTAATTATTTTTTTCTTTTTGCCTGAGATCTAACAAAATACACCAAACAGTTTGCTCCCGGGCAGGTTTCAGGCGTATTTGATATGTATTATGCGATTCGAGGAAAATGTAGTCTCACAGAGGATATTCTGTTTGAGTTCCTTTGCACAAAACTGCTACGTTTTCATATCTTGAGCTGCTTTGATCCAAGGATTTCTTTCATATTAAAAAAGCTAACGCAGGAAGATTGGTTGCCTGACTTTTTATAAGCAATGGTGCTGGCAGCGTTTATTTAAAATATTAAAAGTCTGACGTGGAGAGACTGCGTAATGAATTAAATTAATTTCTTGCTTACAAGAAGAAATGTTTTTTCGTCCTTCACTGGAAATATACTCGCCTTTATTTTTTAGGAGCGATTTCAGATTTTTGCAAAATGTAAAAATATTTTGCATTTTTTTTGTCGTAGGATGGAAGTGGACGGCCAGTTGGCCGAGTGGTTAGTGATCCTGATTGCGAAGTCAACCAAGATCTCGGGTTTGAATCCCGCAAGGTGCAATCATTTGTGTGATGAGCAGAAATGTTTGTTTCTTAGTCATGGATGTAATATTCGTATCTATGTATGTTTATCCGTTGTCTAGTACTCAAAGTACAGCGTGTCCTAGTTTGGAGCTAGGTAATTAATGTAAATTGTCCCAAATATATTAATTAATTCAATTATGAAGTGAAGTTAGTAAATAAATATGTAGTTAATTTAGGTAATAGGCACAATACAAATTCAGATTTACTTTGTTATCTCTTAAATGAGTGTTCCTAATTATATTATTATAAAAAATTACGTTATAAACCTGTCAAAAAGTGGTATCTACTATTATTTTCTGCCTTAAACACTGAAATAAGGGCGATTTTTTTATTTTTTCATAATAACTGCCTTTTTAAGAAATATTTGTCTCTAAGGTCCTATTTTGCGTGAGTTGCATCTCCTCCTGGACCACTGCATTGATTTGATAACTCTGAAATACTCTAGGTTCTTAATCAAATAGTAGGCAATTACAATGAAAGTATTTTAAAATATACCAAAAATATAGTACGAATTTAATTCTAATAGTGAGTTGGAATACTTCCAGCAGGAGATTTAGTTCAACAAGTTTTCCTTGTTGCCAGGTGTTCGCGGTCTTCACAACCTGGAAATCAACGTCCCCAACGCTGTGCTTGTGGGTGAAACCGTGACCCTTGAATGCAGCTGGCAGCTGGAGGACGAGGAAGCCTTGTACAGTGTCAAATGGTACAGAGGGCGCGAGGAGTTCTACAGATACATTCCAAAGGAACTGCCGCATACGAGGGTCTTCCCACTTCCAGGGATTGAAGTTGACGTAAGTTTCTTATTTACTGTTTTTGTTTGGATTACTACTTAGGCACAGTACACTTAGCATGTGGTTACCATAAATATAGGCAAATGCCCGCATCACAACTACACCAGATATGATACTCGTCAAAAGCCTGCAACCAATTAAAAATAAACTATAAAAATTAATTACTTTCATTCAAAATTTGCCTGATTTCGTTATTATACCGTTTGACGACCGGTTGGTCTCGTGGCTAGATATTCTAGGTACGAAATCGAACGGTCGCGGGTTCGAATCCTGCAAGGTGCAATCATTTGTGTGATGAGCAGAAATGTGTGTTTCCGAGTCATGGACGTAATATTCTTATCTATGTATGTTTATCCGTTATTTAGTGCCCATAGCACAGGGTATCCTAGTTTGGGGCTAGATAATTGGTGTGGAAATGTCCCGAATATATTTATTTATTTTATTTATTATGTTTACGATAGCAACATCCTTGTAAAATGTAGGTATTGATTCAACTACCAATTTGTTGTTTAAAGTCTTTGATATAAGATATATATATATATATTTTTATACGTCGCAGCAACATGCAAACTGTGCTTTTTTATAAAGTGCCCATCCGCTTTACGACACGAAAGTTGGTTGACATATCACTGAACTTCAATAATACAAGGGATGACGAAGTCATTTTACAAAATAAGGCGAACAGTTGGAATCATGCGTGGATAAGGACATTAATAGGAAGAAGCTGATAATGACGATGACCGTAACTCTACTTATCGAACGTTTAACAATGTGGATACCTATTTTTGCTCACCAAATCATCAAACCATTCATCACAAAAACGAAGATTAGATAAGGCTACTGATTTTTACTGATTATTACTGATTTCAAACAGCAAGGAAGCGTTTGTTTTGGCGTTCTATAGGCGAAGCATTCTTTAATGGATGCGTTATTTAAGGGGTGCGTTATATAGGGGAGGCGTTCTATAGGGAAGGCCTTCTATAGAGGAGGCGTTTTTTAAGGGATACGTCTTTTAAGGGATGCGGTCTTTAAGGGATGTGTTCTATAGGGGAGGCGTTCTATAGGGGAGGCGTTCTGTAGGGGAGGCGTTCTATAGGGGAGGCGTTCTATAAGGGAGGCGTTATGTAGGGGAGGCGTTCTGTAGGGGAGGCGTTCTAAAGGGGAGGCGTTCTAAAGGGGAGACGTTCTACATGGAAGGCGTTCTATAGGGGAGGCGTTCTATAGGAGAGTTGTTCTTTAAGGGATGCGTTCTATAGGACAGGCGTAAGTTGTAGTGGAAATCTTTTGCAGGTGATCATGATGAATATAAGTGCTTAATACCCTCAGTGACAATTATATCTAGAACGATAGCTGATAAAATTTTCAAAACAAGATAATATCAAAGGATTAATTTAATTACTGATATGGCGTCACACAATCTTAATCAATCCCAATACAAGATACCACGCAGCACCATTACGGCGTAGAATAATAATTCCTTAATTATCGACACGTTCATAATCACATAATTATGTAAGCAGGTGGTTTATATTGTTTTATTGGTATTAGATGCGCATCGCATGCAACATTTGCTGCCTCCCGTCGCACCTTTAGGGATAGAAATAAAAAAAAAACTCTGTACTGCATCCTACTATTCAAGGAATATTTTCTTCAAATTTAAATCTCTGGGTTCACCGGATTGCGTTGTGCATATTGTCTCGGTACTTTTTTTCAGCTATAAAAATAAAATTATGTACCTAACTTAGGTAAAGTTTTTTTCAGATATGTGTGAACAAGTAAGAGGTCATGTCAATTGCATTTGTGTATACCTATATGCACTGTGGTCTAGGTTGGTCATGAAACAGGGTTACCTAGTCGTGCATAGTAGACATTCAGGTTCATGCAGTCAGGGGAGCAAGAATAAATGAATAGCGGAGAAAAAGAAAAATGTTTCTAGTATTCTGTGGCATAAGGAGAACCAGCCTGTAGTATTCTGTGGATGCCTGCTATCTAGATTTCATGGAGGACCAGCTTAACAAACTTGAGCGACTTCAAAATTTCTGCATAAGATTTATATTTGTTTTGCGCAAATATGATCATTTATCCCAGTAGCGCATTAAACTCGAGTGGCTTACTATACGTCTTCGCCGGAAAACTCTTCTTTATACTACTCTTTTTTAGACCTTCTTCCCCGCGCTATCTTAAGGAATGATTTAATTTCCTTTACTGTTCTAATACTCGTTCACTCAGGTCATCAGAAAATCTCACTCTAAAGTTTCCCTGCACGGTACCTTGTTTTATGGCAAATCGTTCAGTGTCCAAGCTGTTCGCTTGTGGAATGCGCTGCCTCTCAATCAGACTTGCACGGTCTATAAATTATTTTAATGATATATTAAAATCGAACAGTCGCGGGTTCGAATCCTGCAAGGTGCAATCATTTGTGTGATGAGCAGAAATGTTTTATTTTTATGTTTCCGAATCATGGATGTAATATTGTTATCTATGTATGGTTATCCGTTATCTAGTTTATTATATATGTTATTAGACATTTATTTTATTGTATTGGTATCTATTCTTATTAGTTGTATTCTTATTAGTTATATAATTTATTTTAGTTTAATTAGCATATTTTATGATACTTAAGAGTACACCACCGTCTGTTGTCGTATTGATTTCTTCTCCATCCAAAGGTTGTCTGGAATAGATTGTTCTTTAGCGATAAGACCACCCATTGTACATAATATTTCTTATGTTTTAGTTTTAGTTCATTTGTTTATGTAAATTTTTGGTGTACAATAAAGAGTTATCTATATATCTAAGGAGTGAAATTGGCCGGCAGTATTGTTTCTTAAATAGCAGTAGGTAATGGTGCCTGCTTATCCTTCCACAAAGCGGTAGATTTAAGCATTGCTGGCTCTAACATAGGATACGGCCATATCATATGGCCGGCTCCTTAGGTACAAGCGCTTTTTTTGTAATAATTTTGTATTAAGTTCATCAACATTAGAATCTTAGATAATTTACAGTTACCTTGAATTTGACTTAGTTTTTTGAGCTAGCTGTAGTTTCATCATATGCCTATTTGTCCTTGCACTGCTGGACGTAGGCCTCTCCATATGCACGCCACTGAGCTCGGTCTTCAGCTCTCCTCATCCATTTTCTTCCAGCCGCTTTTCGCAGGTCGTCACTCCACCTGACCACAAGGCGTCTTACTCTACGTTACCCTAGACGTGGTCTCCACCTGAGAACTCTTCTACTCCAACGGTTATCGGTTCTTTGGGAAATGTGGCCAGCCCACTGCCACTTCAGCTTGCTTATTCTTAGAGCTATGGAGCTGTAGTTTAACTGTTTTAAACTTTGGAAACTTCAACCTTATGTAATTTAGGCACGAGTGTGATATAACCTCGTCACGTGATTGTAATTTTAATACTGATAAGCATCTGATAAAGCAATTTTGATAAATTATATCCGATACATATTTATACTCCTACATAACAAAAAAGTGTTTCTAATTTAACAGTGTTTCTTATTTACCATTAAGCTATTCATATTTCCTACTACACAAATATTAGGAAATAGCTGCGCTCGCGGCCTTTCCCGTGTGGTAATATTTCCGGTATTAAAAGTATCCTCTGAGCTATTCCAGGACCAAAGTAAAAGTACGAGGGCTGTTTGATAAGTCGTTTTAAAAAGTAAAAAAAAAATATTTTTTTAACCTTTTTACATTTATTTCTCAACATAGGGGGGGGGGGGGGGGCAAACACTTGTCCCAGCGAGTTTCCAATTTTTTATATCCCCTCCAAAAAATAAGTTTTGTCGAGGTCTTCAAAATAGCCGTTTACACCTGCGATGCAATTTGTCAAAAATGTTTGCCCTCCAAGCCATATTTTCAGATTTGGGAATAGGTAATAATCGCGCGGAGCTAGGTCCGGCGAATACGGAGCATGCGGAACCAGCTCGAAGCCCAACTCATGGATTTTGGCCATTGCAATAGCTGACGTGTGCACTGGGGCATTGTCTTGATGAAAGAGGACTTTCTTAGGGGACAATTTTGGTCGTTTTTCCAAGAATTCGGCATTAAAACGGTCCAATAACTCAGCGTAATAACGGCCAGTGATAGTCTTTCCCTTTTCCAAGTAATCAATCATAATGATTCCTTCGCCATCCCAGAAGACTGTCGCCATCACCTTCCCAGCCGACAAAACAGTCTTGGCCTTCTTTGGGGCACGTTCACCAGTCACCATCCATTGTTTTGATTGCTGTTTTGATTCAGGTGTATAATGATGGACCCAAGATCGTCCACAGTGACAAATCGACTCAAAAAATTCCGAGGATTACGCTTCATCATATTTTCAGTTTTAAAATTCGATTTCGTTCGCGTTTTTGGTCGATTGTCAACAAACGTGGCACCCATCGTGCAGATAGCTTTGTCATACCCAAATCTTCATGCAGGATTTTATGTTCTCTCTCAGTGGAGATGCCTGTGTTCTCAGCTATTTCACGCACCTTCACTCGGCGGTCGTCGAGTACAATATTATGGACTTCTTCAACAACATCCTCAGTAGTGACTTCGATTGGGCGACCAGAGCGTGGAGCATCAGATGTGCTTGACGTTTAAAATCATTTATCCATTATAAACAGTCTGCAACGTTGGTGCGTTAGTGCCATGAACAGAATCAAGTTCAGTTTTTATTGCGGCAGCAAAAAAATATGTTTCCCTTCTTAAAAAAATGTTTTATAACGGCACAAAATTCAGATTTTTCCATAGTTGTTGTAAAGTAGTCTAGTAGTAGTCTTCATGTGAGAGATTGTGCCATTTGTGCAGTGTTAATGCCATTTACCAGAAAATAGGTTTTATAAATAGTTTTTAAAAGGACTTATCAAACAGCCCTCGATCTCACCTGAGTAAAGTACTCATAGTTTACCATATTTAATTAACAACAATTCAGTCGCAAATTGATTTTTATCGTTTGCTCGGCTTCCACTCGTGCTTATTGAGATCCAAAAAACATCAGATTTTAGTGATAACCCATTTTTTTTAATTCCTTCTATTTCCTCTAACTTTAATTGAGTATCTATTAATAAATGGAACGAACGACTCATCCAAAATGAATACAGCCCCGTCTGTCCCTTTTCATTCATCAAAATGAAACGCTTTTCCTGTCCTTTTCTAAATGCCTAAAACGCAATTTGGTTATCAGCCATCCCGAAGAGTTCTCTTCTACAAATGACAAATTCCTTTGAATCGTTACATCACGTTTCATTTAAACAGCTTAAACAAAGCTTTTTGTCGCCTTTTTCCGATGTCAAAGTACATTTTGAATTTTATGGTGTATTAGCGCGCTATTATCAAGCACTTTTAATTTGGACACGAATGGCCTTAATTTTCTTATTTACATAGCACGGTTTAGTCAGCTTGACACAAGTCTAAAGTACTCGTTATAAAGTTGTATTTAATAAGTAAACCTACTTAATATTTTTTCCTACATTGTCTACATCATCATCAGCCTAAGATATCTGATAAGACGTAGGCCTCGCCTAATGGACGCCACATAATGGCGCATTTTTTTTGCAATGTAAATCTAAGAGCATTCCAAAATTCTTCCATTGTTTGGAAAGCGCACTTAGAAAATACTTTTAAGTCTTAAAGTAGTTTCTTGACCTTGAAACTTGACCAAGGCTGCCAAGTGAGCAGGTATAATTGATACACATATAAATTTATGTAACGTGTTTTATATTGCTGACCTGGGAGCTTTAAAATGTTAAGTGGGCGTTTGATGATGTCGTAAATGTAAATATAAGTATTAAACCGTTTAAAGAAGCCTTTTTATTTTGGAATCTAGGACGCTGACAGGTTCATTGCGTTTCTTCGTCCATTAAGGTGATGTTATGAAGCAATTCAATCAAGAAAGATTACTTGTCTACGGTTTTGTTTAACTATTTTATCGTTAGGTAGAAGCTAGACCTAGTAAGGTTTACGTATTTTCAGTCGCACTTTTCCACACATGTACTGTGATTTATTACATGATCACTTGATCATTAACATTTTGAATTGCTGTGCCCGCGGCTTCGCAAGCGTCGTCGTTGTTCTAGATTAACAGTACTCATGTGCTATTCCAGGACCTAAACTACCAATATGCCAACATTTGATCGAAATTCCTTTGGCCGTCCAATAGTTTTTATCGTTTGCTCGGCATCTAACCATCGTATTGTGATACCAAGTACCCCAGTTTTTAAGTAAAACTCTAAAGTATACATCTGTGAAAACCGCATTGCAATCGGTCCAGTAGTTTTTACGAGATGCGCGAACAAACATACAGACAAACAAACACACAAACAGATAAACAGACAGACACAATTTTTAAAATGGTTATATTCTTGTTCAGTAGCTTATTTTAGGTACCCTGAACAATTTTTTTTAAATTATCTTCTTAGTTTTTAGTTTTTCGTTCTTATTACTTTATTATAAGTATAGATTATGTTTTCCCTCAAGTTGCAACTACGCACATCTGATATAAATATTTCATGTTGTTATCTTAATTATTTACCAATTTACGTAAGTAATTATTATTATGTAATGTAATAATTACTTACGTGTAATGTTATGTAATGTAAATTAGTATTATTATCATTATCAGCTTATTTTCTATATCATCGTTATATCACTTGATAACTAAAAATAGAAATCCAGTGTGTTCACGGTTTTGCTCGTGATATGGTATTCGCAGTTTGACATTAAAAAGTCAAATAGTGTTATGAATTAAGTTTGCCCTCACGTTGCAACTACACACTACCGATAGAAATATTCCATTCGTTGCCGTATGTATGTATTTTATCGTCATAATTTTCCAATTACCATACGTAAGTAATCACGCACGTTTCTTACGTAAGTAGTTACGTAAGAAACATGCGTGATTTGTCATTATCAGATTATTTTCTATATTTCGTTGTAACTATCACGTAACTATTATGATAACTAAAAATAGAAATCTAATACTCCCACGGCTATGCTCGTCATGTGGACTTCGCAGTATGAGCGATGGTAGCCGTGAGCATAGAGTATGTTAGTGTGAGTTAGAATCCAACGATACAAGGTTCGGTCCTCGGCCCTCACCAATGAAATAATGTGTGGTTTTACATTGCTCCGTGCTTTGAAGGGCACGTCACAGCAGTCGTTAAACTTTGTCAGAGGCTCTCTGGCGGCCTAAAAATCTCTAAAAACCAGATGCTGCAATACCCCATACGACAAACAAACAATCAAGCAAGCATTAAAAACTCATACCTACAATAAACTAACCTCTAATATAACCTAACAAAATAAAAAATCTGACTAATTTACTGTTTAAATTATTGGTCAACCGGCTAGTGGGTTGACCGCGCAACCAGCATGCTGGTGTCTACCAGCTACAGTTGACCGCGCACTCAGCATGCTGGTGTCTACCAGCTACAGTTGACCGCGCACTCAGCATGCTGGTGTCTACCAGCTACAGTTGACCGCGCACTCAGCATGCTGGTGGCTATCAAGCTATTACTGGATACGTGTACTGAAACATAAAATCTGATCGCTCTGTAGAATTAAAATATATTTTCCGAGTCCGACTTACAATTTGTGCTTTCAAACCAAGTTCCTATTAGAATCTATATATTTAGTATAGTTTTAATTTCAGGTTGGCGCAAATAAAATTGAAAATGCTTGTTTTATTTTTACTCGTTCAGCAGTAGATGTAGCAGAACCTATATTCCAAATGAGAATTCTGTTTCTAAAATTCAATCGCTGTAAGTTGTTCTCGAGTACAAATTACGCTCGGTTGGTGGAGAGAATTTCCGAAGCTCAATCCAGTGTAATGTAATCCTGAGTTCAGCAAATTCGTTTAAGCAAATTGTTTTGTTCTAGACATACGTCCGCTAGTTTTAGTTCCAGCTGTCTAATTAGCATAAAGGTAGTCGGACATGACCAATTGCTAAATCAAGTTAGAACTATGTAACTAATTAGTAGGAACATAGACAGATCTTTTATTAGAAATTTACCAATTAAACCTTGGGAATAGAGTAACAATATGAGTCTCGAGTTCAAAATAACGTGATAATGATATAATAACCTAGAATCAATTAACACTAAAGTAAATAATTAGCCTAAAAGCTAAAAAAAACACGTCTGCCCTGCCTAAAAATAATTTATGCCCATAAATTATATACTGTTGGAATGTGCTTATCAAGGCCTTCAATTTGACATCCATATTGTAAATTTCAAAGAAAAAATATTTTTTTCGCATTTGAAAATGGAGCCGCAATATATATATATTTTTTTTTTTCAAAAAATATATGCACGGGGGATGTAAGGATTCTATCAATACCCCATACGTCTAAATTTGTTCCGGCATTTAAATGTTATGGTGAAATAAAGAAACTCACATACATACAAACATACATACAAACATACATACAAACATACATACATACAAACATACATACAAACATACATACAAACATACATACAAACATACATACAAACATACATACAAACATACATACAAACATACATACAAACAAAACATACATGAATCCTAAAAACATTTCACTTCTTTTTTTGGGCAGTCGTGTAAAAATATAGGACGAGCTTGTGAGGGCTAACTTAGTAAGTGATTCATTAACATACTTATTTTAACATCTATTGTATGGATTTAACGAATAAAACTCCTAAAAGAAGGGATTAATCTTAGGGTTAAGCTCGCCTTTGTACATCTTTTATAAAATATGTATTTACTGTATATGTGATTTATGTGTACAATAAAGAATGAATAAGTACAGATTTTCCAGTAATTGTTGGTGGACCATTTCAAGAGCTGGTTAGCTCTGGTTCTTTTTAAGTTGGTTAAAAATAACACACAAAAGATAGATTGTTAAACCTTTTACTGTAACCTTGAAAAAGTCTTATACATAAAAAAGATAACATAATCATTATTATTAAATCAGTTGATATGTACAAAATAATAATAAGCAACGTCTAAAAGCCTCCAGGGTAGGGGCCCTAGAAGACTTGCAAACTACGGCGGAGAATGTAGTTACAAGTCTTCGGAAAGTCACCAACTTTTATTTCAGGTTTCATACTTGTAGCATTCTGCCGAACAAAACAAAAATAGGTATGCGAATAGCTAACAATTTGTTGAGAAAAGTTCAGATAACAACTAGGTCTCCATAAGAATAGCCAACAATCAACATTTGGCATCACTTAGGTTTTCAAATCACAATAATTGTCGTCATCATCTTCATCAGCCTCTACATGTCCACCGGTGGAAGTAGGCATCCACTAATGCACGCCACTGAACTCAGACTAGAAAGCAATCTAGGTCTAAGAATTGTCAACATTCCCAAGGTGACAAGTACTGAAGAGGTTTATGTTGAAATTGCATTGAAGCTCATAGCTTAAGACTGCTATCCAAGTATCAAGACTAGTAGACTATTCGAAGGTCTTAACGGCTATTTTCTTTCGCAGATTTCTCGGTCGGGAGCTCGGCGTGTGGTGCTGCAGCAGGCCACGCCAGCGATGGCGGGGCGGTTCCGCTGCGAGGTATCTGCGGATGCCCCAACATTCCATACGGAGATACGCTCAGCACCCTTAGAAGTTGTTGGTCAGTGAAGATACAAGTTAATTTTCTATCTGCTCTACTACTTGATATATTCAGGCGTTAATTTCTTCTTGAAATTAACTAACTTCATTCTAAGAGGGAAGAATGATGAAGACTCCGAGGTAAACCTATCACTTTTCCATCAATATGTTATTTGGCCTATTAAATAATAATGATAGATAGATTGGAAAATTAACACGATAAAACCAATATTAAAATCGTTCTTGTATAAGAAAAACTATTTATTCCGATACATATAATCTACGTAACTTTTATACATGTATAAATACTTTACTCTATGTATGTATAAGTTTTTTACTTTTTATAGTACTTTTATGTATGTATGTGTAAATGCATAAATAACTTATGAGTACAGAATTTCTATAGGAAATCTATTCTTTCTGTTGAAAAAAACGACACATATACACTAAGAAAAAAATACGCTTTGTACAAGTCATCATCGAATCATAATCGTCATCATCAACATCCTGTATTACTCCACTGCTGGATAAAGGCCTCTCCTAATGTGTACACTGATCCTGAGCTTTAACTCCTCTCTTGTATTTGCTTCCAGCTACTTTGCGCAGGTGGTTCCTCCATCTAGCTCAGGGGTTCCTGAACGGTGGAGCGCGCATCACTAGGAGGGCGTAGAGTGATCAAAAGGGGGGCGCGGCGTCTCCAAAAATAATTGATATTTATCCCATTATTGTATGGTAATACTTCGGGAACCCTTGATCTAGCTGGAGGGTATTCCTACGTGCACATATGCAAGAATACAAAACATTTTCAGGATAGAAATCAACAATACCAAGCGATTTTCTACGAACTGATCATTTATATAATATTTAATTAAGTACTTACGTAATAAAAAAAGGCGATAAGGTAAAATTATAAGGTACCTACTTTAAAAAACCATCACATTAACCAAACATAAATTTAAGAAACAAGTAACTAGTACTATTTCAAAAATGAAGTAACGATGTACTTATTCAAATTTAAACACTTTAACTTTACGTAAGCTTCTTTACAGTTATCACGATTTAAGCTAAAGCATTTTACGTGAGTTTTGATAGTTTTAGATCCAATGTAACTTTCTAGCGTTATTTTATTTTATTTTTTGTAAAGATGGTACGTGTCTCAATTTTTTACGTACCTAAGTTACGATAGGGTTGTATTGTAACTTATAGCTGTTTGAGATGGAAATCAGCATAATATTGGCGCTCAGAAAACCGCTGAGGTCAAAGATTGGACTAAAGCTATGATAGCTTCTTTGACAGAAATAACATGACTATAAATTTAGGTTGCAAACAAATTACATGTTTAATATAAGGAAATAATAGTAAATAGTGTGTAACCATTTCCCTTTCTATACATTTTTAGTTGTGTTTTAATTGGTCTAACTTGTTCTATGCCATGGTAAGGATGCTAATTACTGTTACGAATTCTCTAAGATAGAGAGTAAAAAAATGCCAAGAAAATTACCACGAAACGAGACACCTATTATTTATATTATGTCATTGTTAAATTGTTAAAACCGATAGATTACAACTTAACGGATCCTAATTCGTAAGATTTTGAACAAACGAAAATCTTGAACGCAAATGCTATTCGCTGGCTGGACCAATCAGTGCACAGTTTTACAATTTTTACACGACTGCCCAAAAAAATGAGTTTTATGTTTTTAGGATTCATGTATGTTTGTATTTATGTTTCTATGTATGTATGTGAGTTTCTTTATTCCACCATAAATTTTAAATACCCGAACAGATATAGACGTATGGGGTATCGTTAGAATCCTTATATCACCTATGGAGGCAGTGGCTCCACCAACAAAAACGAAAAAATATATATTTTCTTTGTTAATAAATATACGATCGCCTGTCAATTGTAAAACTTTTCCTGATTGTTCGGACTAATTTTGGGCTACAAATTAAATAGAAGTGCACGAAAAGGAATCGGATCTTCTCGACCCCCACGTGATCCGACCTTGCCCTACCCCTGGGTGCAATTCCAAAACGCGGAGCCAGCAGCTCGCAAGGAGTTCCTGAGCGAAATAAGCGCACGAGGCCTGAACGTAGCAAGGGGAGAGGAGGCGGGCGAAGCGAGCTGGCGACGTCCTAAGCGGAGTGAAGGCTGAATGTACAAGTGGAGCGAAGGGACGAAGATGCGAGAGTAATTTACACAAAACTCTTTTTGATGCCAATCAATTGTTTCTTATAAGGACCAAAAGACTACCGGACTAACATAGATTAGATACTAGAAAAGTCAGAAATTACTTCAAATTTTTTCCATACATTTTGTACGAAATAACCTTAACCATAGTAGCTACAGGAAAACGTTCTTTCGATACTGTCCTTAAGTTTTGCTGATATTTTGACCTGCATTCACAGATTTTGGAAATAAATACAGTCATGTTATTATTAAAACTAATGTGGTTTATAAAAACACCGCGAGGCAAGACACGTTCGCGAGCGTTTTGCACTCCACTTGATGTGTTTGAAACTTTAGTTTGAATAATAACGGCTTCATACGTACTCACGTATTAAAACATAAACGAGAATTACTCAATTCTCGTTTTTGTCTTTAAAATTTACAGCTATCGAGAAAATAGGCAATTTACATTAAAAAAAACTTTGATGCCAGACTTTGTCAGTTGGTCTCTACCAGACCAACTGAGTTTAGTATGGTGCAGAACATATTTTTCAGAATCTTTGTGTGCTGGTACAATATAACCCTAGTCGATGATCGGGTGGCGATATATCGCCTCTACGCCTCATTGCGTGCATATTGCGCGTGCGCACGCGGCAAGCAACTCAAAAATCCACCCTAATATATATGAGTAATTAGCCTTATACTGTGTTCATCAAAGTGCTAGTTGCTATACCTACAATATGCGCATTTACTATACCAATACGAAATCGGTAAAACATTTCTCTCACAAAATACTGAATTCCATTGTTTGAAAATGCATGAAACATTTTACGGTCTCGACTATCGTCAGTGGTCACGCGAGCGATCGGCGATGTCGTGCCTCCGCCTAAACGTGTACCTAACATGTCGACAGGAGCACTTACTCATAACTACACATAAATAGAAATAAACCACCGAATGGTAGCCATTAATCACAGACGATAAGGTTTTATTATAAGGAAATGAATCAATATGTATCATAATCTTACACTGTCGAACTCTTTATTTTACAAGGAGCTTTTATTTTCTATGCAGCAAAATAAGAAAAGTTCTAATATTACTGGATCACGAAAATTACAAGTTAAGAAGCTTTCTACGTTCACTAGTAGGTATACAAAAAATTACACTATTGTTACTCTATTCAATCGACTTCACAAAGGTTAATGTTCAACTGTATGTATGTTTTATATTTCTTATTTTTGTATGTACACCGATTTTATCGTCAATTGTAGACTGATTTTGAAAACATTTTTTTTTGTTTGAAAGGGAATAGTCTCCAAGTGGTTCCATATAAATTGTATCAAAATTAGTGCAGTAGTTTTTCGAAAATAAATATTTTTTTAGTGAATCAATTTGATATTGTGTTTATATTGCCTCAAACCTCTAAGACTTTTGAACCGATTTGGATGGTTGTTGTTATATTCAAAAGGGTAAATTTTCAGTGTAGTCCCATATAAACTTCATCAAAATTAGTTCAGTAGTTTTTCATTAAGTTATTTGCTGTTAATCCATTTGAAGTCGATTTTTTGTACCATGGTAATTTGTACAGCAGTTGTAATTAGTATAGTTGTTAACTCTTATTGATTACGGTGCTGAACTTAAATTTGTCAACTTCTATAAACATCCCTGATTTCATGTCGAAATAAATATATTATACCTATTTCAAAAGTCGCATTATATGAAGATATTTCTCTATTCTCCGTCAAGAACTATTAAAAACAAAGAAAAGAAGAAAAGACAAGAAGAAGAAAACAGAAGAACAGAAGTTGACCGTTGGTGTTGTAATACATGCTGTACATGACCTGAGACACACGTATCGTCGCGTTCTCGACACGGCCAGTCGTCCACAGACAAATTCACATTTAGGTAGTTACGTTTTGTAATCGTAAACTGTGCGCACAATATAACAGTTGGCATGTATATTCATTAACCCAACGCAACTTTTAGAAAATGATCAAAGATTAGCTCTATATATAACCTGTCTGGCTATCTTTGTAATTACTCTTATCCTTGGCCTATAAAAATCATTATTAAAGTAAGGCAGCTTTGTCTAAGTAATATTTTTCATTAATAACTGCTGCAGGTGTATTTTTGTCTAATTGTCTTTCTTTTTAATTCAAAAGTGATTGAAAATTACTAAAGGAATTCTTTTGGCAGTACTAAATTACTAAAGGAATTCTTTTGGCAGTACTAAATTACTAAAGGAATTCTTTTGGCAGTACTAAATTACTAAAGGAATTCTTTTGGCAGTACTAAATTGCAGCACGCCTCGTGTTTATTAAGTTATTGCTTCGTTTCAGTACTCCAAACAACCTAATAAGTACATAACATCTAATGAATCTTTAGACAGTTTTGATTAAGTTCTGATATATTACTCCTAACACAAACTATTATTTGTCATTTTATATAAAAAGTCGTATTGCAAGTACGTCATCAAAACAAGACAAAACACTATCTTTTAATGCTTATGTTACTCGAGATGATGTAAGGATTCTAACGATATCCCGTACATCCAAAACTGTTCCAGAATTTAAAAGTTATCGTGGAACAAAGATACTCACATACATATATACATGAACCCTGAAAACATTACACATTTTTTGGGTGGTCGACCAAAAACAAAGTTCCGCTAAATAATCATCCCCAAATGCTAAAAATAACAAACACCCATCGGCTTAAGTTTATAATTGAAGCGTCCCCGAGCGTATAAAAACAAAAGAAAATCGGTTTCCCGCAACCAAATCCCCGATATTAAGAGATTCGATTGTTTACACTCGCAGTATAGCCACCCTCTCAGTTTTTTTATCGCGCCTATCCGAAGGGGTGCAAACAGACGTGCTATAAACAGAGCTGCCAGTATTAATGCGATGGCTTCGGACAAACACCACCTGCAAATAAAAATATTGATAGTGATTTTCGAACGTATTATCTCAGTTATACTGAGATTTATTTGATTTAGAAATTGTGTTCTGAATGATGATCTGTAGAGAGGCAATTTGCTCGTCAAATTTGCAGTTAAATTAGAAAGTCATTGCTATATATTGTGCTGATCAAAATTGCATCAACTTTTCATAACTCTTCAATCTAATGAATACAAATTAGCTTTGCCTGCACTGTGTGATTCTGAGAATTGAACAGTAATCGAGCAGACGAGCAAAATACCTTTTGTTACATTCATTTTGATAGCGTTCAATGAACTTGAGTTAATCTTTATTTCAACTTGGAACACTGACTACTCTTTACCACTATCATAAATGTCAGTTAACCCTAATCAAGCATTAAATCGCTCTTGTTGTATGGATTTTGACAGTGTTTAATGGAGTTTAGTGTAAATTCATTAGTGCGGCAGTGAGAATATTCAAATTAAATAGCCTGTTAACTTTAAAAGAGTCAGGGGATTCTGAAAAAAAGCGAAAGCATGACAAGACATAAGTTTAAAACTAACAGAGCAAGAGCCCGCGACGATCAGACCTTCGTTATTTTGAAAGTTTATGTGTGTACGAGTATGTCCATAATACAGGTAAAAACGATCCCCGTCTATGAAGTTTAGTTTAGATCACGGTGGTTTTGATAGATAACAGGTAGCAATAGTGTATAAAATTGCACTTCAAATTCGTAAAAGTTTATAGCTCAGTTTTGATATATTTTATTTGGAATAATAATAGAAATCACGTCGTCCATTGTCTGACACTTGTCAGTACAGTTGCAACCCCTTGTCAGACACTTTTAAATTATAATAAATTATACTCGTAATTATACTTACGTTATAGTATAAAAACTGAATTATATGTAACTTGAGGAACTATCAAAAGATGTTTTCTCAGTAATCAGACAGTTTCCATGGTCCTCACACTTTGTCAGACACATTAAATGTACACCTTAGGGTGCGAGCGCAAGGTATACGAGTATATATGCAAACGGGTGCGAGTAAAATAGTGCGTTCGATCTATTGCGATCTTTAGTGGCGTAAAATAGTGCGTTCGATCTATTGCGATCTTTACTGGCGTAAAATAGTGCGTTCGATGTATTGCGATCTTTACTGGCGTAAAATAGTGCGTTCGATGTATTGCGATCTTTACTGGCGTAAAATAGTGCGTTCGATGTATTGCGATCTTTACTGGCGTAAAATAGTGCGTTCGATGTATTGCGATCTTTACTGGCGTAAAATAGTGCGTTCGATGTATTGCGATCTTTACTGGCGTAAAATAGTGCGTTAGATGTATTGCGATCTTTACTGGCGTAAAATAGTGCGTTCGATGTATTGCGATCTTTACTGGCGTAAAATAGTGCGTTCGATGTATTGCGATCTTTACTGGCGTAAAATAGTGCGTTCGATCTATTGCGATCTTTACTGGCGTAAAATAGATCCCGCGCTAATCAAATTTTGTTGTAGCAATATGTCGCCCTTTATTTGGTCTAGTTGGCCTTTATGCACCCAAGGAAAAAGTTACCATAATGCACAAGAGAATGAAAGGACTATTCCAGATCTCCAAAGTGACTTAGGCTCGATGTAAAATTATCGCGGACACAACTGAACAGTATTTTTTATTTTTAAAGCATTATGTTTAAAGCTTTCGTGTGTTATTAGTTTTTTCTGGGAACTATTGAAGTTATGAGGAAATAAAGGACTTTTGTGGTTATGTGACTTTCGTTAGATTATTATTTATTTATTTAATACTTAAGCACAAAAAGTGTACATTGAAGAATTAATGCTAGGAAGCATTTTCTACACGTCATCCTGGTCGTGCAAGAAAAATGTTAGGGTGTGCGGCTTTATTATGACATTGTTTATGGCCAAGAGAATAATATAGCCAAGATAATTATTGAAATCTAATATTAAACTGATATATTATATAGGTACCTACACTTTACGATCATGTTTAATATCATTTATAAAGTATTTTTACCTACCTATACCTGCTATAGTATAGTTATATATTTAAACGGGACTTAATCGCGCTGTAAACTTTTTTTTTTCCAGCTATAGTAGTAGGCACTTAGGTACTCTATCTGAGAATCGAACCCTGGGCCTTCTCGGCTCTTGTCATGAGCTTGGTACCTAAACTGAAACATTTATACAACAAATAATGAATTAAGGTATAAGCAGGATAAAAAAATACTTATGCGTTTATTGTTGTTTATTTCTAATATCATAAAATAATATTCTGAAATGATTTCTATTAGAATAAACTAAACTATTTGCACTAATTACGAGTTATAGTGAACACGGATTCATAATTAGTATCAATTCACAGCAATTTCCGGTCATTTCTATTCATTTTAATACCTATTTTTTTTAATAACCATTCCCGAAAGTTATTGTTTTAATAAGACTTAATTACATTATTTTATATGGTCAATAATGTGGATAGATTTCGTGTTCGCAGCATTTAACTTTTAAAAGTCTTGCACAGCTATTTCCGGTCATATATATTCATATTAATTGTTTTTATTTTATTAACAGTTCCAGAATGTTATTGTTTTAATAAGAATTAATTAAATTATTTTATATAGTCAATAATGTGGATAGATTTTGTGTCCGCGGCATTAAACATTTAAAAGTCTTGGAAGCCGAAAGCTGGCATCCTCCTTTGTAAAGTATGACAAGCAGAATTCAATTTAGTTGTATACCTAATATTATTTTGTGAATCGGGAACATATTAAGGGCAGCTTGCACAAGGATCCTTATAGGAGTTTAGAGTGTCTTTAAATGCTTTTTATGAAAATAATGATAATAATAATGAAAATAAATAATAATAATAATTAATAATTTTAAATGTTTTTTTTTTGCTTTTTACATGATTAGCGTCTTGCTGAACAAAAATTAAGCATTATTTAGCGAACTGTCAAAGTTAACATCCCAAATTGGCTATTTAGGGTGGAGTTCACCGACTTCTACTTGACCGATGATTTGGTAATCGGCCGGTGAAATCCCAAACGTCGTTTAAACAACCGCTTAAATGTTTACTGTTCACCACGCAAATTTGAACCGTACTTAATAAATCGGACGATCACCAACAGTTCAGAGTGAAAGAACGAACGTTATAAGGCATCGCAATAACGAAGTCACTTTGTCATATCTATTCAACACGATGAAAGGTGGCGTCCGAGTTTAGAAGCATAAAATAAAATGAAGTCAACATGAAAAGTACAATAAAAGGTACTGAGGAAGCTATACTATACTGTAGTTCTAAATTTGGGTAGGTATGAACTTTTTCTGCCTGCACCATGTGGCCTGCACCATGTGGCCTGCACCATGTGGCCTGCACCATGTGGCCTGCACCATGTGGCCTGCACCATGTGGCCTGCACCATGTGGCCTGCACCATGTGGCCTGCACCATGTGGCCTGCACCATGTGGCCTGCACCATGTGGCCTGCACCATGTGGCCTGCACCATGTGGCCTGCACCATGTGGCCTGCACCATGTGTCCTGCACCATGTGGCCTGCACCATGTGGCCTGCACCATGTGTCCTGCACCATGTGGCCTGCACGTGTTGGTTATTTGAATTCGTTTACGTTTATGATTTGTTTGACGTTATCTTTTGTTTGTTGCCAAGTTCAGTCGCCGCCATCCGTGATCCGTGATCCATCCGTGAGCATCAGATTCATTAGTGTTTGTGCTTTTTATAGTGAAGATTTAAATAAGTAGAGAAAATGGAGACAAAAAAGCGCAAAATAAAAACCATTTTATCATCTATTAATTGCAGTACGTCCAGTGCAGAAGTTTTAGACAAACGGAATCTAGTTTTAAAAGATTCTTCGTCATATTCTTCATAATAATTACGACGCACTTGAAAATCTCGTGGTCTTCTAAATCTCCTTTCTAAATCGTCTAGATTTTGAAGGAAGTCAAGGTAATGGTCCTGATAATTATTTACCATAACATTAAACACCGACTGCATGTTTACTTCTCACAAGAACACAACGAAATATATCCAAATAAACTAAACATAATGTTGACACAAATGCGCAGAACGTCAAAATGAGATAAACCGACGGTTAAACGATGTCGCTGAGCTCGGTTACATAAATCGGCCGTTCAAGGGCTTTGATCATTGGTTAGCTTCGGCTAAGGGTGGAGTTCACTGACTATTAAAACGGCTGTTTAACAATTAAACGGCTGGTTATTCAAATTTTAATGTTAAAAAAGCTAAAAAATAAATAAAGACAAATAAAAATAATAATAATATAAATAATATGATAGATAATATGAAATGGCTCTCTATCCGTGAGCGACGAAATCTTAGAATTCTTTGTCTTCTGTTTTCCGTACTAAATGACCGTAACTCACCTGTATACTTAAAAAGTAAATTTAACTTCCTATCAAACACTCATAACAAGCAACTTCACTCTTCAAACACTCTTATATTAGCCACTCCTATTCATACCACTTCAAAAAAAAACAAAAAGCTGCTCTACAAGTTCTTCAGGATTTTAGTGCTAAATTATGATTAGTGCCATTTGCAATGACCAGCTGATCTGTTGAATATAACTATTGTTTAGTAAAGCAGGTCAGCATCACTGTGAAACAAATAAATAGAAGGAGCGTTCAAAATTACAGAATACTCTGTGTTCAAAATAAATCAATGTGTTTAATTTAGTGCTGTGTGTGGTATTGTAGAAGTGCAGAATGAATTTTTGGGACTTTTCAGATGACTAGCTGTAACCGCGGTTTTGCCCGTCATTTTATTTAAAAGTAGCCCTTGCGTGTTATTCCAGGACCAAAAGTACCTATAATATATAAATATACTACATTTTTTCAAAATTCGTTCAGCGGTTAAATAGAAAGTGAAAAATGTCGCAAAAAAAAAGTGAAAAGTGATCGTGCGTGAACAAACATACAGACAAACACCCTCTGTTTGTCTGTATGTACACAATTTAAAAAACGTTATATTCTTGTTCTGTAGCTTATTTTAAGTACCATCAACCATTTTTAAAATTTATCTCCTTTGTACAGACTTTTTCGTACTTATTGCTTTAATATAAGTACAGATATATATGTATATATATATATATATGACGAAGAGATTTTGGGTATATAAAGTGGTCCATCAAGATCTATACTTATAATAAAGCAATAAAAACAAAAAAGTCTGTACAATGAAGATAATAAAAATACGAGTATATTGTCTAGACTCTAGAGCACTTAAAATAAGTCCCTGCAACGATGCCATGTCGACTGGCGGTATATCCAAGTGTTGAGATGTCTGTATGACGCCGCAACAATGAACGTCCAAATACAGAACCAGCAGACTAAGCATATCCCCTGGCATCGAGGTGTGAGACAAGGGGGCGTTATTTCTCCGAAATTGTTTTCAAATGCATTGGAGGATATGTTTAAGACTCTGGACTGGAAAGGATGTGGCATTAACATTAGCGGTGAGTACATCTCACACTTGAGATTCGCGGATGACATCGTAGCAGAAACGTTGCAGGACTTGCAACTGATGTTGGATAGCCTAGCTGATTCGTCTCAGCGCATTGGTCTCTGGATGAACTTGGACAAAACCAAGGTTATGTTCAATGAACAGTCATTCCGGAACCAATTGCTGTTAATAGAACTGCTCTAGAAGTTCTTCAGGATTATGTTTATCTGGGGCAAACTTTGCAACTAGGTAAAGACAACTTTGAGAGAGAGACACGCAGAAGAATACAACTGGGTTGGGCAGCATTTGCGAAACTTCGTCGAGTCTTCTCGTCGCCTATACCTCAAAGTTTGAAGACAAAAGTTTTCAACCAGTGTGTCCTACCTGTTATGACATACGGAGCCGAGTCGTGAACACTCATGATACGACTAGTGTCCCAATTTAAGGTCGCTCAGCGGGCTATGGAAATGGCTAAGCTTGGATTTTCTCTGAAATATCGTATCCGGAATAAGGTGATCCGGCAGAGAACCAAAGTTGTCGATATAGTCCTTAGGATTAGTAAATTAGTAAGCTGAAGTGGCAGTGGGCTGGTCGTATCTATCGAACGACTAATAACCGTTGGGGTAGACGTGTTCTTGAGTGGAGACCGCGACCGTCGTCTCGCTTGTAGCAGTTGGAAGAGAAGAGGCGAAGACCGAGCATAGTGGCGTGCTTTGGGAGAGGCCTATGTCCAGCAGTGGACTGACACGGGCTGATGATGATGACTTGCGATTGCTGTAATCGTATGTTCATGTAATGTTCATGCAATTCAAAATAGGGAAATAAAATAAATTTTATCAAAACCACGTCAAAGTCACGTGTCTGAGTACAGATCCAAACTGAAATGGCTCTCTATCCGTGAGCGACGAAATCTTAGAATTCTTTGTCTTCTGTTTTCCGTACTAAATGACCGTAACTCACCTGTATACTTAAAAAGTAAATTTAACTTCCTATCAAACACTCATAACAAGCAACTTCGCTCTTCAAACACTCTTATATTAGCAACTCCTATTCATACCACTTCTTTCCTCGATAACTCCTTCCAGGTTTCAGCAGTCCGTCTCTGGAACTCACTTCCAATTGACATTAGAAAGTGTCAAACTAAAGAAAATTTTAAACGGTTAACTCGAGAGCATTTAAAAAAGACTTATTAACAACACCAGCTGTTTTATTTTATAATATTTATATGTATTTTATTTTTATGATATGATGTAATATTTATAATAATTGTGTATACATATTTTACAAAGTTTTATATTTTAGTATTCATCTCGATTCATTTATCTTTATTTTCATTTTATTGTCCATATCTCGAGTGCACGCCTATACACATCTTTCTTGCATAACCAGGATGACTGGTAGAAAATGCTGTCTTAGCATTAAGTCCTCCTCTGTACACTGTTTTTGTGCATAAAGTATTAAATAAATAAATAAAACCGACTTCAAAATGAATATAATAATCTTATGTGGGAAAATGTTAAAGAACTCCGTGACCAATTTTCTTAAATCTAAACAAATCAACAGCACATACTTCCTTAACTGTTTCCCAAATAAGATTATTTTATTCATTTTGAAGTCGGGTTTTACTATTTTTTAAGTTTATTTTAGGGAATAACACATGGGTTATACTTTAAACCTAGAGAAAAGACCACGCGGGCAAAGCCGCGAGCACAACCAGTTTTAATAATAAAGGAATGTTTACTCTGTGTAAAATTCACTGAGTATCATCAATATTTATTTAAGGTATCTACTTTCTCTCCATCCAAGTATTAATATACTTTCTGGGACACTACTCGGCCATTCTGAAACATACGAGGAAAATTATTTAAGGTATCTACTTTCTCTCCATCCAAGTATTAATATACTTTCTGGGACACTACTCGGCCATTCTGAAACATACGAGGAAAATTATTTAAGGTATCTACTTTCTCTCCATCCAAGTATTAATATACTTTCTGGGACACTACTCGGCCATTCTGAAACATACGAGGAAAATTATTTAAGGTATCTACTTTCTCTCCATCCAAGTATTAATATACTTTCTGGGACACTACTCGGCCATTCTGAAACATACGAGGAAAATTATTTAAGGTATCTACTTTCTCTCCATCCAAGTATTAATATACTTTCTGGGACACTACTCGGCCATTCTGAAACATACGAGGAAAATTATTTAAGGTATCTACTTTCTCTCCATCCAAGTATTAATATACTTTCTGGGACACTACTCGGCCATTCTGAAACATACGAGGAAAATTATTTAAGGTATCTACTTTCTCTCCATCCAAGTATTAATATACTTTCTGGGACACTACTCGGCCATTCTGAAACATACGAGGAAAATTATTTAAGGTATCTACTTTCTCTCCATCCAAGTATTAATATACTTTCTGGGACACTACTCGGCCATTCTGAAACATACGAGGAAAATTATTTAAGGTATCTACTTTCTCTCCATCCAAGTATTAATATACTTTCTGGGACACTACTCGGCCATTCTGAAACATACGAGGAAAATTATTTAAGGTATCTACTTTCTCTCCATCCAAGTATTAATATACTTTCTGGGACACTACTCGGCCATTCTGAAACATACGAGGAAAATTATTTAAGGTATCTACTTTCTCTCCATCCAAGTATTAATATACTTTCTGGGACACTACTCGGCCATTCTGAAACATACGAGGAAAATTATTTAAGGTATCTACTTTCTCTCCATCCAAGTATTAATATACTTTCTGGGACACTACTCGGCCATTCTGAAACATACGAGGAAAATTATTTAAGGTATCTACTTTCTCTCCATCCAAGTATTAATATACTTTCTGGGACACTACTCGGCCATTCTGAAACATACGAGGAAAATTATTTAAGGTATCTACTTTCTCTCCATCCAAGTATTAATATACTTTCTGGGACACTACTCGGCCATTCTGAAACATACGAGGAAAATTATTTAAGGTATCTACTTTCTCTCCATCCAAGTATTAATATACTTTCTGGGACACTACTCGGCCATTCTGAAACATACGAGGAAAATTATTTAAGGTATCTACTTTCTCTCCATCCAAGTATTAATATACTTTCTGGGACACTACTCGGCCATTCTGAAACATACGAGGAAAATTATTTAAGGTATCTACTTTCTCTCCATCCAAGTATTAATATACTTTCTGGGACACTACTCGGCCATTCTGAAACATACGAGGAAAATTATTTAAGGTATCTACTTTCTCTCCATCCAAGTATTAATATACTTTCTGGGACACTACTCGGCCATTCTGAAACATACGAGGAAAATTATTTAAGGTATCTACTTTCTCTCCATCCAAGTATTAATATACTTTCTGGGACACTACTCGGCCATTCTGAAACATACGAGGAAAATTATTTAAGGTATCTACTTTCTCTCCATCCAAGTATTAATATACTTTCTGGGACACTACTCGGCCATTCTGAAACATACGAGGAAAATTATTTAAGGTATCTACTTTCTCTCCATCCAAGTATTAATATACTTTCTGGGACACTACTCGGCCATTCTGAAACATACGAGGAAAATTATTTAAGGTATCTACTTTCTCTCCATCCAAGTATTAATATACTTTCTGGGACACTACTCGGCCATTCTGAAACATACGAGGAAAATTAATATGTAAATCATGACTCATTTGATCAGATTAACTCTTCATTTAATCCCTACATAAGTGCGAATGCCGGCCCGATACTGACAGTGTAAGCTCATTGGACACCAATATGGCTGTGCTAGTTCAATTACTAAATGCACGTCGGCATGAAAGCTTTCAAAGGTCCTCTGGCGATACACATTTAATTAAGGAACTACAACTGCATGCTCTAATCCACATTTTGAGCCGCTCTGTGCGAGGCTATGCATGCAGATACGCGTTCGATCAATACAAACCATCGATCGTATAATAACATCGATGATCCAATTTGGAAAAATAGCAAATCACGCATGCATGGAACGCCACTGCCTCCGCGGATGTCTTTTTGTGCAGAGGCCACAACATTTTGCAAGTATTTTGATACTCGTACCTACAGTTCGCACATCATAAATTTGGCTTTCTGAACTAAGTAACACACACACAGTGCGCGCGTTCCGGAATACGAATCCGAATACGGAGTTGTCAGTACATAAAATATTTTTCCAAAAAAAAAAACGACATCATAATAAAATAAAAAAATTGTAAACAGCCACTAAAAATAATGAAATAATTACAATTGAGCCAGAACAGTATCACTTTTTCGAAATTACCAACGTAATAATAATGCATAAATACAACAAGATAAGAAAGAGTTTTTTGAGGGCGGTGCCAAGCCGTGCCATAATTATTAATATCGTTAAGATAATGTCTTAAACGGTTTGACGTGCTATATAAAATAATAAGTTTTTAAAGTAATTATCTACAAAAACTTTATCATTTACTAGATTCCTGTATTCGTGTCAATCGGTTTGTGAACGTGTGAAAGTTAAAATCTAGTCGTTTGAGTCTCTTTATTTTGTCTCTTCTGCGTTTCGTGTTTTGTATGAGGGTGCGTCATAGGGGGGCGGGTGTCTCAACTGCATATTACTTCGTACGTAGATAGGTAGGCCTTAATTTTGTAAAGATATTAGATTTAAATGATCCCTGTGTTTGGCACCGCCTTCAAAAAATTATTTCTTATCTTGTTGTATTTTTGCATTATTATTACGTTGGTAATTTCGAAAAGTGATGCTGTTCTGGCTCAATTGTAATTATTTCATTCTTTTTAGTGGTTGTTTACAAAATATATTTTTTATTATGAAGTCGTTTTTTTGTTGGAAAAATATTTTATTTTTTGATTTTTAGTGGCCTAAGCAAACATCGGAAAGAATATATGCCAAAGAAAATGGTAGACACTCACTCACTTTAGACTCAAAGCGTTGGTAAATTATAACCAAGGATGAATAAAAACCTACATACCTATATAACAACTGAATTAGTTTTGACCATTTCCGATCATTTTGTTGTTGCGTTCCTGTGACTAACTTTCAGCTCCATCGTCAGACCCTGAAAACCATATAACACCAGAGAACTCATCAAAACAAACCAAATGAGCCCAAACTCGAAGGGGTTCCATCATTTTGTTGTTGAGTTCCTGTGACTACCTTCCAGCTCCATCATCCCTGGATACCACATAAAAACAGAGAACTCACCAAGACAAATCAAATGAGCACAAACTCGAAAGGGTTCCATCATTTTGTTGTTGAGTTCCTGTGACTACCTTCCGGCTCCATCATCAGACCCCGGATACCACATAAAACTAGAGAACTCATCAAGATAAACGAAATGAGCCCAAACTCGAATGGGTTCCATCATTTTTTTTGTTGAGTTCCTGTGACTAACCTTCCGGCTATATCATCAGACACTGGATACCACATAAAACTAGAGAATTCATCAAGACAAACCAAATGAGCTTAAACTCGAAAGGGATATCGACCGACATTCATATTAAAAAAAAAGAAGAAATCATGCATACAGCCAAACATTATAACCGTCTCCTTTTCTGAAGTCGATTAAAAACGGCATGGCTGTATACATTTTTCTATCCAGTCAAAGTTCCCAGCGTGAATAAGCCCACTAGACGTTGGCTTATTCGTTACGGGTTGGCTTTAGAATCCAGTCGCACGAGCTTGGGGGGAAGGAGGGACGGACATATTTGTCTCCTATATTCTAATGGTGCCACTCCTAGCCCTAGGATACGCGTAGTTTATTTTAAAAAATATTTTACGATGGAACATAATCGCCATTGTAAATAAAATTATTAATTAGTAGAATGTGTTTTTTCCGCTGTTTTCGCCAGATGTTATGTATGGCCCTAAAGAATAACTTAGGTTAGTTTAGAACAGTGACCACACCTAGCGCGAGCGAAGCGAGCGTGCCGCGGCAGCGGCCGTTAATTTAATAGCCGACTAATTGAAGTCCTTCCCATTTCATTTCGTACGTTTTTTCATACTTAATCCCAAAAAAAACTCTATCTTAACCTAGGCATTTTCTAGGCGCGGTTTTTTTTATGAGCCCGGCTTAGAACTCATTGTGAGTTGCTAAGTACAGACCTGAAAAGTGCGAACTGTATATAGTATACCAAAAGGTTTGCAGACAAATGGCCACTGAAAATCGAGCTATTCAGTGTTTGGTAAATCATTGTGTAATGTAAATACCAACGGGCTGAGTATATTCCCGAATCGGTATTTTAAATGGCTTTTTGGTTAACAGAATTGATACCTTGGCATCCAAACGCCATTTTTAGAGTTGTGCTGTTTATTTTGAGGATTAGGCCATCATGTATTTGTATTTCAATTTTGTACCCTAAATTTGTGATTTGAATAATTAATTGATTGGTTAATTTGTGACCGCGTTGTTAAAATTAACTTGTTCTACCTATTAAAGTAAATTTAATTTTGCTACCTCCTTGCTTACAATATGGAAAATGAGCTTTGCGGATTACCTACCGTTATTTGAAGTCTACCAGATAATAGGAGGAAACAATCAAGCAGTCTTCCATTCCATCTACATAAATACTAAAGTAACAATAAACAACGATACATCTATGAGAATTATGAGCAATACCTCAGACAGAGGTCATGTGGATACAACAGGATATTTTTAACTTGTTACCCAACACGAAATTCGGTAATACTTGTAGGCTGATACAAAATACTCAATAGCTTGTTCGTCAATCATATTCCACTCAAGGCGATGTCGTGACAAGCTTCATTCAGTATTCAGGGTTTTATGTCTGTTGCAGATCCCCCGGAATGGGGTCCAAAGCTAGTGTCGGACCGGTCCTGGTACGGGGTTGGATCGACTCTTCGAGCCACCTGCGTGTCGCCTCTGGCACAGCCTCCAGCTAACCTGACCTTCACACTTAACGGTCTAGAGGTAATACTCGTTTCAGGGTCCCGTACCCAAACGGAACCAGTGCAGTGCGGTGAGGAGAGACAGAGTTGTCTCTCCTCACTGCACTGCACTGTATCTCTGTCCGTCAATCATGGGATTAGTTGCTAGAAACAGACATGGAATTTATACACAAAAAAAATGGCATAATTTATGTGGTCAAACTGATTTGACCAACAGGGCTCTTATTTGCTATGACCATTCAGAACATATCCACGAAGATATCGTCGTCGTGCTACGATATCTTCGTGGATATGTTAATGACGTCACACGTTTTCTGCAAGGAATTTCGTGTGGCTTAGCATATAAGCGCCCTGGATTGATTTGTCCTCATGGTCAACTGAAAATAGGTCAACAAATTATGTTGTTTCTTTGGCCAAAAATATGTAACAGGAATTTTAATAAAAACAGTACAAATAAATTTACTTTATATTTGCTTAGTAGCCAGCTGTCTAATTCTAAATGAAATTAAGGCCAGGTTGTCGGAAATTAACAACACGTGAAATGGAAAATTTTAACTAAATAAAATACATTTAGCTTTTAGGATAATTAGGTTAGATGTAATTAATTATAATGTAATCAGTTTCAGTTCATGGGCTAAATAATTTTGTTTGTAGCTTTGTTCTAAGATTAGGAAATTTTAATGATAGTAAAGGAAGTACTTTCCTTTGTTAGTTTTCAAGATATTTGTTGTGTATTAAACCCAAAAATTAAATCACGTCCTTTGAGCGAGGATAAAAGTTATTTAGTGAGCTGGTAGCCAGCGGCGGACATGGGCCGCGAACAATGGAGCTGGACCTATTTACTTCGCTTTGACGCGACCGTTGTTTTTGCTTCCAGCGGCCGCGCCGCCTGCCGCTGCGGAGGCGAGTTCATTAATCACAGAGCAGCTCCCAGCTAGATGCCAGATAAGCTTCAAGCACACCCCTTTGTCTCTCCCGCGGCACATCTGTAGCACGGCTCCCCGAATACCTTATTAAACCTGACCGTTCTCCACAGATCGATATGGAGATGTTCGTCCATGAGCTCCCAGTGTGGTTCAAATGGGATCCGCCGCCGAAGCCCGAGACGACCACCACCGAAATGCCCGATGACGACGTCAACTTTAATATATTCCACGACGAGAGTAATATGCAGTATTTGGACGAGTCGTATATTAATATGCATAAGGAGGAGATTAGGAGGCCTCCGAAAGAAAATGTGAAGGTCGAGTTTGAAAGGACAGGGCCGGATAACAGGCTGGTTTCGGTGGGCGAGGCGTCGTTTGTGGTGCGGAGCGAGGCATTCGAGAAGGGCAGCCTTCGGTTGACCTGCATTGCGAGTGTCTACAACCTGTATGCTGCACGCGCCGAACTAATTTTCGATATGGAGCAGCCAGAAGTTGCTTCCGTGCTAGGCGTCCGTAATAGTGCTGGAAGTAAGTGCAATCGATATGCGATTTGTTTGCGGTGCGCTGGGCGGACGTTCGCGCTAGATATGTGAAAAGTTTTATCTTAAAGGCTCAAAAGGAACAGAAGGATTTATGTTATAGTACTCTGACTGTAAAAGCTTCTTTTTAGGGTTCCTTACGTCGAATGAAAAAGCAAGATGTCTCTCTGTCATAGACAATTTGCTCCGAATCCAATTTGTTTTACATAAAAAATACTGTGACCCAAATAAGGACGTGTTACGTAGGTATAAAATGAATTTAAAATCTAATATTTTAAATTCATTTTATACCTACGTAACATACCTACGGTCACTATTTAGAGCAAAATAGAAAGTATTGTAACATACCAAATGAAATGGCTTGTGAGGGACTAATATTATATATATATATCCTTATCTCCGAAAATACAAAGCCTGAAATGTTGAATTTTTTTACTGAAAATAGTTATTTACTTATAGTTATAGATTAAAGGAAAACCTATAAGAAGTCTATGTTCTAAAATAACATGGTAACTCTCTGAGTATTGTGAGATTCGCACTTGCCTGTTATTTTTGTTAGCCAATGTATCAATTCCATTTTCTAATATAAAAACGAAACCTAAATTGGTAGTTTTTTCGAGGCGTAGGTCTATGTGGTGTAAAATAAGCTTCGTAACTAATGTAATTTTTTCCTTTTCAGAGTCACAGTCAAAAGGCGTCTGGCGAATAGCGACGTCTCTTGTGCCACTATTATACAGTATCCGGTAGTTTTCTCCGACGTTATAGCTCTATTAATTAAGGACAAACGTAATGTTAAGGTACGGCTTGTAATTGTGAATCTTGTTTTGTACAAATATATTGAACATATCTATACTAACAGACATAAGGGAGACTGCGAGAAAACTATGTGATTAGTTTGCAAAAATAGTGGTTTAATTGGACTATTTATACCGGATGAAATTTTGTTAAAGGTTCCTCTTTTCTCTACTGTAACTTAATAAAATGTACCAGGAATTATTTTGTTTCCAATTTACATAATAATTGGATGTTCCATAGTTCCATAGGTAATGCGCACGTGATTTCAATGATCTTAACTTGTTTTCAAGATTTATTATTAATAACTTGTAGGTAATCTACTCCATGACCAGTCGCACAAAGTTAATAATAATAATCTACTCCATGACCAGTCGCACAAACTTAATAATAATAATCTACTCCATGACCAGTCGCACAAAGTTAATAATAATAATCTACTCCATGACCAGTCGCACAAAGTTAATAATAATAATCTACTCCATGACCAGTCGCACAAAGTTAATAATAATAATCTACTCCATGACCAGTCGCACAAACTTAATAATAATAAATCTCTTCGACGGAGATAAGATAATTAAGATCAAACTTCACTTGGTAAGTTCGTTTGATCATCTAATTACTGTAGAGGTATTTAAAACACTGTATGTAGAATTAAACCATGACCCACGACTACCAGTCAAATATATCAAAAAATAAAATGAATAACAAATCTATGATAGGATTTTGTGTATTGTTAAAACTCTTCACCCACAAATGCTTTCAAGATGCTGGGTCTCGTGCTGTTATTTATTCTTTGGTGGTATAATATTGTCACAAAAACGTTGACATTCATTTTTTGGAGCTAGCTTTATTATTATTGTAATTTATTATGGTATCCTTTTTTCAATATGAAACTGAGGTAACTAATATAATTATACCTACTCTCCAAAACCTCACGGATACATATAAGCTTGGACTTTGACGGCTGCTGCGCATCTCAAAAGGTTGGAGCTCTTCAGACTAACTTTTACGTCTTAAAGTTAGTGAACGAAACTGGCTGGAGAGTTGTTAAAAAGTTTCTTGCTAAATGAAACTCCACGCTCTTCTAACATAAGTGATTGGTTATTTCAAGTGCGTAAAGCAGTTATTAAATAATTAATTTAAAAAGGTTTAAAACAAAAGCTTTTATGCAGTAGCCATGTCATAGTGAAACTTAGAACGGGCTATTACAATAAAATGCGTATACAACATTTCGTGTCTGTGCTGTTAACCGTTGAGTTCCCTAGTCAGGACCCATCCATGAGTGCAGCAACCATGTAATGTAAAACTTAAAAATGGCTATCATATTAAAATGCGTACACAACATTTCGGGTCTGTGCTGTTAACCATTGAAGAGTTTACTTATCTAGAGCTAATCCTGGAAGTCGATTCAGGTCATGCTTACCATAAAAATGTATTGTCAATCGTATATTCAAATTCAAATTCAATATTTTATTTCAGACCGTAGTCCATATTTTTGTTAGTATTTAGTACAAATTTGATAAACTTATATAACTAATATTAGTAACATACAAAATTATAAAAACATAAACAAAAACAACTTAATTTGGCGCTGTGTGTGCCCATATCCAGTGTCTCAGCACAGGACAGTCCCATCTGTCAACTCAGGATGCTGTTAGAGCTCAGGATGCTGTATAACTGATTCAACATGTATTCAACTCCGAAAAATAAGAGCAAGTGGTACTAACTCGGCTTGCAAGATTTGATCTAAAACAAACATAACGAGTACACACATACATTGCAAGTTAACTAGAAGCTTTTAAAATGACAAATAATTCAAACCAAGGCATTATTGTCTTGTCAATTTTGATAACCTCTATATTGGAATTATAATTACCTATTCAATATTATTTCAGATCACTCCACGACGAACTTCACTGACGAATCCTCTTATCCAGCAGTAGATACACGTGCGGGCAACCCAATGTTTCCTTATCTATAATAGAGATATAAACCACTAACTCCGCGAACTAATGACGTGGTTTTGTACAGCTCGCGCTCGATATTATAAGCTAGAAACTCTACCTTGAAAAGGTAATTTTGGATTTATTACTAAATTTTGCTAGATTATTGGAACCAGACCAGCTCAAGTGGTGATCGTCAATAGACATGCCATTAAGTAATGCCCACCGGGCACGAGGCCAGTTTGTGAGTCAGTTCAATTAACATTTCGGTGACTGGCCTTTCACTGGTGTCGTGTTCGAATACATTTGAAGACAGTTCAGTAAGTCTGAGGCCAATGAGTGAACTGTCAACTGAACTGACACGCATGCAAACTGGCCTCGTGTCCGTTGCGCATAAAGTCACATGAACTGGCCACCTTTCCGCATTGCCGTTTTTAAAACAAAGTGTCAATCAATACACTTGAATGTATGTAGCATGGAAAACAATCTAAAATCTAAAATCGGTTAAAATCTTTTTTTAACTACACATTAACTAAATTAATATGTGTAACAACGTCTACATCAGGTACTAAGGTTCTAATTGGTTGCTACTACGCGCTACTTATTTATTCAGCCAGCTACACATCGTGTGCGTGGCCAGCTGTCGGCTCGCGGCTTACCAAGTTTGCTTTTGAACTACAAATTACATAAAAGGGTTAAGTGCTACACTGAAGTGTCTGCGCTAACTAAGTTTAGCGAAGCCACAAGTTAACAATAGTTATAATAATTTAGGAAACACCATTTCTAGTTTTTCCAGTTGTGACCCTAACCGACGGCGAGTCCGTGAGAAATTGCGGGCACGGTTGTGTGCGCACTTCGGAACTTTCGAATGTGTGGTCAGAAGTTGCGCAGTTTTTACCCAAGTAGTGTTTTATGGGGCCTATTTATAACACCGTACTCTACGGGTTCAAGTCGTAAAAAACTGTTCGCCTTCGGAAATAAAGCCGCTTCAGAATGAAAGCTGCTTTGGGTATTTCGTTTCGTAAGCTCGATAAGATTCGTCTTCAAAAGATGTTACACTTAGTTAAAACAGGCCAAATGGTAATTAAATTAAGATTCACGAATGTGAGTTTTACTAAGTAGGACCTATTGTAAATATCGATAACGTAATGGTTAAGATTAATGAAATATGTTCGTATATTAGTTAATATCTGATAACTATGTTACTATTCTAATTATTATTTTATTGTAAAGTCAAAAAACAACGGGCCGGTCATTACAGCTTTTATATTCAGTTCTTTATCGTGTCATTGGTTCAGTCGTATAACGGCCGACGGACTCGTGGTCACATCGTTTT
The DNA here is from genome assembly GCA_946251855.1 of Alsophila aescularia. Lineage (NCBI taxonomy): Eukaryota > Metazoa > Arthropoda > Insecta > Lepidoptera > Geometridae > Alsophila > Alsophila aescularia. The sequence goes on along the minus strand of OX276386.1, from coordinate 40,138,339 downwards.
GTCACACTAGTACGCCATATAGTGGGAAAATAATGGAATTGTATGTAACAAGTCGTTTTTCCAACGTCTCGTTACATTTTGACGTTTTTTGTATGGCATTTATGTCAAAAGCCTACGGACAGTAAGCGAAAACGGTTATTTTTAAGATATAGGAACCGGCCATTAGTAAGTTACTTTGGGAAAAGTTTCCCTGGAGTTGATTGAGATGCACTAATGTCAAAAATCCACGCAGTTTTTTTTGATCCATCCGATCTCATGTTTCCTAAGAAGAAAAGTTTCTAAGTACAAAAGAAAAGGTTCCCTCGATGGCCCATTGTTTTGCATAGTCGGATTGCCTGACGCCTGACGGGTCCAGTGAGTTTTGACTTAATAAAAGTAGGATTGATAAAAGAATGTTTATATCTAGCAAAAGACTGATGAAAAACGTTTTATTTTGGAAAAAGAGCATGATGTAAATAGTAAAGGACACATTATTATAACCCCTTTAAACGTTGTGTTTAAACATTTACAATATAAATATTGAATTTTAAGTATTTGTTACATTATACTTTAAACATGACTGTGTCAACGAAATTAGATGACTTGTTGTTAAATCTGTAAATAACGTTAGATACAGAAATTGGTCATATATTTACGAGAACTCAGTAAAGTGTAAAATAATAAAGTAATGTTGAAAAGTCAGTAATTTATTTTGAAGATCACTTTCCCATGTCACTACCCATTAACCGCTTATTTTCAGACATACTTTCGCTGCTTCCCGTAGGTTCAAATTGCCCAACACAGGTAGATACTTATGTGGCAGCCTAGAGCTGATTGAATGTAAACATTGCCACTGATGGCAGTAACAACGGCAGGGGCAGTGTCAGCGCGAGCTAACTCCCATGCTAACTGGCATGGAATTTAGCTGAATGTGCGCGGATCAACCATGCACAATCTAAACATTACAAAATTCTCTCATTGGGGGTAGCATTTTTTGAAAAGAAACTTCATCGCTTTTTCCACGACGTTATTTTTTATTACAGTCTACGTTTGACCACGATCACACCGGATGGAAAGCAACCGTGTAGCCGAAGATGTAGCACGATTGCCTAGTAAATAGATACTTGATCACTCTTAACTTAAACACACCGGGGTTGCATTTTACTAGAAACTCTGTATACTAGGTATATATGTAATAAAAACATACTACCATATTGATCCTGAACTTGGCCTGAAAATGTAGGCTTAATAAATTCAGATGTAGGTACCTATAGCTAATCTTTCAAATATAATCAGATCGCATCTTCCCAATACAAATTCCCTAATAGGCTTTCACGTCTTCCCAAGAGAAAATGAATACCTAAATATCTTTATCCCTTATCTGCTCGTGACACATTCGATTTAGTAATTTGCAAATGTAATATTATGGCAACTTTCCGAGATAAAACTAAACCTATTACAGAAATAATAACATACTCAGAGGTTATTGATGACGAACATTTCTGATATGTGCTTCTAACAATAACGGAGTAATTTCTCCTTGGAAGAGTTCCACCTAAGCCTCAATCAATCATGGTTGAGGATTGAGTCCACAATAAACAGCAGAAAATCCAGCCATTATCCTTATGGGGGAAATCATTTATTGAGCAGTTATAATGTAGGAAGGAACGGACGGCTTGACGCTGGATCGAGCGTGACCCATTAGTTATGCTATTTCTTTGGTGTCCCCGCCATTAACACAAATAAAAGGGGCTGTAAGGAACGCACAGATAATAGTTTGCAAAGCATGTGGAAGGATGACTGAGGGATCGTCCTTAAATTTTTGTAAAAAAAAGCAGATTTTAAACCTACCTACCTACCTTAGATTTACTTAATAGTAATAACCAGATGGATAAGTACAAATATTTTCAAAACGAATATTAATAATTTATCAAAAAACTTAACATTTACAATTTTAAATCTTAGGATATCTGCGTTATAATATTTTTTCAATAATTACTAAAGAATTTCTAAAAGCTTTTTAGAAATTTTCAGCTCTTAGAACGCAGCAGCATGAATTTATGGCCGTTCTAAATCCCTCAGTTCATAAAAAGTCTATCATGTGGAAAAATAAAACAAATGCTAGCATCTAAAGATTGCCAAGCGACCGCGCTCGCCACTGCAGTAGTCTGACGTATGTCATAACGTACGCATCTTTACAAGACAATCTTTCAAATTGCTATTTTCTCATGAAATTTAAAAACTGCCTTTGTAATAATAATGCTGGAATAAAGTATGAATATAGCCAACAAAAAATAATCCAATTCTGAACTCAATTCAGGATAATTAAAATTGTATTTTTTTTTAAATAATTGTTTTTAGGAACAGGTGAAATTCACGATAGGAAGAATTGTGGTTTATATATTATTTCATAAAAGTAAACTGCCTCATATTTGCATATTATACTTAAAATATGTGCTCTATTATGGAATTTTATCAAATTATTGATATAAAAGTATATTTATCGTAAACAGTCAGATAACACACACGTGGGTAAAGTATTAGCTGAGATTGATACCTACTGATAATGCAATCATCAGTAAGAATCAATCTAGACTGCGTTTGCCGCAGCTGTGCAGTCACGTGAGTTAAAACATTTTTTCGAGAAGTTTTTTGTTAGTTGTTCGAAACAAGCAACAACATACCCACACATACAAACTCACACCCACACCCAAGAACAGTTTCCCCTTAAGTCAGACAATAATGTCCAGCATGCCTCACTGTCGATGGAGCGTCGACAAACTAATAACAATCTGTTACAGTTCTAAGGCTTTTTTCCATTGTGCGCGCCGTTAGTTAGGTCGCTCTTTTCATTTACCCACTCGCGTTGATTGGACAAAATCCATCACTGGCCGCAGTCTTCGCTCAGCCTGCCCATTGATTATTCCCTCAGCTTGCTCCCGTCTCATAAAAATGGTGCAAATGAAAGTTTTATGAATTGACGAAGCTTTTAGGTACTCGGCCTTTTATCTAGCGTTCTTTACCGGCTGACAGCCAGGGTAAAAAATTGCGAATCAAATTATAACAGTCACTGTTATGTGAATATGTCGCTCTATTGCTGTATGTGGATAAACACTCTACCGCCACGAGGCCGGGTCGTGTGCGAAATTGAAAATCATGGGCTTCGAAAATAAAGGGATCGTTTGCCAAAACTTTGTTATGTAGATACGGTCTTAAAAGCAAAGTTTGTGTTATCCACGAGTCCCTGTTTTTGGACGATTGTAGAGTTTTGTGCGGTTATCAAACTTTCGAAGTTGCGCTCAGATAACGGCTGTGCCAATTAATCGGACGCTCATTGCGATAAACAAATTAATGGTGTGATTATGCGGAACATTTTGACTTCATATTCATTCATTTGGATTAGGCATGTGTGGCCAATGATAATACATCGAAGTAATCATTTTCATTCACAGTACAGCAAAATTATGCCCAACATCATTTAAACCGAGTTAAAAAAAAAGTGAAACATGCATAATTGTTAAAAAAGTGAGTTCTTCTAAATATTAAATTAAAACCTAGAACAAGTACCTACCATAGACTCAACAGCGAGTTTTCGATGGATAGGAAATATTTCATCTTCTTCTTCTTCTTCGGGTACCATATCCTAGCGGATGTTGGCGACCACAACACGTTTTTTTTTTATAACTGTCTAGGCAATCGTTTGACCACGATCTCACCTGATGGAAAGCGATGATGTGGTTGAAGGTGTAGCACGTTTGCCTAGTAGATACCTATTCACTATTGACTTGAACACACCAGGGTTATATTTTACCGGAAACACTGACGAGGGCAGGGAAATACTTCTCTGTTCTGTGCCAGTCTACAAAGACTGGCATTGGCAGCGTCTTTGATATTGGTGCAGCTCTTCAGGTTTTCATTCCATGTTATCCTCCTTCTCCCTCTTCCCCGCTTCCTTTCTATTTTCCCTTCCATGATGTTTTTTGATATGCTATACTTCTCGTGTCTATAAATGTGACCAAAATATGCTGGTTTACGTTTTTAAATTGTGATTAGTACTTCAAGCTGTTTATTCATTTTATTAAGTACTTCTTTCATAGTAATTCTTTCATAGAAATTAATTTAATCCATCCATTCCTTGAAAAAAAATTATCTTGGTGTAAACGGTTCACATTTTACCACGTTTTTATTACGTCACTTTCTTGTGTGTTTGTCTTTCTGTCTGTCGTTTCAGATAAGAATCTTGCAACTCAAATTTCGAGTACTTCCCAATTGGCTATCCGGCTGAAACTTTCAGGGAAGCTCACAAATCGATGACACAGCATCCAAAAAAGAAAACGTGTTTATTAGATTAGTTTTTTAATCTACATTTGCTGCAACTTCTACACCAATTGCAATGTGATTTTCACTGTTGGATAGGATAGGGTTTGGCTTAAAATCTCTTGGTATCTCAGTCCGATGAGTAAGAGCCAAGCAATTTAATAAATAATCTAAATCTATTAATTTTAAAAGTGTGGTACTAAGTTTTGAATAAGACTGCTGGTCCGATTGCGATGCGATTTTCACTGTTGGATATTTTAGGTTATGACTTAAAAACTGGTGTACTTCGTATCGCAATCCGATGAGCAATTTAATAAAAGCTCTATTAGTTTTAAAAGTGTGGAATACCACACTTTTAAGTTAAAGCCAGTGTAGTTAACAAACGTATAGTTTAGCCTCATCCTATACTATTATAACCTTTAGTTTTGAACCATTTAATACCTAATCTACCCCACCTTTGATTTCTTTGAAATACATTTTATGGTAGGAATAAATGGCTTAACAAGTTATATATTACTTATATCTCGTTCACGAGCACCTATATCTCAGGAAAGACATGTGAGGGGCGCGCTGAGTTATATAATAGATGAATTACGATGATCCCAGAAAGATTCAATGGCTTTGTTACATTCAATTTCAGGGCAAGTTTACCTATACCCATGTCAAGAGAGTTTTGTTTCAAAAGATAACAGAAGGTAGGGCATGTCACGTGATGTGCCGCAGTATTACAGATACAAAAGAGTATTATTGTTAAATCAAATATTGTTTAATGATTTTTACACTACCGCTTCTAGTTTTTATTAATTTTTGAAACAAAACAAGTAATATAAGTGCCGATCGTACTCACCTACTTGTAATATAAGTGCCGATCGTACTCACCTACTTGTAATATAAGTGCCGATCGTACTCACCTACTTGAAACGTGTTCTCAGGCCCAAATTTAATTACGAACTCAAAATAAGGCTGGAGTCAATTTCGGACCAGTTGCTGGTCTGTGCGCTGTCAGGCCTCCTTCGGCTAGTCTTCTTCTAAACGTCCACCGACTGACTTCCACTTCTCGAACTTCCTGGAGCTGCTGCCCGAGTTGAACTGCATTCAACCGGCGATTTCGTAGCGATGTTGTGACACGAAAACGGTCATCGCGCTGTGTTGTAGCACGTATTCGGCCTGTTTCTTGTCGCTGGGTATAGCCACCAGTCTGTTGATATCGCTGGTATACACGCCGAACAGCATATCGGCTTAAATTTAACTGTCGTGCCACTTGACTTTGGTTCTGCCCAGCTTCAATTAGTGCAACCACTTGAGACGCTGCTTCCGGTATGGTATCCATTTTCTTGTTCTGAATTTTTTTTTTTTTTTTTAGAAAGGATATGTGCTGTTGGTCTATAACTGACCTCTACAGCGTCAGCGGACGGTGGGGCGGGCGCAAAAGCGCTCCGCCGCAATGCGTGACGCAGAAGGCGCACGCCAAAGTTAAGTTTTTGGCCACTTGCTCAAGGGCACCCAGGGGGTACGAACCTCGGCTTGGACAGTTGCCATTGATTACTTGGGGAGTATCGAACTAACTACTTGGGGAGTGTCATTTCAATCATCCCCTAACCTTTTATACTTGCTAATAGTCATGCAAACCGCGCTATCTGAAACGAGCGATTTAGGGTCATTCTATTGTTTTGTTGCTACTGTAATGATTTTGAAGGTCATGACTAGGAATTATGTATTTTTAGAAAGCTAACAGAATAATTAATTTAATTAAATTTAAGTTATATTTGCAACCAACATTTAATTAAAAAAATATTTAGGGTCAAAGTGAAAATGTAGGTAGTGTGCGATTTCTATGCTCTCGAGTGTATTTGAGCCTTTTGGGGTAGAGACACTAGGGCCATGGGGACCAGGAGCACATAAATATATAAAGATCTACCAGGGCGTATGGTCGAAGCAACACGTGACCAAAATGCTGATCTTTGCCCAAAGACTATAAGAATTGTTTCTTTGTTTGTCGTATGAGGTAGTGCTGGCCTCTTGTGTCAGACTTTAAGCATTGCCATACAACGTGGTAATGCTGCCAGCATTTTGGGAACGTTGCCCACTGGTAGCGGCTTGTTAGACTAGATTTTGTATTAATTAGCTAGGGATTTTAGGGTAGCATAATAATTATTGTTATTTTTTAAGTTTTTCATTGTGAATAAAATATAATAATAATTTATTTTACATATTATGTTTGTGTATGTATAATTTATGTTTGTTTTGCAAGCACTTTCTGGACTGTGTATCATTCATGACTTCATTGTTTTTTTTTGCGTACGCGTGTTTGTTAACTGCATTCAGAGACATGTAAGAATAAGTAAGAAATAATACAAAGCTATTGAAAGTTCAAAGGGTTTCCCTAAAAGATCTAAACAAAAAAACTGTCAGTGCGGTGTCAATCTACAGGATTTAACCGGAGGATGAGTTGACATTTACAGAAAACCAGAAAGATGTTTCTTTTGTTGGTATGACAGGAGTAGGTACGCTTCTTGTGTACCAAAGCAAATAATATAATACGCCTTAGTGTCTTGTAAAGCTCCATTACATTAAACTGAGATAGCGGTGCTGTTCAGGTAGCGTGGTTATACGCTACCTGAACAGCAGGTAGCGTATAACCACGACTTGTTTAAAGTATAATAGATGCGCCCCGCGGCTTTGCCCGCGTGTAAAATTTTCTGGGATTAAAATTATCCTATGTTGGTCTCTAAGGTAATCTACGTACAAAATGTAATTAAATTCGGTCAAGCCGTTATCTCGTGAAAGCGCCCCAAACAAACAAACAAACAAATTTTCACATTATTATTACTAGCTATGCTTTATTATTGCCTGCGGCTTCGCACGCGTGGTAATTCTCTAGGTTAAAAGTACTCTATGTGATATTCAAGGACCTAAAATACTAATACACCAACATTATATAATCAAAATTCCTTCAGGCGTTTCAGCTTGGGCAGAAATACTTTCGCGTTTCCGGCAGATGTCCGGCTGTTTTCCTCTACAGGTCGCATTTCTCAACCGATTCTCGTGAAATTTTGTGAGCAGGTTCGATAATTATGTTTTTTGTCGATTCAGTTTTACGAAATTTTTCAACATGGCGGTGTTATGGCGTTTGAAAACGTAAAAAAGTAAAAATTTAATTAATAAATATTATTAATTATTAAAAGTATTAGCGTCTGGCTTGTAGGTTCGACGACTTTCGGCCTCCCGAACAAGCTGGATTCCGGAAAGAATTTAGCACCGTAGACCACATCCATAAGCTCCAGCAGATTATACAAAAGACCGAAGAGTATAATCGGCCACTATGTCTAGCGTTTGTGGACTACGAGAAAGCCTTTGATTCAGTCGAGACCTGGGCAGTGCTACAGTCATTACAGCGGTGCCAGATTTACTACCGGTACATCGAAGTGTTGAAGTGCTTATGTATCAGGATCAGAGCACGAATTCTATCCAGCTGTAAAAAGGAGTGAGACAGGGAGACGTTATTTCTCCTAAACTGTTCACCTCTGCACTGGAAAATATATTGAAGCTTCTGAACTGGAACGGATATGGTATTAACATCAATGGCGAATGCATCACTCACCTTCAATTTGCTGATGATATAGTCATCATGGCAGAAACCCTGGAAGACCTAAGCACAATGCTCAGTGACCTCAATATTGTTTCCCAACAGGTGGGTCTTAAAATGAACATGTGTAAGACGAACATCATATGAAATGCCCATGTCGCACCCATGCCAGTCTATGTTGGGAACGATATAATCGAAGCTGTTGATCACTATGTCTAATTGAGTCAGACGATCTAACTGGGTAGATCCAACTTCGACAAAGAGGTCTACCGACAAATCCAACTCAGATGGGCAGCGTTCGGGAAATTACTCCATATCTTCTCGTCGCAGATACCGCAGAGCCTCAAGACAAAAGTTTATAATCAGTGCGTGTTGTCAGTGATGACGTATGGCACTGAGACGTGCTCGCTAACTATTGGTCTCATATATAAGTTTAAAGTCACGCAGCGTGAAATGGAGAGAGCTATGCTTGGAGTTTCACTACGTGATAAGATCCGTAACGAGGACATCCGTAGAAAAACCAAGGTTATCGACATAGCTCTCAGAATTTGCAAGTTGAAGTGGCAATGGGCAGGCCATATAGTCCGCAAAGCCGACAACCGCTGGGGAATAAAGGTTCTGGAATGGCGACCACGAACAAGCAAGCGAAGTGTAGGGAGACTCCCTACACGATGGACGGACGACATTGATAGCCATCGCAGGGAGTCGGTTGATGAAGGCGGTTGATGAAGGCGTCCGTTGTGGCGCTTTTTGGGGGAGGCCTATGTTCAGCAGTGGACTACGAAACGCTGAAATGATGATGATGATAAAAAGTATTAGAGCCATTTCGAAAACTGTTCAAAAATGTCACAAACCTTTTCGTTACCTTTATTGAGACACATAAACTTCAAGAGGTCGGGGATCTTATTCTTATTCTTATTCGAGATAGGGGCGGTAAGACCTGCACTGACGTCCCGCTTGGGGTATATTGTGCATTTCCCCCTGCCAGCCTCTACCCAAGCCACCCAAGCTCCTTTATGTACCGGAGCACGGCTTTAGGTCGCTGGCACAGCTGTTCCAGAGATGTCGCTGTAGATGGTGTTAAACTACTAATATTGGAGTTAAAATTTCGTTGAGCCTTTTCCACTTTTCCCTGTTTAAAAGTCCAGTTTGTAGTCTTATCTCTTCCGTGGCTTCACAAAGCAAAAGCACATGCTACACAGTCTCCTCCTCCTGCATACATCCACGGCACAGAGGACTATCTGTGGCTCCAGTTTTATGCAGGTGGTAGTTTAGGTTGCAATGACCCGTGATGAGACCTACCATGAGACGAAGGTCTTGCCGAGTCAACCTTAGCAGATTGTTGGTGATTTTCCTGTTAAGGGATGGAAACATAACTTTTGCATTTCTGCAATCCGTTTTCTTGTTCCACCAATTATTATGCTCTCTCTCTGTGTATTGAACAAGTAGGTTTCTTATTTTCATTGCGGTGGGTTTACAGAGCTTCACCGCATCTTCTCCGATATGTTTCTTAGCTCCTTCCTTGGCGAGCATGTCTGCCTTGGTATTTCCTGGACATGAGCCGTGGCTTTTCGTCCATTTGACTTTAATTTTATACCTTTCAGATAAGTTTTGTAGAGCCTCATGACATTCTGATACAACCCTCGACCTAGTTATAGGTTTCTTTAGTGCATAGATGATGGCTGCACTATCTGTGATGAAAGTAAGGAGTTCACAGTCACTATTTGTACCAAGTGAAGGTGTATTGATCATAGATATTGCTCTTGCCGCTAATAGTAGTCCCATAGCTTCTGCCTGAAATACTGATGTAGTTTTGTTAAGGGCTTTTGATTGTGCGATTCCTAGCTCCGGAGAGTAGAAACCACAACCAAACCCCGTCTTGTTTTTCGCACCATCGATGAAAACATTGTAAATGTTATGGGCACACGAGAGATCCTCTAAGCATTGTCTTCTGTAACCAGCTCATACATCTTTTTATCTAGGTGTATGCTAGCTACTTTGTCCGTGCCCTGACATGCTTCTGGGATTATTCTCGTTGCTTTATCTAAAACTTTTGAGTGGTTTGTAACGGGCCCGGTGCCTTTCCACTGATTTGTAGACTTGATCCTTAGTGCTGAAGCCATCGCCCCCTGCTGGATATGTAAATGCAGCGGGGTCAGACCCAGAATAATGTCTAAAGCGGCTGATGGAGTTGTTTTCGTGCAGCCGCTGATTAAAGAGCATGCCAATCTTTGGACTTGCTGTAGTTTGGTGATTGTGGTCACCAGATTTGTTCTCGGCCACAACACTACGCATCCATATGTGAGAACCGGTCGTACTATAACAGTATACAACCAGCAGCACAGTTTAGGTTTCAGACCCCTGTCCTTACCCACTGCTATATAAATATTTATTGCCTTTGTGGTTATATGGTCTAGTTGTTTCGCCCACAACATCTTACTATCCAGCCATATGCCAAGATATTTTACTTCCTTGCTGAGTGAAAGTTTTGTTCCAAACAGTGTAGGAAGTCGAAGACTAGCTGATGTCTTCATCTTCCGAGTGAATAAGACCATCTCAGTTTTTTCTGGGTTTACAGATAGAGTGTGGCGTTCACACCATCTCTCGACCTCCCGAAGCGCCTGCTGCATTTTTTCGCATTGGGTTGCTTCGAAAAGTCCGGAGACCATGATAGCCAGATCGTCCGCATATCCTATTGTTACTATACCATCCTTGTTTAATAGTTCGAGAATTTCGTTCGCCACTACTACCCATAGCAGCGGAGATAAAACGCCTCCCTGCGGACAGCCTCTCGTGACCACACATCGCGATGATCTCTATGCTAGCTGCTCTAATAGACAGCATTGACCCATTTATTCACTATTTCGTCTACGCCTTGATTCCTCAGCCCACCTTCAATACTGGGGAACGTTGTTTTATCAAAAGCTCCCTCTATATCGATAAAGGTTATAAGGCAAGATTGCGATTTGAAGTATTGATTGCTTTCCAGTGCGGATTCTATCTTGTGAACCACCTGGTAGAGGGCCGTTTCTGTAGATTTGCCTGATTGATAAGCGTGTTGATTTTTGTGTACCGGTTTGTCAACCAGTGGCCCACTGAGAATGTATTTGTCGCATAGTCTCTCTAGTGCCTTTAAAAGAAACGAGCTAAGGCTTATTGGCCTAAATGACTTTGGATTTGTGTAATTTGATTTGCCTGGTATAGGCAAAAATACTACTTTTACTTCCCGACAAGCCTTTGGTATATACTTCCAGGCTAGGCATGATTTAAAAATAGCAGCAAGATGAGACTTGATCTTAATTAGACTGTGTAGGAGAGCTGGAAAGATCCCGTCAAGCCCCGCGGCTTTGAATGGTTGGAAAGTGCTTACCGCCCACAGAAGTGCTTCTTCCGTGACGGTTGAATTTGCAAAGTTCCAGTCACTTCTTGAAGGTTCATATGATGTCGGAGTTTCCCAAACAACTTCATTCCATTCAGGCCATCTGGGAAATGGGTTTTAAGTAGGAGTTCAAACTGCTCCTGATCTGATGTGGTATACGTACCGTCTGGTTTCTTTAGAGTACCAAGTCTTACCTTTGTATCATTGGAAACCAGTTTTCGCAATCTAGCGGTCTCGCATTCCGATTGAATCGAGCTACTGTAATTTTTCCACGAACTGTTCCAACTTTTGTTTACCTCTACTTTGAGTCGGTGTCGAGTTCTTCTGTACTCTTGCCAATCTACCTCCAGGTCAGTGTTCATGGCTCTGTTGAAATGGTGTCTCGTTTTCATCCTCAGTTTACTGAGTTCCTTGTTCCACCATCTATCTTTTTTAAGCAGTATTTTGCTGGTTTCCGTTTTTAGAGGACACGATCGTTCGTAGCTACCTTTCAGAATGCTTACACTGTATGTTGCTTATAGACTGTATGTTGTCCTCTATCTGTTGGTGTAAGCTCTTTAGTTGCTTCTACTTGTGGTGCTTCTGATAAACTCTTATCAAGAGTTTTGTCTGAATAGAGACTTGTCAGTTTTCTTTGGATTTCTGTACGTCTGAGGTTCTTGCTCTCCCACTTCCAATCTGAACCTGATTCTTCTATGATCTGCACAAGTGATCTCATCCGTTGCCACTCGCCAGTCGGTGATCGTCTCGGCAATTTCGCTGGTGGCTATTGTAATATCAACTATTGTTTTGGCCCAAGACGTCACAAACGTTGGTTCTGAGCCTCGATTTAGTATATTGAGGTTGTGTCTTAGACTGAAGTCCAATAAATCTTTTCCGCTTTCGTTCGAGTCTGGACATCCCCAGACTGTGCAATGGGCATTTGAATCGCAACCTATCACACATTCCATATTGCTAACCATGCAAAAATGCATTAACTCCTCAAGTGCCGGAGGAGGCCGTAATGTCCATATACGCCGATGCTAAAATGATAGTGCTGAGTTTCCCCAGCATACTTGTCTCCAGTTTTACTACAGTAAGGTCGTCGGTGCACAAATGTGTCACCAACGACGCTTTAAAAGAATTTGGTAGATATATAAATGTCCGTGTTTTGCTTTGCACGGGGGGAGCGAAGACAGTGACCCGAAGGGCGTTGAAACCACCCACCTTTTCACGAGTTAAATAGGGTTCCTGGACCAGCGCTATTGTGTTCGGTTGCTCTTCCAGGGTTCTACGCAGGGCAGCGAAACCTGTGACGCTGTGTTGGATGTTGGCTTGTATGATGTTAGTTTTGATTATTACATTATTACTTAGCCTATGATTATTACCAGCCACGGTGGCAGTTTTTTTTGAGCTGTTACTATTTTTATTCTTTAGTCCATCCATTTTTATATTCCTAATTACTTACTACTATATGTTTAGTGCGGGTGGTCTGAAAGACCCACCCGCCTTACTCGTTTACGATTTCGACGGAGGAGGGTCCAGTCTGGTTCGCGTCCATGGACAGAAGCCGGCAAGAAGATATTGAGGCCCGTAATGTCCCCTGCAATATCCTCCACGCCATCATCGCCCACTTCCAGCAGACGGTCCATCTCCTCCTTCGTCCAATCCGTGTTATCGAGGTGCACTGGGTTGAAGCCCATGGGTGTCACAGGCTCGCTCGCACCGCACACTGAGGAGCTAACGGCCCCCAACTCCCCTGACACCGCCGTAACCCCCGCGTCCCTCGATTTATATTCCTTTAGCTTAACGTAGACCGTCGCTGACGTATAGTGCAGGCGAAAGTCTATGCGTTTCAGTTTTTCGATGTCCTCCGGCGGGATTCCCATCACAAGGACATGGTTGTAACATTGGCCTCTCTGGCGCACCAAATGTTTAAAGATGGGCCAAAGTGTCATATCTAGGCTCCTGAACTCATTTTGCTCAGCCAAATAGTCTCTCAGAACGAAAGGCCATTTGACGAGGTCTTCTTTTTCTTTCCCGAAGTCCGGGACATATATGATGCCGGTGTGGTACCTAGGCAACTCGATCTCCGGGATGACTCTATACCCTTCCGACCCTTCCCACAGTCCAGGCAGCTGCTCAACCGTGGAAGATAGCCAGGCAAGTGAGTAGCCATCCAGGGGGCACATTCTGAGACCACCGCGAGTCAGCCTTGGTAACTGTGTAAACGCGGGCAGCCTTCGCTTCTCTTCTCTCGGCTTGCCGCGGTTACTCACATACTGTTCCCATTGAATATCGTCCAGAGTTTTCCGTAATACAGTCGCCCGGTGATCGTCCATCTGAGCGCCTCCTTTGTCCAAAACTATCATGCAGTAACTTTTGGCCACGTCGGCGTACAAGGACGGACCACCCTCGCCCTTCTCTACTACAGGTCCGCGAGTCTGCGCATTCAGTTTTGCGACAATCGCAGCGGCTTCTTATCCGCTGCTATGCAGCCAGTGGGCGACACCTGGTCGGAGCTACGCTGCCGCTTCGCGCCTCGAATAGCATCCTCTCCCTGTCCCTTATTATGCCCATCCTCTTCAGCCGCGGTTGCTCCATCAGTACCGACACCGGTACCCTCGCTCTCCTTTCGACCCTTCCCTACACCTTTACCCTTTAACAGGTTGGTCGCCGGTTGGGGCCTATTCGGGGGAGGCACCGTGCACGGCCCTGACGAAACCTTTGCTACCTCAGATTCGGCATTATTTTGTTTCCTCTTTGCGAGGTATTGTTTGTTTCCGTATCCGGGCACTTCTACCGCTCACTCGGTACCGAGACCTGTCCTCCAGCACTCGTGGACACCGGCTGACGCTCGCGCTTCATTACGGAGGCAGCGATGGGCCCGACGTGTGACTCCTCCCCTCCGCGCGACCCGCTCTCCCTTGCAGGGGTGGTCGCATACGGAAGGGTTGCTGTCGAACAAGGACCCTCTCCCTCGTTTACGACAGTCGCGCCATTTGGGTCAACGCGAGCCAAACATGCCACCATGGCTGGCGCAAGTGCCGATACGCCGGGCAGCTGTAGCACGCCTTCCCGCTCCTGACTGTAAAAGGCGTTTACGCGCTCCTCCTCCCGTCTCATACGCTTTTTTATATTTTTACGGCGGTTTTTACCGCCGTCTTGGTTTTTATTTGGCGAGGTAACGTTGGGCCTTATGGGCTTTCCGCTACCTCGCCCGTTAGTTACCTCCATCCAGCACAGCGCCGGATGACTTCGCTGCCTCGCGCTCGCGCAGCCGCTTCTGCTGCCACCTCTTACGCGTATTGAAGCGCGCTCCGTGCCCTGGGTCCGTCTTCTGCGCTGGTCCAGGTACCGGAGTCGTCATCGGTCCAGTAGTAGTTGCGGCCGGCGAGGCCTGGGACTCCACCCCGCCGTCGCCTTCGGTAACCAACTTCACACCGTCCAGCCCGGATACCAGAGGGCGCCGGGCGCTAACCGGGTCGCATGGCACAACGTTAAAATCTTTATTGTACTCCATATTAGATTTACGAAATAGCTCTGTGGAACTAAGGTGATATTAGTGGGCGCATAGTGATGGAGGAAGTAGTTGCCCACACTACATTCCCTGCCGTCTTTCGCACGTTGATGGCGAAGAAGTCATCCCTAGAAACACAAGCGACGGCTTCCTCTACATCAACACACTGGCCACGGGCTACCACAAAGGGGAGTTTGGAAAGGAGATAGGGTAGGAAATTAGGACTAAATGGAGATAGGTGGACTAGGAAGTCTAGAATTGCGTCTGTTGTTTTAGTTACATCTGTTCCTTAGGGGACCAGATCAAGAAACAGGGTGGCACCACGTGAAGGTAACAATCAGACTTGCTGCGGATGTCTACACGACCTGCGCTCCTTTCCGTAGCCATTAACGAGCCTGCTCACCGGAAAGGTGGCCAGGTTAGGGTTGATCCAAGCTAGCTAAAATCGTATCTAACCCCTCCCCGGTCGGGGATGTGAGGGGGTGGAAAATAATGAAAATTGACGCTAATTTCCTGTGTCACATCAGATCACAAGGGAATTTCGTCAGCTTTCGGAATATAACTATGTTTTACACCTAAAACGTTAGGTTAGTTATACAATGAGAAATAATCTAAGCACCCATATTAACAAATGTGTCTCAGCTTTTAACTTGCAACGTGCATTTTATAAACTCAAATTTTAAATGTCAGCACGACATGTTTTTTGCCCGTATAAAGTTGATTGTATGAATGTCAAAATACTTATACCTACGGTAGTAATGTTGTTTAGTGTGATGGTAGCCTAACTGTTTAATAATTCAACTTAGAAACTAACGATACCGGGTTCGGTCCTAGGCTCCGCACCAATGACTTTCCTAAGTTATGTACGGTTTTCCATAGCTCCTTTCCGTACTACGGAGGGCAAGTTAAGCAGTCTGCTATCATTGATTAATAGCAAGCGTTAAGCCATGTCAAAGGCCCTCGGGTGGCCTGACATACTCTGAGACCAGAGGCCAGCACTGCTTCATACGACAAACAAACAGGCTCGCTCCCAAAAATCGGTTCACTCCGTTGAAGCAATGATAAGTACATACAAAATCTAATACATTACTTACAAAAACCGACAAAAGGAGTCACAAAAATATTGGTATTGCGTTTTCAATATGCATGGATTCGCCGCAGGCTGTATTGACAGGGAAACAAACAGGGCACGGTCTCGTCGCCTGTACAAAGTACAATCAGTGTACAAACCACGTACAAACGTAGAAGCCAAGCCAAGCTGCAGGGGTTGAACGTGTGAAATGAAAGCAACTCGTGTAGCAATTGTTTTGAATGCTTCTATTTTTAGGGTATTGTCGTTAGGTATAGCTTGTCCGCCTGTCCTTCTGTAAGTTACAGTCATTTTATATATATATACCTATATATATATATTTGACACTATTTACACGACTGCCCAAAAAAAGGAGTGTAATGTTTTTACTACACGACAGTCCAAAAAAGGAGGATGTTTTTATTACACGACTGCCCAAAAAAAGGATTGTAATGTTTTTATTACACGACAGCCCAAAAAAAGGAGCATAATGTATTTATTAATTACATGACTGCCCAAAAAAAGGAGTATATTTTTATTACAAGACTTCCCAAAAAAAGGAGTGTAATGTTTTTATTACACGACAGCCCAAAAAAAGGAGCATGTTTCTATTACACGAATGCCCAAAAAAGGAGTATAATGTTATTATGACCCATGCATATTTGTATGTGTGTGGGTTTCTTTATTCCACCATAACTTTTAAGTGCATGAACAGTTTTAGACATATGGAATCTAGAATCTATCTTTAGAATCCTTTCATCCCCCCGAGTTGACGGCCGGTTGGTCAAGTGGCTAGAGACCCTAGGTACAAAATCGAACGGTCGTGGGCTCGAATCCTGCAATTTGTGTGATGAGCAGAAATGTTTGTTTCCGAGTTATATTTATTATGTACTATTCGTATCTATGTATGTTTATCCGTTGTCTAGTACCCATAGCACAGGGTATCCTAGTTTGGGGTTAGGTAATTGGTGTGGAATTGTCCCGAATATATTATATTATTATAGTTATATAGACAATTCTTAAAAAAAAATACTATATTTCTGCATTATGGCTCCATTTTCAAACAGGAAAAATATATTTTTTCTTCGAACTTTACAATATGGATATCAAATTGAAGGCCTTGTAAGCACATCTCAAAATATATAATTTATTAGCATCCGTTCTTTTTTGTCAGGGCAGGCGTGTATTTTTTAGATTTTAAGCTAGTTATTTCAACCTTGTAACGTTAATAATTAAAAATACAAGGTTGAAAATTGGCACATGTATCAATATTTTCAGTACTTATAACCGCCACAAAGGTGTAAAAAAAAAATATTGCGCCCATAAATAAATTAAAATTGTACTCCTTCGAATGAAGTCTCGTTGAACAGGTATTTTAAAATTATAATGAGCTTTCTTAAACTGTTTATTTTTATGTAGTTCGTTGTTTCGTTGACGATTTCGTCAATTAAACTAGATAGAAAATTCGCTTCTAAGTTGACCTTAGTGCTTTAGTTGCATGTCTTTGTCCCTCCCCTCCCCCCCCTCCCCCCTCCTTCTAACTTATCTACCTCGACCAAATGTACTGGCTTATATTTTTTAATTATTAATCAGAATAAATGCATGTCCATGATTTCGAGGAGCGGAGTGGCCCGTTCTTTGAATAGTAATGTATACTCAAAGGGCCCGTTAAAACGAAATGTGATCAAATCGCGAAAGTTTAAAAGTTACTATTCATAAAATACAGTTTCAATTATTTTTTTATCTATGGTACTGGCGCATCACACAAATATCTACAAACACAATATAGCGGCTATCTAGACTTTAAAAAAAATATGAGATATATTTAGCTGACACAGTTAGACCAACTTTGTTGGCATATCACGTATATATACTAATTAACCGATTTCCATGGTGTTTTCTTAGTTGGGTAGATTAAGTTCCTGGCTACGGAACTCTAGGTGTGCGTCCGACACGCACCTGGGTAGTTTTTTCAAGGAGTTCATGGAGTGGTAGATCTAAGTTGAACCTGCTGTGTTTGTTAGAGCTTTGGTTCTGGGTCGTGGCGATATCATAAAACTGATCATTTCATGAAATGGTTGGCTACATCATGAAAAAGTTATATTTCATGAAATTATCCGTCACATCATGAAATGGTTCAGCCAGATTACTGAATGATCAGCGTTTCATGATATGACCAGCTAAACGCACGGCTACTTCATGATATGGTCAAACGTTAGTAATCATATCGTAAAATAGAAGGCGAGGGCGGAAGCCTGACTTGGCCGTGATAGGTTAGAATATTCGTCTTCGTGTTATTTTTTATTCTTGAAAACCTATCTGTTTGAACACGTTTTTCAATTTTACGATAGTTATCAATCCTACGATATGGCAACGGCATAAGCACCACATGTATTTTTGTTCTTATGTCTTGTCCACGTGTAACGGAAAATTACCAATAAAACTGTCTCTGTCTATGTCACCTGGTGGACCGTAGGCATTGTGTGAAACATGGGAAATTTAGTTGGACCTCACGGACCATGTTTTAACCAAATGCTGAATGTAGGCGACAACATCCAACGAGACGTGTGGCATCTCTCATTTCCAACCATTTAATTTAATTGGACCTCACGGACCATGTTTTAACCAAATGCTGAATGTAGGCGACAACATCCAGCGAGACGTGTGGCATCTCTCATTTCCAACCATTTAATTTTCATTAGACGTATTAGATACTTAAATCTATCTTTATACTTATATCTATCTATGTATAATAGTGCACTAAGTTCCAAAAAGTCTTACAATGAAGATAATAAAATGATAGTCAAAATAAGCTACTGAATGAGAATATAACGTTTTTAAAAATCATGTCTGCCAGTTTATCTGTTTGTCTGTTAGCGCATCTCAGCGCAAAACACAAGAATCGATTGTGATGCGGTTTCACTGTTGGATAGGCATAAACTTAAAAACTGGTGTACTCAATCAATAAAACTATTTGACGGCTGAAGTAATTTTGAGTATTGGTATTTTAGGTCCTGGAATAGCACATGCTAGGAAATTAAGAAATAAAATATATTCGGGGCAATTCACATCAATTACTTGACCCCAAACTGCCCCAGAATAAGTAATAGAACTAAATACCCCAAACTAGAATACCTTGTACTAGAAAAGCTTAACTATGGGTACTAGAAAAGGATAAACATTAAACGATACATTCATGCGCAGGAAACAAACATTTCTGCTCATCACACAAATGATTGCACCTTGCGGGATTCCAACCCGCGACCGTTGGTTGATTTCGCTGTCAGGGTAACTTACCACTCGGCCAACCGGCTGTCAAAAGGTGATTTGCGCATTCAACCATCTCGTTCCAAAAGGGCTATAATCTATTTTTTACAATCTCAGCAAAAAAAAACAGGCAGGCAAGAGTTTTATCTTGATAATTAATGCAAAATACCTCTAGACACAAATCACATCACATCACAATTTCGATTAGGATCGAAATTGTGATTATCGACTCTAATATCACGCCTTGGAACGAAACATGATATGTGGCATTTAAAAACAAAACTTTGGTACTTCGTCTAAATTAAGGCAGCCTTCTCATGGTGGTGATTGGACAGCTCGGCTCTTAAAAGTAAAATAACAATAATTATGATGGTATTATTGTTACAACTGGTCTTGTTCGTAAACTATGTAATAATATTTATTTTTAAGCCTTCATCGTAAATTTATTTTCTTTTTTCTGAAATCTTTAATTATTCGTTTCATTTCACATTTCCACCGGTATATCATTGAATACTTGTTATATGCTTAGGTATGCGTTTATGATTTGATACGAATTAAATCGAAGGGAGGTCTGGATTATTCCTCGTTATCTTTAGCTATCTGCCTAAGTAATTGCGACGAAAATTTAATTAGTAAATAATCAAGTTCACATGTAGATTGCTGTAGCTATGTAACAATTATGTTTAAACCTTCTTGGTATGTTAGTTATCTGATATGACGCAAAATGTTAATTAGTATCTAAGGCAATTAGATAGTGGAGCATGATAATGAACTGCTGTTTGTATATAAGAACAACTAGCTGCGCTCCGCGGCTTTGCCTGCTTTTTCCGGGATAAAAAGGATCTTATGTGTTATTCCAGAACCTAAAGTATACCAAATTTCATCAAAATCTATTCAATATATATTTCAATATATTTCAGCTGCCAATAGTTTTTTAACGATTGCTCGGCTTCTACTAGTTCCAAAGTATATTCACCCACGGGTGACTTAAAACGGTGCCATAATCGTGTTCCACTTGTCTTATCTGAGGGACGTGACCTTCTCTTTCTATGATCCTAATACCTACTTACGATGATACGCCCCCTCCCTATTTTCTAGGCTATGAAGAATGTCATGAGTTTTTCGAGGTTGCCCTAATTTTCTTTCGATGTGCTGGAGTACCTACTCCAATTATAAATTATGTAACAACTTTTATATAATTCAGTTATACTCTGTTTCCCTAATCGTTGGGTAAAGTGTATCAAAACACAATACAATAAATATTAAATTTGCTTAGCAACAACATTAAGCAGATCTGATCTTCCTAATTAATCTTTCAAGCTTAACGAACTTTCAGGGACTTGATCAAAGATTGAAGGGTGCTGGAAGCCAGAATTTGATACTGAGCGTGAAGTGAGTTTCACACAGTGTGAAGTGAGGTCGAGCCAAACTTATGAGGTTACTCTCCTTACCTATTCATGTCACATTTCAATGGAATAGTTGCCCCTTTTTGTATTAACAACAGTTTCAGCAAGGCAAATATAATATTCTACCGGAGTCCACACAAATTAGATCACTCGGTATCCTTTCTTTGAGAAAATGATACGGCGACAAAACGAGACTTATCTTGTTAGATAGCAAAGTTAGCTGCAAACTAAGTTAGGCTCATAAATACCCGGGCGAAGTACGGCCGCCAGCTGCCACTGTCCTAAAAAAATATATTATAAACTGGCGCGGCTAATTTTAATGAAATATGCAATGGAACGGTAACGTTTTACGGCATCGTCAACGTACTAATATTGAACGAGCGAGCGCGAGCGCGAGCGAAGCGTCTCCGTTTCAGCTTGGGCACAACTGCTTTTGTATGTCCGGCGCATTTCGGCTGTCCGGCTGTCCAGTTGTTCTCCTCTACAGGTCGCATTTCTCAACCGATTCTCGTGAAATTTTGTGAGCAGGTTCGATACTAATATGTTTTTTTGTCTATTCAGTTTTTTTAAGGGGTTTGAAAACGTAAAAAAAAACAAATCTTATTTCTCAACCGATCCTCGAGCAGGTTCGATAATATATGATTTTCGATTAAATTTTTCGAAAGTTTTCAAAATGGCAGATATTTGGGGCCGGGGTTGTTAACAAATGTCTCTCAGATTTTTGTTTTAAGGTTAGCGGTGAACATTTGTTCAGTTTTAAGCTATGCAAAGACAGATTCGCGAGGTCAGCTCATGGAGCCAATACTGTAAATAATTTTAGAAGTACACATATTATGTGTGTAATTCTGAAATTTATCATGACATGATAATTATCATAGTCTTGTACAGCAGATGTTACAGCAGATAGGTAAACCAAAGTTTATTCTGTTTCAGCAGAATTTATATAATTATACTGATGTTAGTTATATTATCAGCTGTTTCAGATATTAATTTGGGAATTATCTTCTTTTTTTTTCCTTTTCCTAGAGTACATTTTAAGTGTGTACTCTATTTATATTACAATCTAGCCATCATTTAGGCTAATAAGTAATTTAAATTTAACTTAAACTGTTAGATTGAATATAACTAAGAATGTGTCCAATAACACTTTTCTTACAGTCTCTATTAAGGCGAAGACACTTTGTTCATGTGTTCTTTATACGTAGCACTTGAACCACATTTCACTAATACAATAACACTAAACTAACTCGAACGGTTTTGTTCTTTTGAGTCTTCTCACTATGTCCGTGTGGTCGAGGAGCTGGATTGCCTCGACATTCATATGATGATGAAGTCTTTTTTCATGAGCTTCTGCATATTTCTTGACTACTTTATCAACGAATTCTACTTTAAGGTCCCGATGGAGATCGTCATTTCTTATGTACCAAGGTGCATTCACTATTTCCCTCAGTACTTTATTCTGGAAGCGTTGTATTGATAATATGTTGCTCTTTTTGGTGCAGCCCCACAGCTGTATACCATACGTCCACACTGGCATTAGGACTAGTTTATATAGTAAAAGTTTATTATGTGTTGACAGCGTAGCGTGTCTCCCAAGCAGCCAATACATTCTTATAAACCGTAGTTCTAATTCTTCTTTTTTCTTCATGACATGAGCTTTTCCAGCGGACCTTAGCGTCAAGCGTCATACCGAGGTACTTTGCTGTATTCTCATAAGGGATTTGCTTATTGTTAATAAATATTGATAAATAATGATGCTTTTTGTAGCTAAAGTCTATATGGATTGATTTAGATTAATTCAGTTTAATTTTCCATTTTTTGGTCCAGTCATAGACTTCATTAACAGCCATTTGGACCTTTTCTGCTGCTTCTTCGTGGGTACTTCCAACAGCCATTATAACAGTGTCATCAGCAAAGGTCCCAATGATGTTATTTTCTATTTCAGGTATATCACAAGTGTATAGCAGGTACAGGACCGGACCTAAAACACTTCCTTGTGGTACTCCTGCTTTTATTTCCTTTAGTTCAGAATAGGCATCTTCTTGTCTAATACGAAAAGTTCTGTTTGATATATATGATTTTATAATATCTGCATACAGTTTTGGCAGCTTCATTCTCAATTTGAATATGAAGCCCTCATGCCATACTTTATCAAAAACTTGCGCAACATCTAGGAATACGGTGGAGCACACTTTTTTATCTTCAAATGCTTTTTCGATAATGTTTGTGATTCTGTGCACTTGGTCTATGGTCGAGTGCTTTTCTCTAAAACCAAATTGGTGATCTGGTATAAGATTCATGCTATCTATAGTTGGTTTTATTCTTTTAAGCAATAGTTTTTCGAAAAGTTTTGACATTACGGGTAACAGAGAGATCGGCCTATATGAAGTAGCTTCATGAGGCGGTTTTCCAGGCTTTGGTATCATTATAACTTCAGCAACTTTCCATAAATCGGGTACACTCTTTAGTCTCAGTGAGGCATTGATGAGGATTGTTAGCATAAATATACCCTTTCTTGGTAGATTATGTAATATTTCCCCTGATATCAAATCATAGCCAGGTGATTTATTTGGGTTTATACTTGATTTAATTTCTCGTTCAACTTATCTCGGTGTGACTAATTTAATATTTTCTTCACATCCATGTAGCATCATACTATCGTCTAAAGTAAGTGCTTCATTTGTTCCGTCCTCGTTCGGTTGAAAGATGTTTTCTAAGTGGTCTGCAAACCTTCTAGCTTTTTGGTCATTGCTGTATGCCTATTTCCCGTTAACATCTTTTATTGGTGGAATTTGGGTAATTGGCCTTTTCAAATTTTTAGTAGCCTTCCATAATGAGTAGTCTGTACTGCGCTCACTGGTAAGCTTCTGGAGATAATTGTTAGTGGAGTCATCATTAAAATTTTGGATTTGCCTCTTAACTTTTTTCGTAAGATTGTTCAGCTGTTTTTTGTCTTCAGGAGACCTAGACTGATGCCATATTTTCCTTTGTTTTCTTTTTTGCGTTATAAGTTGTTTAATCCACAGAGGGTATATCTTACCCTTGACCTTATGAATGTCTGGCGTGTTTTCCCATGCTGTTTGTTGGATGTGCCCAATAAACTTTTCTAATTCAATGTTTAAGTGTTCTGGTGTCTTGAGTGGAACCTTGAGATCAATACGACTATCTAAATCAATCTTAAAGCTCTCACAATCTGTTAACTTATTAACAAGGGTCAAAGCTTTTCCCTATGTAAAACGTATTCACTTATTTTTAAATATATTGCAGAGTTATCTGTACTCATATCGTAGCTATGTTCCGCTTTTAAGTAGCTGGATAATAGATTCTTAGTTATGAAAAAATCTATGAGGTCGGGAATTTTATTGGGATCTGTTGGCCAGTAAGTGGGCTTTCCAGTAGATATAACAACGCATTTTGTCTCTTTTGTGGCATATAATAGTTCTTTGCCTTTAGTACTGGTTAGTCTAGAGCCCCAATACGTGTTTTTAGCATTAAAGTCTCCTCCTAAGACAAATCGATTACCAAGGCAATTTAGAAAGCTCACAGATTGATCTTTTTTTATCATACTCGTATACCGAGGTGGACAGTAGATAGCAGACACAGTAAGTGAATATTTCTTGGTTTGAAGACATATCACCACAGCTTGTATATCTTTCTCTTCGTATTTAGACTCTTCATAATGTTGGAGGTTTTCTTTCACAATTACGGCACTGCCGCCTCTTGCTGAATTATCAGGGTGAAATGCATGATACAATTTGTACCCTCTAAACTTAATATAGGATTGTTTTGTGAAGTGCGTTTCAGATATTAGACCAACATCCACATTTTCTATATCAAGGACTACTTGTAACTCGTCTTGATGGTTATGTAGTCCATTAGAATTCCACGCCATAATATTTAGTGTGGAATTCATTTTTTCGGCTTCGTTGACGCTATGTTCTATTTTTTTGAGTCTTTCATCGAATGATGTCATGAACTTCAAGATATCATCCAATTTTTTATCACTTGCATGAGGAGTCGGATACTTCTGTGCTGTGTCACTTGAGCCTCCCGCAGCAGTTTGGGCGTAAGAGATGTTTTTTAGAGTATGATTACTAGTTTTTAGATTTGTCTTATTTTGACTAGAACCATCATGTCTTTGAACATTTTGTTGGCGTATTACAGCAAGCTTTTTTGGGTTTTTATTACGAAGCAGCTGAATTTATTTTGCTATGGCACAACCTCTGTAGTTTGCTGGATGTGGAGCTCCACAGTGGATGCACTTTGGCTCTTCCTCTCTTGATTTTTTGCAGTCCTTTGTAAAGTGTTTACCGATGCATTTTACACACCTTGGTTCTTTAGCGCAGTACTTTTGAGTGTGCCCATAAGCCTGGCATCTCTTACACTGAGGGACAAGTTTGCTGGTTTTTATTGCCTGTATCTCAACTTTGTACCCCAGCACCGATGTAATGTTGTAGATTTTGTTTATCTCCTCGTCATTTTCGAATGTCAACATGAACATGTTGAGTGGGTCTTTGGTCTTCCAGCTTAGTTTATTGACATCTTATAACCTTTGTTTTTCAGATCTTCAATAATCCTCTCTGGTTG
The DNA here is from genome assembly GCA_946251855.1 of Alsophila aescularia. Taxonomy (NCBI): domain Eukaryota; kingdom Metazoa; phylum Arthropoda; class Insecta; order Lepidoptera; family Geometridae; genus Alsophila; species Alsophila aescularia. Next base: position 40,113,250 of record OX276386.1, on the reverse strand, counting down.
GCACGTGGAGTGCAATTTTTTGACCATTACTCTTATTGGCCTGTGTTGTTTGTTTTCGTAAGAGTGCCAAAGGCAGTTATTTTGCGTGAGGGCTTTTGTTATAGTTCTATATGACTCATCGTTGATAGCATTAACTTTTACAGTATCGCAGTTCATCATTTTGATACTGAACGCGTCAGCTGCTAGATTTTATTTGAGGAAGTCGAAGAAATTCTGATAGTCCTGTATGCCATCCACTATGATGGGTGGTGGCAGAGGATTTTTCTTAGATTTTTCTTTGTTTCTATTGTCATCATAGATTGGTTCAACTTGAGCAGGTGATGTGTTCAATTTTCTTTTCTTTCTTGTTTTTGACCGTATCTACTCTGTTTCATGAGCTAGATCTTCGTCATCCGTGGTATATTCGACACGCGGAGGAGAAGTCTCCATGGTTGTTGATGCTGGTTTCGTTGGGTTCTCCGCCATACATTTCAGCTGTTGCTGAAGAACCTCTACTTGACTTTTCAAGTCATTTACGAGGCTTTGCAGTTTCTCACTATGAGCTCGTTCTGTACAAAAATGCTTGTACAATAGATGCTCAGTCTCAGTTGTCAAGTGTATGTCACTCTCTTTTTGCGTCTCCATCTTATTCAAATTCATTGTAAAATTAAAGCGAGTTTTCGCCTTAACAATAAATGATTTGCCGTCAGTAGGTAGCCTTGGGCAATAATTAGGTCATCGCAGTAGGCCGTCTGGCTGGCGGCATCGTCGGTGTTATGCTACGTTTGCAGATTTCACTGTAGGTACGCGCGGACGCGAGCAACAGAACTGCTCTCAGCGAAAATTGAACATCACTGAATTATCTTTAAAATTCTGCAGATATAAAACACATAAAATATTTGGTGATTTGTGATTGTTTTTGGTAGTTTTTAAAATGTTGGACAAGAAAGCGAAAGATTTTTTATTTAAACAAACTGACAAAGTTCATAGAGATATGATTCGGTTCCGGGCAACATTATTATTGTTTTGTTTTGCGGGATTGAGCAAAAAAAATGTCCAGAAAACGTCAACCCACATCAGCGAGCGATGCCACTCTCAGGCTGTGGACCCTTTCTGTGAAAGCCTGTGTTCATTACGACAGGAACAGGTACTTATCAGTGCGCGTTATCGATTCGTTTTTTGTTACCTTGTCGAGTGGGTTCGGCTTCATGTGTCCCTGGACAGTTTGTGGGAATATTGCCAGTGATCTATTTGTACTTACTGTAGACCGTCGATTTTGTTAGAGTTACGCATAGTGTTTTTTTTTACCAATTGGACGGAGACTGCGCTTACAAGGTAATATGGCCTCGGTGTTGGCTTTCATTTATATACAAATCTACCGGCGCGGCAGCTGGCCAGTGGAAAGTCGACGTCATAAATGTTTTCATAGCATTCGGTTGTGGTGCTGTCGTCACCGGTGCTGCACCGTCTCCGTCCAATAGTGGAAAACCCAAATAAGCATTTAAATTTGCACAGAAAATGTGCGGCGTGCAGGAAACTCCACGTGTATCACATAGATGGGCACGTAAGATTGCCATGAATCGTTATCATTTTCACCGGTGTGAACTTGGCAGCCAAAATGTAGCAGCCTAAAATCCGACTAAATTAAGAAAGTTTTTTTATAATAGTGGTTAACTCTTATTTGATAATTAATGATTATTGTTTAATAATAATATAAAAAACTTTTGATTAATAAGTTAACGCAAATTTTTATAAAAATATATCCCGAAGAACATGAACAAAATATATTCTTGAGATTTTTAAGGGAACACGCACCTAGTTAGAGCTCTTATCCCCTGAAAAATGAAAGTTTGAATTACGAATTTTATTCTCTCATAATGTAGCTTCAAAACGAGTATACCGACAATGTGGCTAAATGACAGCTTAACCCTAAATTCTTTACTTGAATTATGGATGAACACTGAACCGTGTCTGAAATTTTTAGGCTGCTGATATATTTCGACTTGAAATACGCTAATATTGTTTAAAATCTGCACAATTGTATCATAAACGATATACAGGCTACCTTCTAATCACTATTGCAAAGTGATTTTTTGACTATTTAACCCTGGAATAGTCAATCAAAATTGATACTGAGTTTTGATTTCACTACTCATGTTCCACGGTGTGTTTCGACCTTTGAGACCCTGAAATCAACTATTAATCTCATTCAAATATAACAAATGGTGCACAAGCTACTATAAAAATGCTAACAGATGGTGGCTAAATGCCAACCTGACCATAAAACATCCCAAAGTACATGAACCAAAAAAAACCTAGACATTTTTCAGGAAACAAACCTCTAGTAAGACCTCTCATCCCCTGAAATCTGTAAGTTTTGATATATCACACTATTGTCTAATAAAGTAGCTTCAAAAGGTGTATAAAGAGAATGTGTCTTAATGACAGCTTAACCCTAAATTCTTTACTTGAATTATGGATGAACACTGAACCGTGTCTGAAATTTTTAGGCTGCTGATATATTTCGACTTGAAATACGCTAATATTGTTTAAAATCTGCACAATTGTATCATAAACGATATACAGGCTACCTTCTAATCACTATTGCAAAGTGATTTTTTGACTATTTAACCCTGGAATAGTCAATCAAAATTGATACTGAGTTTTGATTTCACTACTCATGTTCCACGGTGTGTTTCGACCTTTGAGACCCTGAAATCAACTATTAATCTCATTCAAATATAACAAATGGTGCACAAGCTACTACAAAAATGCTAACAGATGGTGGCTAAATGCCAACCTGACCATAAAACATCCCAAAGTACATGAACCAAAAAAAACCTAGACATTTTTCAGGAAACAAACCTCTAGTAAGACCTCTCATCCCCTGAAATCTGTAAGTTTTGATATATCACACTATTTTCTAATAAAGTAGCTTCAAAACGTGTATAAAGAGAATGTGGCTAAATGACAGCTTAACCCTAAATTCTTTACTTGAATTATGGATGAACACTGAACCGTGTCTGAAATTTTTAGGCTGCTGATATATTTCGACTTGAAATACGCTAATATTGTTTAAAATCTGCACAATTGTATCATAAACGATATACAGGCTACCTTCTAATCACTATTGCAAAGTGATTTTTTGACTATTTAACCCTGGAATAGTCAATCAAAATTGATACTGAGTTTTGATTTCACTACTCATGTTCCACGGTGTGTTTCGACCTTTGAGACCCTGAAATCAACTATTAATCTCATTCAAATATAACAAATGGTGCACAAGCTACTACAAAAATGCTAACAGATGGTGGCTAAATGCCAACCTGACCATAAAACATCCCAAAGTACATGAACCAAAAAAAACCTAGACATTTTTCAGGAAACAAACCTCTAGTAAGACCTCTCATCCCCTGAAATCTGTAAGTTTTGATATATCACACTATTGTCTAATAAAGTAGCTTCAAAAGGTGTATAAAGAGAATGTGTCTTAATGACAGCTTAACCCTAAATTCTTTACTTGAATTATGGATGAACACTGAACCGTGTCTGAAATTTTTAGGCTGCTGATATATTTCGACTTGAAATACGCTAATATTGTTTAAAATCTGCACAATTGTATCATAAACGATATACAGGCTACCTTCTAATCACTATTGCAAAGTGATTTTTTGACTATTTAACCCTGGAATAGTCAATCAAAATTGATACTGAGTTTTGATTTCACTACTCATGTTCCACGGTGTGTTTCGACCTTTGAGACCCTGAAATCAACTATTAATCTCATTCAAATATAACAAATGGTGCACAAGCTACTATAAAAATGCTAACAGATGGTGGCTAAATGCCAACCTGACCATAAAACATCCCAAAGTACATGAACCAAAAAAAACCTAGACATTTTTCAGGAAACAAACCTCTAGTAAGACCTCTCATCCCCTGAAATCTGTAAGTTTTGATATATCACACTATTTTCTAATAAAGTAGCTTCAAAACGTGTATAAAGAGAATGTGGCTAAATGACAGCTTAACCCTAAATTCTTTACTTGAATTATGGATGAACACTGAACCGTGTCTGAAATTTTTAGGCTGCTGATATATTTCGACTTGAAATACGCTAATATTGTTTAAAATCTGCACAATTGTATCATAAACGATATACAGGCTACCTTCTAATCACTATTGCAAAGTGATTTTTTGACTATTTAACCCTGGAATAGTCAATCAAAATTGATACTGAGTTTTGATTTCACTACTCATGTTCCACGGTGTGTTTCGACCTTTGAGACCCTGAAATCAACTATTAATCTCATTCAAATATAACAAATGGTGCACAAGCTACTATAAAAATGCTAACAGATGGTGGCTAAATGCCAACCTGACCATAAAACATCCCAAAGTACATGAACCAAAAAAAACCTAGACATTTTTCAGGAAACAAACCTCTAGTAAGACCTCTCATCCCCTGAAATCTGTAAGTTTTGATATATCACACTATTTTCTAATAAAGTAGCTTCAAAACGTGTATAAAGAGAATGTGGCTAAATGACAGCTTAACCCTAAATTCTTTACTTGAATTATGGATGAACACTGAACCGTGTCTGAAATTTTTAGGCTGCTGATATATTTCGACTTGAAATACGCTAATATTGTTTAAAATCTGCACAATTGTATCATAAACGATATACAGGCTACCTTCTAATCACTATTGCAAAGTGATTTTTTGACTATTTAACCCTGGAATAGTCAATCAAAATTGATACTGAGTTTTGATTTCACTACTCATGTTCCACGGTGTGTTTCGACCTTTGAGACCCTGAAATCAACTATTAATCTCATTCAAATATAACAAATGGTGCACAAGCTACTATAAAAATGCTAACAGATGGTGGCTAAATGCCAACCTGACCATAAAACATCCCAAAGTACATGAACCAAAAAAAACCTAGACATTTTTCAGGAAACAAACCTCTAGTAAGACCTCTCATCCCCTGAAATCTGTAAGTTTTGATATATCACACTATTGTCTAATAAAGTAGCTTCAAAAGGTGTATAAAGAGAATGTGTCTTAATGACAGCTTAACCCTAAATTCTTTACTTGAATTATGGATGAACACTGAACCGTGTCTGAAATTTTTAGGCTGCTGATATATTTCGACTTGAAATACGCTAATATTGTTTAAAATCTGCACAATTGTATCATAAACGATATACAGGCTACCTTCTAATCACTATTGCAAAGTGATTTTTTGACTATTTAACCCTGGAATAGTCAATCAAAATTGATACTGAGTTTTGATTTCACTACTCATGTTCCACGGTGTGTTTCGACCTTTGAGACCCTGAAATCAACTATTAATCTCATTCAAATATAACAAATGGTGCACAAGCTACTATAAAAATGCTAACAGATGGTGGCTAAATGCCAACCTGACCATAAAACATCCCAAAGTACATGAACCAAAAAAAACCTAGACATTTTTCAGGAAACAAACCTCTAGTAAGACCTCTCATCCCCTGAAATCTGTAAGTTTTGATATATCACACTATTTTCTAATAAAGTAGCTTCAAAACGTGTATAAAGAGAATGTGGCTAAATGACAGCTTAACCCTAAATTCTTAACTTGAATTATGGATGAACACTGAACCGTGTCTGAAATTTTTAGGCTGCTGATATATTTCGACTTGAAATACGCTAATATTGTTTAAAATCTGCACAATTGTATCATAAACGATATACAGGCTACCTTCTAATCACTATTGCAAAGTGATTTTTTGACTATTTAACCCTGGAATAGTCAATCAAAATTGATACTGAGTTTTGATTTCACTACTCATGTTCCACGGTGTGTTTCGACCTTTGAGACCCTGAAATCAACTATTAATCTCATTCAAATATAACAAATGGTGCACAAGCTACTATAAAAATGCTAACAGATGGTGGCTAAATGCCAACCTGACCATAAAACATCCCAAAGTACATGAACCAAAAAAAACCTAGACATTTTTCAGGAAACAAACCTCTAGTAAGACCTCTCATCCCCTGAAATCTGTAAGTTTTGATATATCACACTATTTTCTAATAAAGTAGCTTCAAAACGTGTATAAAGAGAATGTGGCTAAATGACAGCTTAACCCTAAATTCTTTACTTGAATTATGGATGAACACTGAACCGTGTCTGAAATTTTTAGGCTGCTGATATATTTCGACTTGAAATACGCTAATATTGTTTAAAATCTGCACAATTGTATCATAAACGATATACAGGCTACCTTCTAATCACTATTGCAAAGTGATTTTTTGACTATTTAACCCTGGAATAGTCAATCAAAATTGATACTGAGTTTTGATTTCACTACTCATGTTCCACGGTGTGTTTCGACCTTTGAGACCCTGAAATCAACTATTAATCTCATTCAAATATAACAAATGGTGCACAAGCTACTATAAAAATGCTAACAGATGGTGGCTAAATGCCAACCTGACCATAAAACATCCCAAAGTACATGAACCAAAAAAAACCTAGACATTTTTCAGGAAACAAACCTCTAGTAAGACCTCTCATCCCCTGAAATCTGTAAGTTTTGATATATCACACTATTTTCTAATAAAGTAGCTTCAAAACGTGTATAAAGAGAATGTGGCTAAATGACAGCTTAACCCTAAATTCTTTACTTGAATTATGGATGAACACTGAACCGTGTCTGAAATTTTTAGGCTGCTGATATATTTCGACTTGAAATACGCTAATATTGTTTAAAATCTGCACAATTGTATCATAAACGATATACAGGCTACCTTCTAATCACTATTGCAAAGTGATTTTTTGACTATTTAACCCTGGAATAGTCAATCAAAATTGATACTGAGTTTTGATTTCACTACTCATGTTCCACGGTGTGTTTCGACCTTTGAGACCCTGAAATCAACTATTAATCTCATTCAAATATAACAAATGGTGCACAAGCTACTACAAAAATGCTAACAGATGGTGGCTAAATGCCAACCTGACCATAAAACATCCCAAAGTACATGAACCAAAAAAAACCTAGACATTTTTCAGGAAACAAACCTCTAGTAAGACCTCTCATCCCCTGAAATCTGTAAGTTTTGATATATCACACTATTGTCTAATAAAGTAGCTTCAAAAGGTGTATAAAGAGAATGTGTCTTAATGACAGGTTAACCCTAAATTCTTTACTTGAATTATGGATGAACACTGAACCGTGTCTGAAATTTTTAGGCTGCTGTTATATTTCGACTTGAAATACGCTAATATTGTTTAAAATCTGCACAATTGTATCATAAACGATATACAGGCTACCTTTTAATCACTATTGCAAAGTGTTTTTTTGACTATTTAACCCTGGAATAGTCAATCAAAATTGATACTGAGTTTAGATTTCAATACTCATGTTCCACGGTGTGTTTCGACCTTTGAGACCCTGAAATCAACTATTAATCTCATTCAAATATAACGAATGGTGCACAAGCTACTATAAAAATGCTAACAGATGGTGACTAAATGCCAACCTGACCATAAAACATCCCAAAGTACATGAACCAAAAAAAACCTAGACATTTTTCAGGAAACAAACCTCTAGTAAGACCTCTTATCCCCTGAAATCTGTAAGTTTTAATATATCACACTATTGTCTAATAAAGTAGCTTCAAAACGTGTATAAAGAGAATGTGGCTAAATGACAGCTTAACCCTAAATTCTTTACTTGAATTATGGATGAACACTGAACTGTGTCTGAAATTTTTAGGCTGCTGATATATTTCGACTTGAAATACGCTAATATTGTTTAAAATCTGCACAATTGTATCATAAACGATATACAATCTACCTTGTTATCACTATTGCAGAGTGTTTTTTTGACTATTTAACCCTGGAATAGTCAATCAAAATTGATACTGAGTTTTGATTTCACTACTTATGTTCCACGGTGTGTTTCGACCTTTGAGACCCTGAAATCAACTATTAATCTCATTCAAATATAACAAATGGTGCACAAGCTACTATAAAAATGCTAACAGATGGTGGCTAAATGCCAACCTGACCATAAAACATCCCAAAGTACATGAACCAAAAAAAACCTAGACATTTTTCAGGAAACAAACCTCTAGTAAGACCTCTCATCCCCTGAAATCTGTAAGTTTTGATATATCACACTATTGTCTAATAAAGTAGCTTCAAAACGTGTATAAAGAGAATGTGGCTAAATGACAGCTTAACCCTAAATTCTTTACTTGAATTATGGATGAACACTGAACCGTGTCTGAAATTTTTAGGCTGCCGATATATTTCGACTTGAAATACGCTTATATTGTTTAGTGAAATCAAAACTCAGTATCAATTTTGATTGACTATTCCAGGGTTAAATATTCAAAAAATCACTTTGCAATAGTGATTTGAAGGTAGCCTGTATATCGTTTATGATACAATTGTGCAGATTTTAAACAATATTAGCGTATTTCAAGTCGAAATATATCAGCAGCCTAAAAATTTCAGACACGGTTCAGTGTTCATCCATAATTCAAGTAAAGAATTTAGTGTTAAGTTGTCATTTAGCCACATTCTCTTTATACACGTTTTGAAGCTACTTTATTAGACAATAGTGTGATATATCAAAACTTACAGATTTCAGGGGATGAGAGGTCTTACTAGAGGTTTGTTTCCTGAAAAATGTCTAGGTTTTTTTCGGTTCATGTACTTTGGGATGTTTTATGGTCAGGTTGGCATTTAGCCACCATCTGTTAGCATTTTTGTAGTAGCTTGTGCACCATTCGTTATATTTGAATGAGATTAATAGTTGACTTCAGGGTCTCAAAGGTCGAAACACACCGTGGAACATGAGTAGTGAAATCAAAACTCAGTATCAATTTTGATTGACTATTCCAGGGTTAAATAGTCAAAAAATCACTTTGCAATAGTGATTAGAAGGTAGCCTGTATATCGTTTATGATACAATTGTGCAGATTTTAAACAATATTACCGTATTTCAAGTCGAAATATAACAGCAGCCTAAAAATTTCAGACACGGTTCAGTGTTCATCCATAATTCAAGTAAAGAATTTAGGGTTAAGCTGTCATTTAGCCACATTGTCGGTATACTCGTTTTCAAGCTACATTATTAGAGAATAAAATTCGTAATTCAAACTTTCATTTTTCAGGGGATAAGAGCTCTAACTAGGTGCGTGTTCCCTTAAAAATCTCAAGAATATATTTTGTTCATGTTCTTCGGGATATATTTTTATAAAAATTTGCGTTAACTTATTAATCAAAAGTTTTTTATATTATTATTATTATTAAATAATAATCATTAATTAACAAATAAGAGTTAACGACTATTATAAAAAAAACCTTCTTAATTTAGTCGGATTTTAGGCTGCTACATTTTGGCTGCCAAGTTCACACCGGTATCATTTTCCCCACCTGCAAATACCACATATTGTTATAATGTACGTAGTTAGTAAGCGCGCATTATCGTTCATTTATCGTTCGTTTTCATACAGAGATATCATGGTTTCTTAGTTGTTCGTCCCGTATTAGGATTTGTAGTTTTTGAGTAGTGTGGTCCCGATTCGGAGCGATGTCGACCCACTAGTAGCCCCGAGGAAGAAAATCAACTTGAATACATTTCATCCAAAGTTCATGGCTAGCATCGATCTCGGGACAGTTCTTTATTCGGAGACACTTTTTTCTAAGTTATTATTATGTAATTTGAAAATGAAATCGATTGTTTTAAATCTTTATTATACTCGTATCATCAGGAAATAAAATATAATCTTAAAAATATGTCATTTATTTCTGAAATTAAGTCATGAAAATATTTCTCTCCTCGATACAGAAAGTTGCGCGCAGTAATCTGGTCAAAGTACTGAAATCTATAGGATATCACATATAGCGCGCTTTTCTCCGTTATTTTTGTAGGTTGTTTTCAATATTATACATTTATTTTAGTTTGAATGCCGAAACGGGCAGTTCACTCGCCTGATGGTAAGCGTCACGCCTGTCCATAACACCTGCAGAGCCAACCAAAACTTTGGTTGCAAAATCTTGCGCGTCACTGCATTGCGTTCGTCACCTCGGTTGTTAAGTCTCATTGCAAAGTAATTTCGCTGGAAACATTGCCCTTCAAACCGAAACACATAAATGTTCACACACTGCTTGTCGGTTGAATAAAATGTAGTATAATTTCATTTAATCCAATCTCAAAAATGTCATAACTAATTTTCACTAATCTTGTTATAGGTCACTGTAAGTTTTCAGTGGCTATATTTATACTGTTAGTTAGTTAGTACCAATATATAAAAGTGACACGTTGTCTGTTTGTTTGTTTGTTTGTTTGTTTAGGGAGCTTTACGCGATAACGGCTGAAAGTATTTTGATGAAATTTGGAATGGAGATAGCTTATACCCTAGAATAAAACATAGGCTACAATTTATCCCAGAAAATTAAAAATTTTCACGGGAAAACTGGATAATGTTTATTACTCGCTTTAAGCAACGGTTGCCATGGAAAAAAAATAACAAGTCTGTGAAAAAACTTCAAGAGCATTGGTGCTATATCTACTGTTGGTAATCCAACCTTTTTTTAGAAATATGTTTTTAAACGTAGTTCTTTTGTTTAAGATTTTAATTTGTAATGTGTGTCAAGATGGAGTAAAAATAAGAAAGTAAAAAGCCACTAAAACTGGGCCATTATTCTCTATTGCCAATAAGACACGTTACGCGCCACGTTAAGATATCTGCGTGGAATCGTACGGCAATTGCCGTACTGACGTCACACGTTTTCGGCAAGGAATTTCATGCGGCATAGTGAATAAGCGCCCTGATCTTGGTTTATTTTAATAAGCACCTAATCATATCCATACATTGCGACTCAGTCGCCAACATCTACATTTGCATTGGTTTTTAATATCCTAGAAGAACATAGGATGTTTTTTTTCGCGTTAAGCAGTAGTCCGCGCGGACGAAGTCGCGGGCGGTAAAGCTAGTCAGAAATAAAAAGATGCGGTTGCTCGCATGATATCGAGTATGTTATACCCTATTTTACTGCTCGTGAGTGTATTATGCTAACTCCTGGCTTCGTAAATCCACCTAAACCTTGTATCTACATTACCTACTGCGCCATGAGGTTCACTCGTGTGGACGATTATTATGATGATGATGAGGATGAAGCCTCTGTCTCTCGGGTCCTTGTATAGCATATATGTAAATATACCTACTTACCTTCGCAAAAAATCACGCCAGCTGTCTGTTAGTCCGTGAAAGAGGGACAAACAAACCATCAAACAACACACACATTCGCATTTATTGTGATACTTGTCATTCTATTTTATAACTAAAACAAGATAACTTCAATAAACTATTTCTTTACTCGCGTACTATTTCCTGATTTTCACAGTCACTCTACGAGCAACTTGTTCTTTGATCCTCAAGCAATGGCCGTCTTGTTATCTTGTTATCATTTCATAAGAACCAAGTGTAACAATGTACTTTCGTGTATTTGTCTCAAGGCGAAATCTTCATCTGCGCATTACGGAACTCTGAATGTTCGCTTATTTGTCCAAATAGAAGATAAAACGGGTCTCTCCCAGCTTGTGCTACTCCTTCTATTTACGTGACTTTTGATGCGGGTGCCTACTTTAAATGTTCGTGTCGAGTCCCGGCCCCGTCCTCGAAACTCATTTAATATTAATAGGATTTCCTCAACATATTTGTTCAATTACCTGCCTGTTCACACATTTGTTGTTGGTTGGTAAATGGACGCTCCAAATTTTTAATTAGGCAACAAGGAACAGCTCCTATTGATCATCTATGTCTTCTTTTTTTACTTATAATAAAGCAGTAAGTAAAAAAAACTCTGTACAATGAAGATAATTACCTAGAAATGGTCTAGAGGACATAAGCTACTGAACAATATTATAACTAAATTTTTTAAATGGTGTTTGTCTGTCTGGATGTTTGTTCGTGCATCACTTGAAAATTACTGGACCGATTGAAATGCGGTTTACACTAATGGATAGCCTATATTTTGACTTTAAATCTGGTGTACTTATTGTCTCAATCCGATGAGTAGAAGTTGAGCAATCGAATAAAAACTATTTGACGGCTTAACAAATTTTGATGAACTGTAGTATAATTATTGTACTTTTTGGTCCTTTAATATCACATAGGTTTCTTTTAACACAGAGATATGACCACGTAGGCAAAGCCGCGGGCTCAGTTAATCTTTAATAAATTTGAATCTTCTCTTCTTACGGAAAAAATATGTTGGTACTCAGTGCCCCTTATATATATATATCTGAACGCCCCGGGCGAGAAATTTTTCTGCCCCATTTTTTCTAAAATAAATCACAAGACTATTTTATACTGCGACCGAACTGCAAACCTGCCAACCTTCCAAGGTTGGACGATAAGTTGGAGTGGAGGATTGGAAACTTGGAAGATAGTCTCTAGCTATAAGCTCATCTCTCGGTAAGACGTTACGATAATATTTTAATAATAAGAATATTTGATAATAGTTACGAATAACGTTTCTCATGAGATTGATGGTAGATTGGAATTCGAATTTGAATACTTTTTATGGGACTGAGCAATGCGAAGGCAGGGTAATGTGTTTATTAGCCTATGTATGTATGTATTATGTATGTATGACTTTTCCTTTGTGGCATTATATAGACAAAACACGTTCAATGATTTTGACGTTAATCGATTTGTTTTAAATAATAAAACAATAAAATTCGACTAACTATGTTAAGTGGGGTAGAAATGATTGAATAGGTATTTGAAAATCATCTTTAGGTTTCTGTTATCATTTTTAATTATTTCGAAGGTCCATTTAGGACATATAACGATTTAAAGTTGGTTTGGTTAGGTTAGGTTCTCATTGAAATTTTTGCCTCTTTTTTGTTTTGTTCGAAGTCTATTATTTTATTGTGCGTAAACTTTCTTGTTACTAAAGAATTAGACTTCAGATGTGCTAGAAATTATTTCGCTATATTGTTATATCTTTACCGTAAAATTAAAATAAACAGCAGATTGGTAGCAAAGAAACCACGGCTACCTAACATTGCAGGCTCTATTACTCCCCCCGGATATTAGAAGTGAATGCCAACCTTTGTAGTGTAACTCAATAAAATTCTAAGCGTCCTGTGTCCGCCGGTAGTGGTATAAACAAAGTAATAAAGGAAATAATTTCAGCCAGTGCTGCTCTGAATAGGCGACACTAAGCAGGAAAAACAAGTGGCGATTATATATCTTATCTTAATATTAGCTGATAGTATTTATTAAGTAATAATCATATAAAACACAAGAGCTTATTAAAATAAAAGGGGCCATCAAATTAATTGTTTTTTTTTAGCGGGCCTTTATAGTAATACTACAAAGTACCTTTAACTAACTAGATACACATAACATACAACAACCTAGCCATTAAATAAATAGCTAATTCTGTCCTTACTGTGGAGGTCACTCTCGATCAATCAACTAATATCAATTACTTTGATTCAAACCCCTAGAAAGTTAGGAACGGGTTTCTGTCATTGAATAGGTTGATCGATGAAACATAGGCTTAACAAGCCTATAACATCAACGTTGGGCCAATCGTATAATAATCTCTGTAATCACACTAATATTAAAAAAGCGAACGTTTGTATGAATGTATTTATGTGTTTGTGTGTATATTTGTACAGATTTAGATAAAATTTGGTATATAGATACTTTGTCCTGGTAACACATAGAGTATTTTTCATCATCATCATCATCCATCATCTTCAGGCGTCAAACTGACAGGTGTCAAAGTGACAAGTGTCAAAATGACAAGTGTCAGCGGGTGAAACAGCGGGGCGCAGCTAGTTATTACATATTTAATCATTTGCAAAGGATACGTCTGGCCTTCAAAACTGAGTACTTACCACACTTTTAATGTCTGTAGTTCGCGCATCACGTTAAAACTCCTGAACCGATTGCAATGCGATTTTCACTGTTGAATAGCTTAGGTTTTTGACTTAAAAACTGTTGTACCTACTTGGTATGTCAATCCGATGAGTAAGAACCAAGCCATTTAATGAAAACTCAATTATGTTTCGAAGGGTTTTACTAAGTTTTCAAGGCCAGTGTTGTATGTAATACTTTTACTAAGTTTTCAAGGCCAGTGTTTTATGTAATACTTTTACTAAGTTTCCAAGGCCAGTGTTGTATGTAATACTTTTACTAAGTTTTCAAGGCCAGTGTTGTATGTAATACTTTTACTAAGTTTTCAAGGCCAGTGTTGTATGTAATACTTTTACTAAGTTTCAAGGCCAGTGTTGTATGTAATACTTTTACTAAGTTTTCAAGGCCAGTGTTGTATGTAATGCTTTTACTAAGTTTCCAAGGCCAGTGTTGTATGTAATACTTTTACTAAGTTTTCAAGGCCAGTGTTGTATGTAATACTTTTACTAAGTTTTCAAGGCCAGTGTTGTATGTAATACTTTTACTAAGTTTCCAAGGCCAGTGTTGTATGTAATACTTTTTCAAGGCCAGTGTTGTATGTAATACTTTTTGCCGATAACACAAATCAATATCCGTAGCAGGGGCTATAGAAGGTGTAGTATTTTACTTTCATTATGTACATCTACGTACGTTTTTAATTAAATTCCTTTAATTATCGGCCTGAATGATATTCAGCCTTAAGACATTTAATGAACTGACTGCCTTATTGCTTAGGCCATTCATATAAAAGGGTGACCAAGAGACAACTAAGAAGTATCCACCATACAAATAATGGTTTGCAAACAGACAAATGCTTATAAGCTGTTTTCATGTTCAACCTAACCTACCTACTTTTCAAAATTACTATACTTTTTAGACTCTAGTTTTTTAGGGGCAATTCTATCAAATATAGTAGTTTGCGAACACCCGAGTCACAGATCAATGGCGGATTAAGCTATCTGCCGGCGACAAATACATTATAATTATATAAACGTAATAACACCTATACTAAGTAAACCCTATCTAAATTTGACTAAATTAAAATAAATAGATAAAATGAAGTGATTAGTTTAGAAGAGGTTTTATTAGTTTGAGTTATGTCTCCTATCTAATTTATAATAGGTATCTATAATTAATCTGACTTCTGATTGGCAGAATTAAGCTGTATATTTTCACTGTTTTTACGAGGGATTTTGATAAAACTCGCCATCCTATTATCGCGTAACGGTAGTCTAGGCACACGATCCTGCGAAAAAACAGAAGAATTTTCAAGAAAAACCTGAACTAGGCCTCGTGTTTTCGTGTAATTACGTGTTTCTTTTCGGTAAATTGACGAAATCTATTTAAACCACAAGTGGGAGCGGGTGACATAAATATAGGTCCATTATATTTAAGTTGCCTTTACGTTTGTTCCACACCTTTGACCACATCATCACTTTCCATCAGGTCAGATCTTGGGCAAACGTCTGAATATTCAGTAACAAATTAAAAAAAAACACCTTTGAGCGAAGTAATAATACCATTGTAATAATACCGCTATTACATAGTATGTTATACATACATGATGAAAAAAATTAAAGAGGGGGCTGCAACCCCATTTCCTATTAATGCCAGCAATTTTACAATTTTTGGAATAGATTAGAAAATCTAAAAACGATACCTTATTTTTATTACTCATTTACATATGAACCATTTTTTTGCCACGATATGTAAATATTTTTAATAGAAACTTATTAATATCCGCAAAAGGAATATTTTTCACTCTTAAAAAAGTCTATTATAATTTCTGGAAATCCTGTATTTCCGTAGATATTAATTATTAGAGATAATCAAATACTTTTCACACTTCAAAAAGTAAAATAGTTGGCATTAATAGGGGTGGGGTTGCACCCACCTCTTTTAATTACACTTCAATAAAATAAATGCATAATACGCTGTTAAAGTCTGTGAGTCTTATGTCCAGACATATTGTATAAATGCTTGAAACATGAACATAAACAGTTACGTTTCGTTCTGTTTATAACTAATAAATCAACGACCAGTATCATGTTCTTTTGCCAATAAATTAGTTTATATAGGAAACAATAGAAATACTACATTCTGCACTGATATTTATTAACAAAGAACTACCTACCGAAAAGTCCCGCTACGACACGATTATTATCATTAGAAGTCGTATATTTATCATGTAGTTGAGTCGGTTATCTTTTGTGATCGAAATGTAAGTTATTCGTATTGTCATAAGTTGGTAAAAATTGGTACTTGTACTTTGATGCTATGAATTCACGAACAGAGAAAACATTTGAATTATCATCAACAGGTGGCAGTTAACTCACCATACATTAACTTCTTTTCATTTTTCTTGCATTTTAATGTAACAAACAAGTTCGCATCGAAAGACTATAAACGCACGGGAAGCAAAAACTCGGGAAGCACTTGGCTGGTTTATTTTTATTTAACTAGGTTGGGTTGGCGGCAGTCCCATATAAATTTCACTAAAATTGTGGTTTAAAAATCCCTTGAATTTGGTTTTGTGTCTTCTCTTGCTGAAAGATTTTTCATTGTGAGACAAGCCTTACAGCAGAACATTGTGAGACAAGCCTTACAGCAGAACATTGTGAGACAAGCCTACAGCAGAACATTGTGAGACAAGCCTTACAGCAGAACATTGTGAGACAAGCCTTACAGCAGAACATTGTGAGACAAGCCTTACAGCAGAACATTGTGAGACAAGCCTTACAGCAGAACATTGTGAGACAAGCCTTACAGCAGAACATTGTGAGACAAGCCTTACAGCAGAACATTGTGAGACAAGCCTTACAGCAGAACAGTTTTTTTTATTACATTGCGTGATGAGACGTGCATGTCGCTCCGCCTGATGGTAACCGTCACGCTTGCCCATAACAGTTGCAGTGCCACCCAGAACTTTGGTTGCAAAATCTTGTGCGTCACTGCAACGCGAACGTCACCCTGAGACATTGGTTGTTCCGAGTCCGGCCGGAGGATGGTATTATTTTGTATTTCATATTTCATTTCAGGTAAGTATTTTGAAAACAAAATACAGTCGGGAACCTAGATAAACACTATCAGAATCAGAATAATATCATAACACTGTAAAAATAAGCTCCAATTACAAATGATTTTGGTATAACGTTTGTATGGAAAATTCATCCTCCGCCGACCTCTTAAGTCTCATTGCCCAGTAATTTCATTGGAAACATTGCCCTTCAAAAGGAAACAGAAATGTTTACACACTACTGTTTGGCGGTAGAATATCTGATAAAGATGTGGTACTTACCCAGGCGGACTCTTGCGTACCTACTACAAAAAGTTGGTCCATATCTCGCTTTTATACGACTAGTTGAGTCGCGTTTTGAACCGACTAGTTAGCTTGAATGTATTTATCACCGAGTTTGCCTAGTAATATCACAGAACACATATAGATAAGTATAAATAAAATAAATATATTCAGGATAATTCACACCAATTACCTAGCCACGAACTAGGATACCCTGTACTAAGGGTACTAGACAACGGATGAACTTAAATAAATACGAATCTAAAAATCCATGACATGACTCGGAAACATTTTATGTGATGAGCATCTTGCGCGATTCGAACCCGCGACCGTAGTCAGGGTCACCTAGCTCAGCCAACCGGTCATCATAACACGTGTACTTTCGTAATAGCTTATATCCATATTTTAGTATCGTGTGAATAGAATCACCAGCTTTCCAGCTTTTTACATTTGCTTGTTTTTTCTATGCGCATGGGTTCGAAGTTTGACGTGGAAAGTGACGAAGGCCGGAGTCGCGGGTGTCGTGATTAGCCCCCTTCCCCGCTGTCACCGGCTGTCGCCTCCCCAGGGCGAGAATCCAATTTACCCACTTGTACCCCGTTATTGTGTCTGGCGCGTCTGTGTGCTCCCATAAGAAAACTTTTCTTTATTATAAATATATTGCCATAAATGCGGTGTATTTCTTTAGAAAAGAAAACGTAATATTTGAGGTCAATTGGTTTCCTCTGTTGTGATAAATCTGATTTGATAATGTAGTCGTTTGAGCTCGCGTAATTGTGTTATAACTGTGAGATGAGATAACCGTGTTCCTCTAGTGGTTTAAAAAAAACGAGCGAGCCGTATGTAGTCGCTTAATTATAATGGATGTGTAACATCAATGCTTTATCATCGCTCGGTGCTGTTTTATCATCTAGGCTAGCATCGCACGCGCTCACTGTTTTCCTTCACAAAATCACTCCCATAGATTTCAGGAAAGTGAGTGAAAAGATGTTACACATCAAAAGGACTGTCGTATATGTTAATTTCCATACTAACACGCGCATTGATTTATTACTAGATTGTACGTTACTGCGGCGCGGCATGTTAACTGCGTCATTGTTAGGTGTTAATGTGAAATGTTTTAACGACCTACACATCATAATATTGTAAATTTGATATGCGTGTGTTTGAATATTTGTTCCCTCTTCAACGGCTGAACAAATTTAGATGAATGTTGCTGGTTCAACTTCGTGGACTGAGTAGCAAACAAGACTAGGTTTAAAACCTAAAACCCGGTAAAAAAATAGCCTATGACACTTGCGATGAAGACAATTTTAAATCGATTGATACCTCGCTTGTCAAAATCGGACCTAGTTTATAATCTGTCTGACTGTATGTTTGCCCATCACGTTGCCGAAAACGTTGTTACGTCACTTTTGCGTAATGGGCCGATTGCGATGCGGTATTCAATGTTTGATTGCTGAAGGTTTTGACTTAAAATTTAGTATACTCTAAATCTTAATTCGATAAGCATAAGAAGAGAAAAATAGATGACTGAATATATTTTTTTGGAATTTGGTATTTTGTACATTATAGGTATTATTTGGTATTGCACAGTATGTCCAAAACCCTTAAAATTAAAGGAAATACCTAATGACATCCACTAACCCGCGACAATCCACCACTGTACCAGCCAGAGCATTAAAAAGTTATTCGATCAGAATACCGATATCCAATTTATCGTTATGCAATTTAGATACTACAATATCGTTAAAAAACCCCAAAAAAAGTAAAAAAGTATCGCTACAAAACTATATCGCTATCATAACGATATACTATTTGTTGCGAGGAGGGGTGGCGAGTGATCCTCAGTTGATATATGACTGAACGGGATGCAGATATAAGAATAGAAAGAGCTCGCGTTACTCCGCGTTTGCTTTGCCGTACTTTCGTTTGTGCCTATTCAAAGCGCCCCCACCGAGCGTCCATGGAACTAAAATTGACATTGTTTTATCTTCTGACGTTAATCACATAAACAATAGTACAAATACGTTAGTTACGTGTACGCACACTACTGCCAAACTACTGCTACCAGCGACAAAATAGCGACAATCAAATGCTCTCATTGTGACGTTCGTCAAAAGGTTATCTACAGGACTGAGTAATATGCAGTTGACTATGCTCCGCGTACATCAGGATGATATCAGACCGGTTGATGTCGAAAAATATATCGTTATTTTTTTTAATAACGTTCTCACTACAGGTAATACCAGCCATGATGGTAATAATAGACAAGTGAACCTAAATAAAATCATATAAACATAATAAACTCTAATAACTAAAACGATAATACATATTTTTCTAAAGTGACAATGCTTTCAGAGTTGTGGCACGCTTAGCGAAAATCTTTTGAGTCGAGAGATGCCGGAAGCAATAGCAGCGAGGTGCTGACTTTTGCGAGGAGGTGACGTTTTGCTTTGAACGGAAAGCCTTAGAAGGTATTCTAAAGTGGAGTTTATTCTACTGCGGGTTCTTAACATTATTAGTCTACACTAATATCATAAAGAGGAAAGATTTTATTGTTTGTTTGTAATAGATAAACTCAAAAATACAGACCCAAATTTAAAAATTATTTCACATAAAGAAAGCTAAATTATCAGCAAGTAACACTAGAAGGAATTTATTTTACAAACAATCATAGTACCCTTCGAAAATTGCAATAAAGAAACCCGAGAAATTAAATCTCTATTACTTTGTATCACAAATCAAAGATTATTTAAATACTACGTAAGATCACAAACTAAGAAGGAGATACGGGTCTTTGTATATGGAACGTTGCCATGGAAACGAAATCACAGAAAATCTAATAATCATTGACGTAGGAAATGCTCTATGCTAATAATATACGAAATAGTAACCGTACATAATTCAACCTCCTTGCGTTATACAGAATAATACTATAGACGAAATGGCACGTGAGATGCACGTGAGTGTAAACATTTTGTGTAAGAAATTGTTGTTGTTCTATTTGTCCAAGTAAAGTATCTACTAATTTTATCTTTCTATATATCTACCCGTGCGAGGCCGGGTCGGGTCGCTAGTATATTATATTTATGTGTGAAAAGTAAACGCTTTGAGAAAAAAATTACGTTACGTTACGAATTATAACAGCAAGTCACACAAACATTATTCTCGTCGTGATCTTTTCTGTGCTTTAATTCGGCAATCAGACATTTTATGTAAGAAGTGTTACAAAATATCATAACAATACATTTTAGAATATACCGTCTGGCAACATTGCCACGGACCCACTGGTGGCTAGTGAGTCTGTGGTAATCTATCTGATCTGTGGTGGTCTAACCGACCTGTGGTCTGTGGCCGGACTCACTAGTGACTGGTGAGTCTGTGGTAGTCTACCTGATCTGTAGTCTATGACATTGGTTTTGTCTATGAAGTTAGTTGAGTTGTTTGGAAATACGGTTGCTCGAGCCATTCGATCACCAACAGTCGACCTGAGAGGTTCTGCCCTCAAGTGAATATAAAACTACTCGTACTACTAAGTACCCGATAATTGATATATAATTACTGTGAAATAAATTTAAACTGTGGAAGAAAATAAATCGCTGATTCGAATAGGTGTTTTCTTCATCGACGCTTACAGAAGAAAGCCATGTTATATTTGTAGAAAGGCCATTTTTGTGTTGGATAATTTATGGATGTTAGGCCTACTTTAATTTGCATAGGATGCCAAAATAACGAGCGATGGAATTGGGTATCAAATTGACTTAGTTCGGCGCGATCGAAGAATACGAAATGCTGCCACCGCGCACCGGTCGGTGCGGTGAATGAACATCCCAGCGTGAGAATATACACGCAATTATAAAGGTCCAAATAAACCGGGGTGGTAGCGGGTGCGGAGGCGATGGTAATTTCAGGATCTGCTTTTACGTTAAATGTTAGTTCTAAGGTTCAACTTGTGCCTGCGGCTTTGCCTGCGCGCTATGCTCGTGGTCATTTCTCTGGGTACCATAACTACGTTTCGTCAAAACTTGTTCTTCTGTCAAATATTTTTTAATCGATTGCTCAGCTTCTACTCATCGTATAGGTACTTTGTGTACCTATACTTACCAGTTTTTAAGTCAACTACCCAAATTTCAATCGGTCCAGTAAATTTTACGTGATGCGATAACAGACAGAAACCATGCAGATATAGATACTGACCTAAAGAGTCTCAAATGGGTCAAACAAACGGACAAACTTTACTTCTCGCGCTCGTTAGTGAGGTTATACGTCATGCAGTAAGGAAATTATTATTTTATCTGTGATGTCCCAAACGACCTTGAAGGACTTAACCCTTGCGGAAATAAATACCTTATATATTTCGGCAGCAGCGGTTCGCTTCCGAGCATAACAAAAGCACAAGCTTACAAAATAGGGATGCCCGATCTTTTTATTTGATTTTTTGGATCGTAATGGATCGTAAGCCATTGAATCGATCTTACAAACATCATTTTTTTTTATTATTATTCTGGGTTAGTATTGTAGAAATTGCAAAAAAAAAACATTTATTTTTCAGCGTTCATTAATTTCGCTGAGTATTTCTGAAGCAACGTCAGAAACATCAGAAATGATAATGAGGATTGTTCGCAGATTCAAATGCTTTTGTCATGCAAAATTTTATTGGTATAATTATTATACTACTCATCACATATTTGTCTCGAGATTTATTTAATGATATTTTTTATAGATAAAATAAACAAAATATCACCTACCGCCATATCTCTTTTTTATTTATCACTAATGCCGTAAAGATTGTTTTCAATAAATAAAGAACGTGGGTTCTTTATTTTTTCTGGGCGAAGATCCCAATGAAGTGAATCGAATCAAAACATCGAAGATCGATTCAGATCGGGCATCTCTATTACAAAACTAAACTGCCCCGAGCTGAAAGGAACACAGAAGGCAATTAAAGTAAATAGATTGGTGCTTCATTTGTAGGTAACGGTTGCAAGCTGACCTGAAAAAGAAACAGCATTTTCTTTTTACTTTTATTAAAACCATGACGGCAGCTGTGAGGGCAGGGATATTTTTATATAAAAAAAATACTTAGGAAAAAAGTAGTGCCTGGCATAGTAATAGGACCACCCAATCTCATCATACTAGTGTTGTCTGAACCAGCCAAGGGAATTCAAGCAATGGGCACCATCATTTTTTAAACGGTTTTATTTAACTTGCCCTGTTTGTTTTTTTGGGTCAAAACTAATTGAAATTTTACCCTCTTTTTGTTGACTGATTGATCTGAAATTTGTTACACATAATAACAAATTTCAGATCAATCGGTCGTTTGTTCTGATGACAATATTATTATGTATATTCAGTATCACTGTATATCTAAGGTGGCCGCCACAACAAAATGGTGGCTTAAAAATATTTTTCAGCCCCCCTATATGGGTATCAAATGAAAAGGCTTTACTAGTAGAAACAAGCTACTAGTGTACTTACTTACTACTAGTGGCTTTACTAGTAGAAACAAGCTACTAGTGTACTTACTTACTACTAGTGGCTTTACTAGTAGAAACAAGCTACTAGTGTACTTACTTACTACTAGTGGCTTTACTAGTGTACACGATGATAAAATTCCAATTCCAAGATGGCCACCAGTACAAAATGGCGGAATACTTCTTTTCAATCCCTTCAATATGGGTATCAAAACAAATAAAACACAGTACACTTTAGAAATAACTAAATAAAAACTTAAAACAAGAAAATAGAGAACATTAAAAAAACGTTATGCGGTTTTATTGTAAAGAAACTTAAGAATGATGCAGTTTATGTACTAAAAGCTAAAAAATATGTAAATACGTGGGGCGCAGCGTAACCTGAGTAATAGAAATTCGAATCACAGAACACTCAGCTTTTTACCCGACTGCACGGAGAGTTATGTGTTTGGGTTGTACGCATGTTTGTTTGTATGTTTGTTTGTTAGTTTGAACGTTTCTTTGGCGCGTCTAAACGGCTTGATGGATTTTGATAAATATAATTGGATTTGTCTTGATCTTAATTGAAATTAATATGGTGGCTTACAGCTGCCATATTGTTAATCCGACGGAACAAAAAATTTCCAAAACCTATCGAGTGAGGTATTAAAATGAAGGTTTTAAAAAACCATTTCAATTTTTTTTTTATCTT
This sequence comes from Alsophila aescularia, assembly GCA_946251855.1. Taxonomy (NCBI): domain Eukaryota; kingdom Metazoa; phylum Arthropoda; class Insecta; order Lepidoptera; family Geometridae; genus Alsophila; species Alsophila aescularia. The sequence continues at coordinate 40,089,821 of OX276386.1, read as the reverse complement.
ATAACTAAACCGTAGCAAGCTATTAAGCAACTATTAAAGAAAAGTAAAATATGTAAGTAAATAGAAATTTATCACGTTACGGATAAAAAAAAACAGATCTTTTCTAGCTTTAAGATGATTTTATTGAATTAATAAGATAACAAATAGTGATAATTAATAATTTCAATGTATTTCTGGACCTGTATGTAGAGATATTATTGATTTTTGTATTAGTTTTATTGTTTTTGAGATCATAGAATCTAATATTATATTTTGTCCAGAAGTGATTTACCTACCAAATATAAGAAATAAAATCTTCAAATAGCGTGGACATCGATTGGCTTTGTGGTAAGTACCAACCTACTTTACATTATACTTTATTTTTACACTACTGAGTGACAAGACGAGCAGGTCGCCCGCCTGATGGTAAGCGCTACGCCTGCTCGTAACTGTAATACTTATGCGCGATCAGAATTATTGTGAACTAGTGACTCGCCACTGACATACGACACTGAGACGTGGTCGCTAACTATTGGTCTCATACAACAGCTCAGAGTTGCGCAGCGTGCAATGGAGAGAGCTATGCTCGGTGTTTCACTACGTGATAGAATCTGAAATGAGGAAATCCGTAAAAGAACGAAGGTTACCGACATAGCTCTCAGAGTTTGCAAGTTGAAGTGGCTGGGGAATAAAGATTCTCGAATGGCGACCACGAACAAGCAAGCGAAGTGTGGGGAGACCCCCCACACTATGGACCGACGACATTGTAGCCATCGCAGGAAGTCGGTGGATGGAGGTGGCACAGGATCGCTCGTCATGGCGCTTTTTGGGGGAGGCTTATATTCAGCAGTGGACTTCTAAAGGCTGACATGATGATGATGATGATGAGTGACTCGCCTTGGCTTCGCGCGGGTAGCTAAGGGTTTCTCATTATTTGTTCATGCTTCTACCCGTATTTAAACTAATTTGAACAAAAAACGGAGTAAGCGAAGGTAATTCAAAATCTTTGGCAGCCGCGGTGCTTTTTGATAGACTTGTTATTATTTCGTTTCCATGGTAACGTCATTCCGTTCTTTATTTTTGATACCTTGGATTACATTATTGCAATGTCCAAAGGGAACGCTAAAATTTGAAACTGCCCCTTATACTTGCTGATAATGTAGCTACAAGTGAAATCATTTTTAAAATCAGTTCAGTATTTTTTAGTTTTATCCATTACAAACAAAAAAACATACAAATATACAAATCTTTCTTCTTTATAATACTAGTGTAGACTATCCTCCACCCTCGGCTTCACCCACGCAGCCGCAGGTGGAGGCTAGTGTTATTGTTTTAACACGACTGCTCAAAAAAAGGAGTGTTATATTTTTAGCATTCATGTATGTTTGTAAGTTTGTATGTGAGTTTCTTTATTCTACCATAACTTTGAAATGCAACAGATTTCGACGAATGGGGTATCGTTAGAATTCTTACATCCCCTCGAGTAACATAGGATACATTTTTTTTTTAAATCAGTATGGCGACAGTATTGTTTCAATTGAAAAAAAAAAAAAACTAATTTTACAATATGGGTATCAAATTGAAGGCGTTGATAAGCACATTACATTCCATTGTTTGTCAAGTAGAAAGTAATAATGCAGTTGTCGATGGTCAAAAAAAACTGCTGCCAATGATTTTGAATTACGCTTGCTATAACTAGCGTTTATTTTTTTTAGAAGTCACGTATATGAAAATCCACACCAATACATGACAGTGAAACGTTGTCTGTTTGAGAAGTTTTAACGCGATAACGGCGGAACGGATTTTGAAGAAATTTGGAGTGTTGATAGAAATCCACACCAATATATGACAGTGAAACGTTGTTTGTTTGTTTGTTTGTTTCTTTGTTTGTTTTTTTGGGGAGTTTTAACGCGATAACGGCGGGACGGATTTTGATGAAATTTGCAGTGTTGATAGCTTATACCCTGGAATAATACATAAGATACTTTTTATCATCATAATCATCATCATCATCACACATAGTTACAGATAAAATTAAATCCATTATTAAGATCCAATCACTTCTGGTCATCATCAAAAGAGTGTCATCATGGAACCGTTGGTATGATTAAGGACAAATCGATGAAAACTACCAACTAAATTCTGGGTGTGTTGATCGGATAGGTAACTAGTTAGAATTTTTCGGTCTCCATACTCTCATGATTCATCATTACTAGCACTCGTGTAAAATAAAACAATTGGTGAAAACTGGAACATCCTAGCTATTTCCATTGCTGAGATTCAGAAGTTTTTTCTGGTCATCGTTATATCTTCATGGTTCATCATTTAGTACAATCCGTGTAGTATAAAATAATTAATTAAAATTAGAACTTCTTAGATATTTCCAGTTCCTACTGTTACTGAGATCTATTTTTGGTCAGTAAAATTTATAGGTAAAAAACCAAACATTATGAGAAATACTTCTGTATACTCGTTACTATTTATTTGATTTTAAACTGTCATCTTTGTAATCACTGTTATACTGCCATCTGCAGATAGATAGTACCAGTACTAGTATTAGAGGTCGAATCGTAAAGGTCATTGGCCATTGTTACACCCTTAATACAAATTTCATGTTTCTGTAGTGCCCTTACTTACTAATACACAAGTACAAGTGTATCTTTATATAATAGTTATTAGTCCAATAAAAGCCAGTCTTACAACTATCGGACGTATCATTTCTCCCGTAAACTCCCGTCCTCCGTACCAAATTTGACAAGAATATTTAAAACTAGACCTTTGAAAACGGTTAATAAACTTTATTTTTTTATGTGTAATAAATGTTAACAAAATACTTTATCCGGCTGTGGTCACCGAAACACGATAAAATAAATTTGGCTCTATAGAAAAAAAACGTAAAGTTTCCTCAAAATCACCCGTTTTGACGTTCCCGTCGATGGAATAAATCAACTGCATTCAGTGTCTATCGAAGATATTTTTACAAAAACTAAATGTGTGTAATCTCAATATCATTAAAATACTTCTGTCGAATTAGTTTTTTGAAAAATCGTAAGATTCTTTAAAAAAAGTCATATTAAATTGAAAGTATCACCTAACTAAAATCGGCTCCCGAGATGTAAATTAATTAGAAAAAAAAACATACAGCCGAACATATAACTGTCTCCTTTTGTGAAATCGATTAATAAACCTTTACTGCTTACTCTGCACCATAACGAGCAGGACAAAAATTTGGAACCCAGAGTGCCGTAGCGAGAAGAAGTAACAAACACACCCTTACATACATGATACAAACTTTCGTGTTTATAATATTAGTGTGATTGTTGCGTGCCAATCACACTAATATTATAAGGTCAGCTTGTATTCAATAATTTTGTACGCAGTCGGGTTTTTGTATTTTTACAATAATTTTATTTATTACTTATTTTATTTGTATATTATCACCATTGACAACTGCATATTACTAGAGATTATCACCAACTACTACGATCCACAAGACCAAGCGTGGTGAATATGGAAAAGCAACCTAATGATAGTAACAACGAACAAGCACTCTTGTGGTGTTCTAAGGGGAAGCCGATTTTCAGCAGTGGTTGTTTACCAGATGATGATGATGATGATGATCAGACTAGAATTGCTGTATACAGGATGGAAAGTTTGATCGTGACCTGGAGGGGCAATTGCTAATTATAGGATATGCTAGTTAAAAAAAGTGGCAGTGGCTGGTCACGTTTCCCGAAGAACCGATAACCGTTGCAGTAGACGAGTTTTCGAGTGGTGACCAAGTTTAGGCAAACGTAGTGTAGTACGCCCTGTGGCCAGGTGGAGTGATGACCTGTTAAAAGCGGCTGTCAGAAAATGGTCATGAAGACCTAGCTCAATGGCGAGCATTAGGAGAGGCCTACGTCCAGCAGTGGAAGTTATATGCTGATGATGATGATGTGATGACATTTTACTCAATAGAAACTGCTTATTTTTACCCGACTGAGCAGAGTGTATTCTTTTTATCAGCCTATGTATGTATGTTTGCTCCTTTGTGACACTATAGACTAAACGCGTGGACCGATTTTGATGATTCTTACGTTATTCGTATTTTTTTAATCTTGAGAGTGTGAAAAAGAAAAGAAAAATAAATAATAGTTTAAAAAAACTAAAAAACACGCTTCATATAGAAAACCAACCTAAAAAATAGAAAATATATTTTAATAATTTTAAAATTAAGAATAGTGTAAAATGTTTTATTTCAAAAAAATCGTGGGGTGCATGGGTCAATAGTTATAAATATTTCATTGACAGATATGAGAAAAAGTATTAACATTTCGATAATATCTTAAAAAGCTAAGCTAAGCTTTTTTTATATAAAACATTTTACACTATTCTAAATTCAAAATAATAAAAAAAAAAAAAAGTTTTTTTTCGAATTATTGCATTGTCATCGGTCTTTGATAGGTGTGCAAAATTTGAATGAAATCTGACCGTTTAAAGTGGGTCAAAATAGCGTCCAAAGGAGTCGGTTACAAACATACAAGTAAAGCGTATAATAAGGACGGTTTGTACCCGGAGTGCGACGAACTATGTTAGGTGGGGTAAAATTTTAAAGGTATTTAAATATCATCCTTAGATTTATCTCATCATTTTTTATTTCTTTAGGATCAATAACGATTTGAAGTTAAGTAATACTTACTCACTAAATTTTTTGTCTCTTATTAGTTTTATTCGAAGTCGGGTTTTTATAACTTTTCGATTATGTCTTGTTAAAAGTAAGTAAAGCTACATTCAAACTTTTTTGAAAACTTGCTAGAATCGAACAGACAAAATCCGAAAAATTAACAACTGTATTTTATGGCACTAATCGATAGAAAATCTCTTTATTAAACATAGAATCTTAAATTGGGCGAAGATCAAGAAATCAAACAATAACTTATAAATTTAATGAGCATCAATATTTATCTTGTATGGTAGTAGTTCTGCTGCCACCTCTGGGACGGTTCTGCCAAGTATCAGCTCGAGGCTTTAGATTCAATTGACAGACGTGCTATGAGGCTCATTGGGGATGACGTTCTGGTAAAGAGTAAGCTTCAAAGTCTGGCGCATCGACGTGAGGTCGCAAACCTATCGGTATTCTACAAATTGCACTATGCACAAGAACTGCACAAGATTCCCCCCATCATCTTTCCCTCACCAGGGATTGATCTAGAATCGAGGGGCAGGAGTTGGGGGGCGGGGGGGAGGAGGGGCTTCCCCCTGGTACCCCTCCCCCCGCGTAGACACCTAGTTTATGAGAAATTTCAATTAAAAGTTTAGAAATAAAAAACGGCGACCCAAGTTGACTTTGGCGCTTGCTAGCCGCTGCCGCGGCATTATAAAGGTGATAGTTTGTATGTATGTGAGTGTGTGTAACGGCTGAACAGATTTGAATGAAATTTGGTATGAAGGTAGCTTATACTCTCTTTTAACACATAGGCTACTTTTATCCCGAAAAATGCACGGCGTCCCTCACGACGCCTGTGAAACCGCGGGACGCAGATTAGAATTTATATAAATTCAACTTTTCTTAATTACTTATATACTTTACTTTACTTTAATAGTAATAATTGCAACATTAGACTATAGTATTTAAAGGCGTCTCAAAAGACGAAGATACTATAATATTTCATGTTAAAATAAAATATCGCTCGCCATACAATTTATATGAACCGTCACAAACGGCGAAGATCATATAAATTTGCATCCTACAAATATGGAAATTTTAAAGTTGCCATCTTAAGATACGAAATATACGGTAAATACTAACTTAAGATACAAAATATATATATAGAAATAGAAATAGAAAATAGAAAAAGCATTTATTTAACAAAACATAATTACAAAAAAATAAAATGTGATTCTACCTCCCACCCTAGGCGGACCTGTGTTATGGGAGGTAGTCTCTTTCGAACAAAAAGTAGAAAATTAAAACAAATTTAATATTATAATATTTGAGTAACTTATTTGAGTACACTTTAGAATATATTTATAATTATAAAAACTGAAGTTTGCGCTTAATATTAATAAGGAAATAATTATGATGGTGGGTAGTTGGTTAACATACCCACACCCCACCGACACCACATCATCAGAACCCATGTAGGTACTAACATGATATAATAATATAATATAATGGGTACTAATAATACATAACAATGCAGCATACGAGTAATTGAGGTTTCTATGCGTGTATGCATGTCCATGTGAATTGATGTATGTGTATGTTTGAGATGGTGAATGTTAATTAATAATAAAGTATTCGATTATTGTATGTAAGTTTTATATATCTTTATTTGAGTTTATGACAAATTAGTATATTTTCAGGTAGAGGTAATAAGTAGTATTTCTGTTTCATAGTAATTTAATGTAACTAGCCACTTAATTAGAATCTTCCTACACACTTTCCTTGTAAGGGGTAAAATCTGTAGGTTTTTATGTATTTTAGTTTACAAGAATGGACCAAGATGTAAGTAATTCCTCTTGACAAAAACAGTCCTTGCACCTGGGATGATCCATCCAGTTCTTCTTTTGGAGTGCGTTATCGAAATTGTAGCTGGAGCGGTTTTAGAATTTCAGTGGGGTGACGTAATGGCTTATGATATGCTACCTTTAGGACGGCACGTTGGGCTCGTTCCAATCGCAATAAGTGAGTTTTACATGCAGCACCCCAAGATACAATGCAGTATGAGGTCACTGACTGACAAATTGCAAGACATACTAATCTAATAGTATCCTGGTCCGCAGAAGATCTCAATTTTTTAAATATATGTAACATTTTACGCAGTCTAGAACATAGTGTATCAATTTGTTTTTGCCACGACAGGTTTTCATCAATATAAATACCGAGGTACTTTAAATTTTTTACCTGTTCCAAGACGGGGCAATCACAATAATTATTACTACTAGGAGGACATTTATGAATTTTAATAATCATGGTAGTATGAGGATCGGAACGATGAGATATGCAAAAATTTATAAATTTAGTTTTGCCTATATTAAGTGTCAAAAGATTATGCTGTAGACAACTAGATACTTTTTGGAGATTTCTTTGAGCTATGTTGGAGATGTCTTCCCAAGTGTCACCATAAAAAATTATAGCTGTATCATCAGCAAAAGAAAATATAGTATATATATAGTAATATAGTAACTGAAGATACAAAATATATCGTAATATGCTCTACAGTTCGCTCTGATTTGTATCCGTGACTATTTTTATTATTGGGTATTTATTATCCATGCCCATAGCTTTTATCTATGATAAAAGTTACCAATGTGTTATTCCAGGACCATAAGAATAAAAAGAAAGGGTTTAAAAAAACTTTTTCGGTAGTTTATTTTATGTATTGCTTTTAATTTTTATAGATAGATCTGTGTGGTGATATTTTATAGAAAGATCTTATATAAATATATTTCTATCATTATTTGATCATCGCGGCTTTTTCTAAATTTAATGTAATTTTCTATCCAAATGGTTCGCCTTTTACAGTGCGCTAATGCAATTTGCGTATCAAATTCGAAATCAGAATCATCGTCTGCTGAGCTACCTAATACATGTAGTGAAACTGTATTACTCATATTTTATCAGGCTGTATATAAATGCGGTGAAGAAATACGTGTGGCAGGTGACATCCTAGGTAGGACGGCCTTCGAGACAAAGAATAATTTCAACATATCATCTTATCTTAACCGTGTGACACCCTAATATGCTAATATATTTTATATGCAGATATCTTATCATGTAACATTATAGCATCTTCGTCGTCTGTGACGCACTTTACATTATCTTAACTAAAATTGTTACTGTAAGAAGCTTAAAATAAAATTGCTAGGTATTGCTTTGTCCCACAAACAAGATGCCAAACAACAGAAATAGATTATAATAAATTACAATAACTATGTACATAGTAAAAATATATAAATAGTCTTAATACAAGGTTAAGGTAAGTACACGGCAAGTAAATTGAATCCAATTCAATCAGCACATAATCACCTAAATGTTTGAACTTTATATTCCCGATATCGATCATAGCATTTAAATATCCTATGTCGAAGTCATTACGGCTCTGGCGGGAATAAATCCGACCTCAGCTTAAATTGCGGCGGCACCTAATGAATTTCAAACAGTTCACCAGCTCAATTTGAAGGTCCATTTGGTGCGGAGATTATTTCCAATTAACCTACCGCCACGTTGATAAGAATCTACCGACAGATTGCGCGTTTCGTGTATTTTTGTTGCGGTTTGTGGACTGACTTTTGATTTAGATGATGCTGGCACTAGACTGGTACCTAGTGGTGTAAACTGAAGGAAAGAACGAAAATATGGTAATTATTCATGATATATATTATATATAATAATGTATAAATTATAGGTGGCATTGCTATATTTATAGTGCTATGAGAAAGCTTGGTACGAGTAACCAACGATATCGTCTTTAACTCCATAAGAGAGGGGTGATATAAGTTTAGCGTGTGTATGTATCACTCACTGTGTGTGTCTGTATGTGGCATCGTACCTCCCAAACGAATGGACCGATTCTGATGAGTATTTTTCTGTTTGAAAGCGGATGTGATCGAGGTGGTTCTTAGGTAGGTGTATACTAGGCAGGGTGAGCATCGTACTCGTAGCTCCCAAACGAATGGACATATTGTGATGCGTTTTTTTTCTGTTTGAAAGCTAATATGATCAAGATGGTTCTTAGCTATAATGGGGGGAGGGGGTAGGCAAACCAGAATCGTATCTCCCAAACGAATGGACTAATTATGATACGGTTTTTAATGTTTGAAAGCTGGCTAATGATTATATACATTTTTCATATGTGATTGTTTTTAATTCAAAAATACAGGAAATAGTAAAAGCGAAATGGAAGAGAAGAGTTATATGCACCGTGTCAGGAATAGATAGGTTCTAGTACTATTATTTATTCTGTGGTTAGGTCTCAGTTCATCTCTTTCATAATAAGAGATTATTGAAGTCGTTCATATTAATTTTGCTTGTAATATAACGAACATTATACAACGCGCTTGTACATTGACACTTGACAAAGCAATTCCGCATCTCTATGGACACAATTGATACTCATTAATCTCATAATATTAAATTAAAAGTTGTAATATAGGATTCTCGCGCAACACCCGACGTCAGCCCAGACGAGATTGAGAACAACAAGCGCTCAAACAACTTACGAGTAAGAATGGGAAGGCAACCCGGAGAGGACGGAATAACTCCAAAACTCTTGAAAGCAGGTGGAAGACCCAATACTTCAGGAGCTTCAGGGGTTATTTAGTACAACTAAGTTCAGGGTTGACTTCAGGGGTTTTTTGGTAGTCAACTGTGGGAAAACTCCAGAGGCATGTAGCAGGAACTTGGTAGTTCTCTTCTTTAAAGAAGCGGCTAACCTAGTTGATATGCTTCTCGATGCATCGGTCTCTGAATGAACATAGATCGATCTTATTGACCCGGAACCGATTGCAATCAATGATGTACCTCTTATAGTTGTCCAATAATATGGACAAATATGACGTTGTGCAAATATTTCATTTGGGTAAAAACAACTTTGAGAAGGAAAAAAATAAATTTTCTTCTCAATAAAAGACTTCGCTGGGATAGGCAGCATTCGGCATGCTTTGTCAAGTCTTCACGTCATCCATAGCACAAAGCCTCAAGGCAAAAGTTCAATCATTAAGTCCTACCAGTCATGACCTACGGAGCCGAAACGTGGACACTCACAGTCAGATTAGTCCACAAATTCAAGATCGCTCAGCGAGCTATGGAGAGAGCCATGCTTGGAGTTTCTCTGACGGAGAACCAAGGTAACCGACATAGCTCTATATATATATGCAAGCTAAAGTGACAGTGGGCTGGTCTAATTTCTCGAAGAACGGATAACCGTTAGGGTAGACGAGTTCTCGAGTGCAGACCACGTTTAGGCAAACGTAGTTTAGGACGCCCTGTGGAGTGAAAACATGTGAAATGCAGTTGGAAATTAATGGATGAGAAGAGAGAGGCGGAGCTCAGAGGCATGCATAAAGGAGAGGCCTACATCCAGCAGTATACAAATATAGGCTAATGATGATGACGATGATGAACAGGACCAAATGACTAAAACGAAAGACGGAAAGGAATGCACCGCTTGTGAACAATAGATTACAGTGACGTCACGTACAGCGTCCAACGGTAGGTGCCAAGTATCACGTCAGGTAAAGCATATAAGGATCGCAAATGAATAAACAAAGATCCACGTTGCTGATTATTGATTGTACGTACAGTGGTACACAATTTTACGTACAGTCTAGACACTGTACTTTACATAAAATGTTTTACTAAAATCTGCCTACTTTAGTACAAGCTCGGTAAAAAAATATTATGGTAGATACTTTTGAAGTAGCCATATGCTTAGATGACGCGTGGAAAAGCACAGTAAATATTTCTAAATAATTTAGTTTTTGTTAAAATTAAATTATATGAAAATCATTTACTTCTAATAAAAACCCAAAAAATTTAAAGAAAAGGTGTTTTAATAAAAGTAGAAATAGGCAACGTGTTCATATGCCGTAGGGTATAGAAAAACTATATAATGGTATTGAATAACTATATGATATACTCCTAAATAATAGTTACAATATTTTGGTGCAAAAGAATTAAGATTGGAAAGCAAGTAGTTTTTTTTTTGCAGCTGAGTATACTTAATTAATAATAATTATACATAGATTATAATTGATAAGAGTAAGTAATACCAGTGGTTTTCTTTCAAGGTAATTCAAAGTACATATACATGTACCTACCATTGCTATTGCATTTTACAGAGAGTGCTCATTGACATAACTAGATCCCATTCCTTCACATTTTAGGACCACAGCAAGTTAGCAGACTTACATCCATAATACCTATGTAGTCAACAAAGTGCACAGAAATAGTTTCAGATACAAAATTCATTGTCCTGGCTGACTGACTGAATATTAAAGTTTAGCCGTAATTACTGATCCTAGAGAAATTAATTTAGAATTAATTAATCCCTAATGTAACGTAGACATCCTAGAAATATTTATTTGTAACTAGCTGCACCCCGCGGCTTTGCCCGCGTTTACAATTTTCCTGGTGAAAAGTATGCTATGTTGGTTTATCAGCATCTATGTACAAAATTTCTCTAAATTCGTCCAGCCGTTATTGCGTGAAAGTGCCCAAAACAAAAAAACGAACAGCGTTTCACTTTTCATATTATCACAGTACATATATAGTTCTGTAAAGACTATATATGTACTGTGATATTATTGGGGACGGGGATTATTAGCAATTGGAATTCTGTAATCTTAATAGCTTAGCCGTCATATGTGAAAGCGAGTATAACCAATCTACCAAAATTTACCCAATTTCCCTTGTAAACTTTCCATTTTCTGGGATAAATGCATCTTATGTTAATCTCTGTATTGTACAGTATCTACCTATCATCATCATCATTGGCAGCTCAATCCACCCTCGGCAGAGCATAAGCTTCCTCCTTCTTACGCCAATTGTCTCTGTCTTGAGCCAATCTGTGCCAGGTCTTTCCTATAAACTTGTTGATGTCATCGACCCATCGTTGTACTCGTCTTCCACGCCTACGACAATTTCCCACACGTGACCATCAATCCATGAGAGACCTACTCCACCTACTATCACTAGATCTTGCCAAGTGAGTTCGCCACTGAGTGTATTTATATTCGGAATTCAATGTCTTCCTCCTTGGTTCTTCTTTGGATGTCCATATTTCGAACTTTGTCACTCAATTTTATGCCTATTATAGAACGCTCCATGGCCCATTGTGTGAGTCGCATCTTGTGCATAGTTTCCTTGGTGAGCGTCCATGTATCGATACTATAAGTCATTGTGGGTAAGACGCATTTTTTGTATAGACGCGTCTTCAAATATTGCGGTATCTTTAGGTCTCTGAGCACGTCGTCTAGTACCTACCTACCTACCTATATTCAAAACTTCATCATAGTCATTTTTGTGTAGAGAGTAATAGACATTTTCCCGTTTTCCCGCGGCCATTTTCCATTTTCCGGGATAAAAAGAACCCTATGTTGGTCTCTGTTGTGTGTTAATGTGTTGGTATCTACGCTATCTAAATACACATTTTCATCAAAAGCATTTAAGAACTAACTTGAAACGAAATATAAGCAAATATTGCATTTTCCTTATTTATATGCAAAATGGAATTTCCATTTATATTTCTTTTCAAGTAAGTATTTTGAAAACAAAATACTGTTGGAAACCTAGATAAGCACTGTCCGAATCCGAATAATATCATAACACTGTGGAAATTTCCCCCAATTATTACAAATTATTTTGGTATTATGTTTGTATGGAAAGCACATAAGCGAATTAATCCTATGCCGGACTCTTAAGGTGTAAAAATGCCCCGAACAAACAAACAGACAACGTTTTACCACAATACATACGAAGTATTTGCATACTCTTTGTACAGTACATATATAGTCTATATATGTACTGTGGTTTTACTTTGATATAATAATACAACGAAGCGAAATGAACGGCTCGATACGGATTGAAAATCGAGTAATGTTCTAAATAAATCGTGCGACACTTGTGTGTTTTATGGATTGCCAACGCCATCTAGTTTCATTTTTTGATACTTGTTTGTTTGTCGTTTGAGGTAGTGCTATTCTCTGGTGTCAAAGTTTGTCATACCACCCGAGGACCTCTGACATGACTTGACGACTGCTATTAATTAATAACAGCTGGGACCGACAGCTTAACGTGCCCTCCAAAGCAATGGAAATCAGCACATAACTTAGAAAAGTCATTGGTAAAAAAAAGCCTAGGAACCCGGTATATTTGGATTCTTATTTGGGATACTAAAAATATAATCATCATCATCATGATCAGCCCGCAACAGTCCACTGCTAGACATAGGCCTCTCCCAAAGCACGCCACTCAGCTTAATCTTCGGCTCTACTTTTCCAACCGCCACCAGCCATCTTAAGTATATTGTCACTCCACCTAGCTGGTGGGCGTCCTACATTACTTTTGCCAAGTCGCGGTCTCCACTCAAAAACACGTCTACCCCAACGGTTATCCGTCCTTCGGCAAATATGACCAGCCCACTGCCATTTCAGCTTGCTAATCCTATTGACTATGTCGATAACTTTGATTCTCTGTCTAATCACCTCGTTCCGGATTCGATCTTTCAAAGAAACTCCGAGCATAGCCCTTTCCATAGCCCGCTGAGCGATTTTGAATTGGTGAACTAGTCGTACCCTGAGAATCCACGTCTCAGCTCCGTAAGTCATAACAGATAGGACGCACTGGTTAAGACTTTAGTTTTCAGGCATTGGGGAATTGTTGTCAAAATACTCTACAAAGTTTACCAAATTCTGCCCAGCCCAGCTGTATTCTTCTACAGTTTTTTAACCCAACTTAAGCGTTTGCCCAAGGTAAACATAGTCTTAAACAACTTCAAGAGGAGATCCGTGAACATCAATCGGTTCCGGAAAGACATGTTCATTGAACATAATCTATGTTTTATCACGTTTACAACACTTTTACTGACAAGTTTGAGCTTGTAATCAATATCCAGAGTGCCTCGGACAAGTCGGTGGTCATTTCCATTCTTAAACCTAGTGACCACTGAGACATCTCTGAATATGCGCCTTTTGTCCGCGATGACAAAGTCGATCTCATTTTTCGTCATACCATCGTGTCTTTGCCACTTCCAATTCCGTTGGGGCGGCTTCTTAAAGAATGAGAGATTAGAGATTAGAGTAGAGAGTGTAGAGTTAATTAAGAACAACCTCTCTTTCTACAGGAAGTTGATGAGCATTTGCCCCTAGGATTTCTGCTGCGAAAACCAACTACTTCCTACTACCGATTCACTGCAAGCCTGTACTCTCACTTTAGCGTTTAAGTACCCATGACAACGTTGAAGTGAGCCTTGGACATGTCCTCGTACATATCCTCTATTTCATCATCGGAGTGTGACGAGGTCAGTGCGTATACCTGAATAACCTTGAGGTTACACCTTTCTGATTAATAAGTACGCAACCCTTGTCGACACACTGGAGATTTAAATAACATTGTCAGAGAGGACCTTATTAACCAGGAACCTGATGCTGACTTGGGATGTCTGGTCTGCCTCTCTGATATACAAAAGATGGCTCGATTCTGATGTTACGGTATCCTCTCCCTCTCTTCAGACTTCATACAAACCAAGAATGTGCCATCTTATGTTTTTAAGTTGCTCCTCCAGTTGAACCATATGCTCGTCGAGCCGAAAGGTGAGTCCATTATCCGTCGTAGCCAGGGTCAGTCGGTTTTGGCGACCTTCCGTAGCCCGGGGATTTTTAGTACCCCAGCCCTGCCATTACCGTGGCTGCTGCCGTGGCCAGGAATAGCAGGGTGGTCTGAAACTGGGGGCCGTATCGTACTTGTGCTTATTATAAGGAGGTTCATGCCCATAATCGCCACGCTGGGCATGCGGGTTGGCGATCGCAAAGCACAGCTTCTTTCACCAATGACGCTGCTGCCCATCACCAGTCTGTAGAATTTAACGCGCTAATTCTGATTGGTTATACCGCCATTTGTCGGTCGTCCAGAGTATCGTGCGTTTTTCGGCAGAATGTACCACGAGCAGGTGAGGTTGACTTGGAGTACTGAGGTGGTGTTTGTACTCCCTTACATCCTAATACTGTACATAATAGTATAGCGCAATTAAATATAAAAATGTCAGTAACTGCTTTTCGGATGAACCAATTTTGATGAAATAAGATAAAAACCTGCGCTCCTGACTCCAAGGAAAACAGTTCATCGAACGGCATCAAAATCTATCCAGTGATTTTTGTGCGTTATGAAATCACATAGTTACATACAGACAGACAGACAAAAATTCTAAAAAAGATATTTTTGGATTCCCTAAATAAAAACGTATGTTCTAAATTCTCTTCCATGAACAGATTTCACCTTGGTTACAGTTTTATTCTAGTTACAGTTTACAGTTTTTTTCTTCTCTCTTTTAGGCTTCGCACGCGTGTTAATTTCTCGATGTTAAAGTACTCTTTGTACTATTCCAGGACCTAAAATACCAATATACCAACATTTAATCAAAATTCCTTCAGTCGTCAAAAAGTTTTTTATCTATTGCTCGGCTTCTGCAAATTATTTTGAGATATCAATTACAACAGTTTTTAAGTCAAATTCTAAGCTATCCATCAGTGAATTTTGAATCATTGCATCACAATCGGTGTAGTAGTTTTTACGTGATGCGCGAACAAACAAACAGACACACACGATTTAAAAAAAAGTTATATGTAGGAATGATACACTAAAAATAAATCAAATTTATTAATTTGATGTCATTTTAATAACATTATAATTGATAACTGTGCAATATTAATAAAAATAACATTTCTTAAAAATCCGATTTCCTTAATTTTTCGTTTTGTCCAGATTACAGGGGAACTTTTGGTCCTACAAAGTTTCAGTTTTAAGTTTAAGTAAATATTAAACTTAAATAACTGTTCTACAATTGATGCTATGTTTTTCTTCGTTGAATGAGCATCATAGCCAATATTCTGCTCGGAAGGTGGCTAAAACTACAATTTCTAACTTTTTAGGAAAAATAGCCAATGTTTGAAGTACTGCATCTCAGGTTTCTCAAAAAATAACAGAACTGCGGTTGGGTTCAAATTATATAAATTTTTGTTTTCTTTATAAGTGTTCTGTATATCTTTTCCGCGGGAAGCACCTTTTACAAGTTATGAGTCAAAATCTGAAAAATGACCGAAAATTTCATACATAATCATCATCATCATCATCTTCATCAGCCTATACCAGTCCACTGTTAGACGAAGGCCTCTCCCAATGAATGCCACTAAGCCCGATCTTCGGCTCTTCTCATCCAGTCGCTGCCAGCAGTCTTTAGCAAGTCATCTCTCCACCTGGTTGGCGGGTGTCCCACACTACGTTGTGTTTGTGTCTACGGTGACCGTTAATCCTTTATGATAAAGTGCGAAGGCCAGCTTAAGATGAGCCGTACGTTCAAATGTTCCTGTACATTTCGGGTTTCAAGTTATTTGTATATATACTGAGGATTGAGCTGTTTGTAATTTACATTATTATTACAAACCTGATAACATTGAAATATTTACATGACAATATTTAACGTAGGTAAAAAAATAATGAATTCAATCGTACTACGCAATCATGAATTCAAAGTAAGTATACATTTTGACTTTCATGCCCTCTCCCAAGGGAACCATGCTAAATGTCGGGATGAAAAGTATCCAATGTCATACCTCGTAGTATAAACTCAAATCATACCAAGTTTCATTTGAATTCATTAAGCTGTTTTGGCGTGATGCACGGTCAAGATACAGACAGGCAGACAGACAGACAGAAAGACAGAAATGAAAATCGAATATAAAGTAACCACCGAAAAAATAATAACTTCATGCTTAACATAACTTTGGACCCATATCCCACAGGAACCCTTTATTTTTTCGAGATAAAAAGTATCCTTAATTTTAACCCATCATATAAACTATGACTGTGCCAAGTATCATCAAAATCCGTTCAGTAGTTAAGTGTTTTTTTACATAACTTTCAACCACTATCCTGCGGAAACCCATTAATTTTTCGGGATGAAAAGTATCATATGTCCTACCTCGTAGTATGAACTCAAATCACACCAAGTTTCATTTAAATTCATTCAGTAGTTTTGGCTTGATGCTTAGCTAAGATACAAACAGACAGACAGACAGACAAACAAACAAACAAAAAAAAAACAATTTTGCTGAAGCCAAAATTGTGTTTTTTTTAGTGTACTCTGTATTGAATACAGAGTACACTACAAAAAAAACAAAATATCTTCAATGTTCAGAATTGGACCAATTACAGTTTTATTATAAGTATAGATAGATATAGATTTCACCCCCTAAGTGATGAACAGAGGGCAAATGTACTTTAAATAAATATAATAGGTTGAGCGTACTGCTGGTCCTAAAAGTATAATTTTGGATTTTAGGCTAAACTTGCAAAACACTTGTTCAAATAAAAATAATTTTAAGAATAAATGAAATGGTAAAAATATACCATTAATAAACCAAGTAAAAATGTTGAATACAATTTTGACTGTTTGAGTATTTAATCCAAATTACGGGCCATACACCCAATTTATCTACCGATTAATATCTACTTAATGTCAAAACATCAAACTGATAATAATTCGTACATACTAATAACGAAAAGAACAATTAGACTTTGATCATAATCAAAATTAAGATAACATTTATTAAGAAATAACCTTATAAATACTTGCATTCGAAATCAAGCTCATTTCTCAATTCAAAGTTCTCAAAGACCGATCATACTTTTTTTGTTTAAACTATTGGATAAAATTAAAAAATGTTGGACAAAGTTTATATCGTACAACATTGCGCGTCGTTGAAACTAAAAGCTGCTCAAAGGTATAATATTTCCCCAGACAAGTGTCACATCGGGCATCTGCTACTTCAAGGAATGCTAGAGAGACCCAACGCTCTTAATCAGGTAGGAGACGTTTTTTTTCTTTTACTCCGATGTCCGTCCACGTCCAGGACCAGCAAACTGAACAGATCCAAATGCTTAAGGGAGTTTTTATGTGTCTTCATTTTTAAAACACTTGAAATAGACTCATGGACATTCATTCTCTCCATCCTAACTTATGACTTGGTTAGACTTGGTTTTTGATAGAACATCAAAATTACGCATTGAGAGCTAGCAATCATCATCATTCTCAGCAAAAACTCAAATACTGCAGAGCATCAGCCTCCCCCTTTTACACCAATCATCTCTGTCTTGAGACAATCTGTCATGTATTTTCTATAAATTTATTGATATCATCGACCCATCGTTGTAGTGGTCTTCCACGGCAGTGCTTTCCCACGTGGCTACCAATCTGTGAGAGACCTACTCCACCTGCCATCATCACATCTTGCCAAGAGTCCTGCCTATCGCCACTTGAGTTCATTTATACGAAGTCCGCAGAATAGTCGACGACAACTGAATAGAACGGAGTATCCACGGATTTCGTGCAGCAACTTGGGAGAAGTCATCTGACGAAGCTAAAAATAGCTGATGGCAAAACCACTCGGTTAAAACAGGATATTCTCGCTGAGATCGATGATTTCTATGGCTGATTATATGTTCCACATGCTTCACGACCGGAAATTCCTAGTGAAGATTCAAGAGCCACACTGATCCGCAACTACACCGATGAGCTATCTGACGTCAGCCTGGAAGCCTGTCAGAAAAACGGAAAAGCCCCTGGTGAGGACGGCATTACCTCCAAGCTCTTAAAGGCTGGAGGTACTCCTGTCCTCAGAGAGCTACAGGCTCTATTTAATTCTATCATCAACTGTGGGAGAATTCCAGAGGCGTGAAACAGGAGTGTGGTGATACTACTCTTCAAAAAAGGGAATAAAACCTTGCTCAAGAATTACAGGCCCATCTTAATCCTGAGTCACGTCAATAAGTTGTTCTTAAGGGTCATCACCAATCGTCTCGCGTGAAGATTTGACGAATTCTAACCTCCCGAACAGGCCGGGTTTCGTGGAGAATATGGCACCGTATACCACATTCACACAGTGCGCCAGATTATGCAGAAGTCAAAAAAGTATAATCGGCCGCTGTGTCTGGCTTTTGTGGACTATGAGAAGGCCTTTGACTCCATCGAAACTTGGTATGTTCTGGATTTTTTGCAGCTTTGCCAAGTGGACTAGCGATATATCCAAGTGTTTACATGCTTGTATCATCATACAAGATAAGATGTCCATCCAAGTTCAGGACCAGCAAACTGAACATACTGAACATACGTCATACAGGACACTTGAATATATCACCAGTCCATTTGGCATCGCTGCAATGGGTCCAGGACAGACCCGGTTTCGATGGAGTTAAAAGCCTTCTCGTAGTCCACAAAAGCCACAGCGGCCGACTATACTCTTCTGACTTCTGTATAATCTAGCGCACTGTGTGAAAGTGGTCTACGGTGCCATATCCTCCGCGAAACCCGGCCTGCTTAAGACGATTGCTGATGACTCTTGAGAACAAATTATAGACGTGACTCAGGAGTGAGATGGACCTATATTTCTTGAATAAGATTCCCCTTTCTTGAAGATTAGTGCCTCCGCACGAACACGAACAAAACGAAACTGATGATAAATCATTTAAAGGGTTGAATGGGGATGGCCACGCAGGTGAAGCTGCTGTTTGCAACTGGTTCTCGATAATGAGAGAACATGACGTTGACAACATATTTAAAATGATGTTATGCATTTTTATTTATAGATCGATGCGGCTACCGATGGCAGAGAGACGAACATATCTGTGGCAAGACGTTGTATGCGGCTTGCCAGCGCCATGAACAAGTACGGCCTTATGCCTGGAGACCCTGTGATCGTCATGGGTTTCAACCATCTTGACCTCTGCATACCATTCTTCAGCTGCCTTTTTAATGGACTCTCCATGTGTGCCATTGACCCTAGTATCCCACCAAGTAAGATTTCTTAGTTTTAAAGTTATACAAAACCCGATGATTGTCACTTGTTCCTTTGTATATTTAGAGTTTTATTGAAGCACTTGTCATGTAAGGTACTTTGTTGCTCGACTGTAAGGAGGTGTAATGTTTTCAGGATTTATGTATGCATATATTTATGTATGTATATATTTTTGTATGTATGCACGTGACTTTCTTTGTTCCACCATCACTTTTAATTATTTTTTTGTTAATTTTACCATTTATCATTTGTGTGACTTACAGTTTTGGTGGAAGTAAGCTACATATTTTTTATTTTGTTCATTTTAAATTATTATTTCGTAAAATTCGGTTTTTTGCTAATCCAATCAATATGGGAATGTCAGGTTATTTGAATTTAGAATTAATAATGACAAACTATCAAATGGAATGAAATGGATTATGAAAGAATTAAGAGATCAAATGAGTATTATTATGAAAGAGGTTTGATATCGTCACAAACCTAGACCATTTTTTAAAAATATCTTCTCTGTACATACTTTTTTGTTCTCATTGCTTTATTATACGAGTAAGTATGAATACGAGTAGATAGATATAGATTTTCCGTCAAAAAATGCAACTACTGTAAGTGTAAATTTACTTATAATGTCAATCGTCAGTATTTCATTAGGCACATTCGGCTAAAACTTTTAAATATATGCTATTATTATTTCAACAAATTTTTGCCTTTCCAAATCTATGTAGACGTTTATGTGCGGCCAACCCGTCATACTTTTCATACAAATGCTCGTACGTGATTATGGCGTTGTAATACATCTTTCTTTGAAATTTATGTTTCTTGTACATTGTATCTAGGTTTCTACGTAAACAAATATAAAAATTTGGAGAAACAAATTCGTAAGTGTCCAAAAATCTGCTTTTTCGCGCGAATTTTACCTGAACTTTGGCCGTTCCTAATGTACTCATAAATTGTAAAAGTAAAGAAAACATTTTGATAGAAACCTTGAACATGTAATGGAGATTCTAAATGAATCAATTAATTGATGATAATTCATTTATTTAAGAAACTTATAATAAGGATTACTCAAAAACACGTAAGTATTTCCTAGAACAAGTTTTATTAAATTTTCGGAAACTATTTTTTGTTCAATGTTGTTATTATTGGTATAATGCGGAAGTTACCGAATTCCAACCGAGGGTTCAAACGCTATCTCTTTCTTTTCGCTTTGCCTCTTTTTCAAACATTACGCTGAAACAACAATCTTTTCGACCTTGCTCGCGTTAGACGCGTACATAAACGGACCGGGAAGGGCCCTCTTAAATCTAGAACTCTGGAATAACTCTGGATCTAGAAGTCTAGATTAACATTTAAAATCTTTGTTGCAGCGGACCTCCAAGCATTATTTTCCTATATTAATCCAAAAATGGTGTTCTGCCAAAAAGCTTGTGCGGAAAAAGTTAAAAAAGCATTCGTCGCCAACAATTTGATAGGAGAAATCGTAACTTTTGATGACAAAAACAACGACTTAGAAGCTTTCATACATCAACACAAAGGCATCGAAGTTAATTACAGGTATGAATTAAGTTACAAACTATATAAAGTTATGTCAGTAGTTCTAGGATTAAAGTTTTGTGTAGGTATGCTACAATAGAGGTATATTTAATTACCTATAATATTTTGACATCTGTAATGCGAAGAGACTTTGTTCGAATTTCTGTAGTAGGTAATCCGAACTTTCGAAACTACTAAATCATTGTAAATATCTAATTGTCAGGCCAGCAGAATTTAATCACGCCAAAATCTATGCTTGGCTGATGCTGACGAGCGGAACTACAGGATTACCAAAAGTAGCTATGATTCCCTTCGAGACCCTTCTTAATGGTGTTATTTGCTGGTGGTAAGTGAATTGAAATCAGTTTAAAGGTTTGAACTACTGACACAGTACATAATAATACATTAAAAATATGAACCACGCTTACACCACAGATAACTTGAACAGTTTGATCTAGGTTGATATTTGTTTGTTAATTTATCCATGATTTTAATATTAGAAATGGGATATTTTGGTCTTGACGTGAATCGAGTTGGTAGCAATGGTAGCAGTATCAATAACAAAAATGAGCATATAAGAGGGTAGTCCTTTTGTCTACTTGTAGAAAAACACCTACCCAAATTTACTTAATTTTATCGGCGTTTGTGGCAAGTGCTGAAATATCTGAAACTAAAAGTACAAGAACTATTCCCGTTTCTAATGTTGAATTTAGTCATTTAGTGTCCATGTCAGTTTAAAACTTTAATAACCATGTTTATCATGTTAGTGAACTCCAGTCTGACATGATCTTTAAATCTTAAAAGATATGCGAAGATGTAAAATCATATTATTTTTGTACATTGTGACAGGCAGCCGTTCCCCCAAAGATACGAAAAAGTTTTAGCAATGGCGACTTTGCAATGGCTTTCTTCATACATATACTTCGTTTCTGGACCCTTACGTTGCTACACAAGAGTTCAATCTTCCACTCCTCTTACTGCACCGGCCCTCATCAGTATTATCAATAATTACAAGGTAAATCTTACAGCCTACCCTTATATATCTATAGTTATATAAAACGACCAAGTTATGCAAAGATGAGCCCTGAAGATATTTATATAAAGAGCTGGCTATATCGCACGCGTGGTCATTTCTCTAGGTTAAAAGTACATTATGTACTATTCCATGACCTAAAATACCAATATACCAACATTTGAACAAAATTCCTTCAGCTGTCAAAAAGTTTTTATCGATTGCTCGGCTTTTTTACTCATCCGATTGAGATACCAAGTACCCAGATTTTAAGTCAAACTCTAAGTTATCCAACAGTGAAAACCGCATTGCAATCTGTTCAGTAGTTTTTACGTGATGCGCGAACAAACATACTGACAGACAAACAGACAGACACGTTTTATTCTTGTTCAGTATCTTATTTTGAGTACCGTAGACCATTTTTTTTAATTATCTTCTTTGTACAGACTGTTTTGTTCTTATTGCTTTATTATAAGTATAGAAGAAGATAGATAGATATTCTAGACTATATTCTGGATGATTACATAAATAATATATGTAAATAAATAAAATTAAAATAATACCTTACATAAATATATATGTAAGGTATTTAAATTTTTAATTTTCATTATTATTTTCGTAATTTATCATATTATCATTGTTCTAATGTTTATGTTAATGATTGATGTATGCGTGTAAATATAGACCTAGTCACGTACTTTATTAAAAATATTGTCATAATCATAAGTATTATTTCAGCCTCACGTCACTGCTTGGACACCATACTTCATAAACCAATTCATAGTGGCTGCTGAAAAGGGTATATGTGACCTATCATGTTTCCAATACATTGCTATTGGCGGCGGGCGCGTGGAGATGAGAATGCTTGACAAATTTAAAGTACGTATAAATTATTTATAAGCGGGTGGAACACCGGTACTTAAAGTCCTTCAGAAGCTGTTTAACTCCGTCATCCTCGAGGGTGCTGCGCCAGAGGCTTGGCACAGGAGCGTAGTGGTGTTGTTCTTTAAGAAAGGTGATAACACCCTCTTAAAGAATTATAGGCCCATTTCGCTGCTGAGCCACGTCTGTAAGCTGTTTTCGAGAGTAGTTACAAATCGTCTCGCCCTTGAGCTTGACGACTTTCAACCTCCCCATCAAGCTGGATTCCGGAAAGTCTTTAGCACCGTATACCACGTTCATACGCTCCGGCAGATTATACAGAAGACCGAAGAGTATAATCGGCCACTATGTCTAGCGTTTGTGGACTACGAGAAAGCCTTCGATTCAGTCGAGACCTGGGCAGTGCTACAGTCTTTACAGCGGTGCCAGATTGACTACCGGTACATCGAAGTGTTGAAGTGTTTGTCCGTCTCCAAGATCAGAGCACGAATTCTATTAAATTGCAAAAAGGTGTGAGACAGAGAGATGTTATTTCTCCGAAACTGTTCACCTCTGCACTGGAAGATATATGCAAGCTTCTGAACTAGAACGGACATGGTGTTAAAATCAATGTCGAATGCATCACTCACCTTCGATTTGCCGATGATATAGTCATCATGGCAGAGACTCTGGAAGACCTAAGCGCAATGTTCAGTGACCTCAATGTTGTTTCCCAACGGTGGGTCTTAAAATGAACATGGATAAGACGAACATCATGTCAAATGCCCATGTCGCACGCATGCTGGTGTATTTTGCGTACGATATTATCGTAGCTGTTGATCACTTTGTCTACTTAGGTCAGACGATCCAACTGGGTAGTTCCAACTTCGGCAGAGGTCAACCGACGAATCCAACTCGGATGGGCAGCGTTCGGGAAATTACGCAATATCTTCTCGTCGCAGATACCACAGTGCCTCAAGATGAAAATTTATAATCAGTGCGTGTTGCCAGTGATAGCATACGGCACTGAGACGTAGGGCTGCTATCTATTGGTCTCATTCACAAGCTCAAAGTTGCACAGCGTGTAAGGGAGAGAGCTATGCTCGGTGTTTCACTACGTGATAGAATCCGAAACGAGGAAATCCATAGAAGAACCAAGGTTACCGACATAGCTCTCAGAGTTTTCAAGTTGAAATGACAATGGCCAGGCCATATAGTTCACAGAACTGACAACCACTGGGGAATACAGGTTCTCGAATGGTTACCACGAACAAGCAAGCGAAGTGTAGGGAGACCTCCCACACGATGGACCGACGACATTCTAGCCATCGCAGGAAGTCGGTGGATGGAGGTGGCACAAGATCGCTCGTCATAGCGCTCTTTGGGGGAGGCCTATGTTCAACAGTGGACTTCTAAAGGCTGACATGATGATGATGATGATGAAGAGAAAAATAGCAGTACAGAACACAGGTAAAAACTTTATTCGAATCAGATATACCGATGTTATAAACTTAAATAAGTTACTTGATAAAATCTACATCTGTATCGCCTACACGACAGTTTGATCATGCTTTGGATAGCTTCAGTTTTCACAAAAGTAATCAAGTCATCAGCATTGCAATTTAGCGTTCCAAGTTCCAATGCAGCCAGAATTTTCAGAACGTTCCCCCGACCATAGGTCTCTTAGGTTTAATATTATGTTTCAAAATCCATACTTTTTTAAGAACTTAAAAATTATATATAATAATTATATAAATAAATAAAAGCATAGCTATATTGTGGAAGGAAATCACGACCTATGTTACTCGTATTAGACACGCATAGACTGAGGGTTCTGTATCCAGGACTCTAAGTTCTGGAATTTGTTCAGATTTGGCATAAAATGCATCAGCAACATCTCGTTAACTAGTAAATCCTAGATAGCCGTGACAATTCTGTTAGTAAATTCGTGTTATGCTCAAGAAGAACACATTAAAAAAAAGTTGTGTACTTTACGAGTTCGCCATATCGAAAACACCTGGTAGAGCTACTGGTTCATGAAGACGCTAATAAAGTATGACCATCTTTTGTCGCTGATGCGCACTCTCATTGACATGTGTATTCTGCCCGTTCTAACTTAGGGTGCACAAACTTGGTCATTGACTGAGGCGCAGAAGTCCAAACTCAAGGTTTGTCAGAGTACCATGGAACGTAGCATACTCGGAGTGAAAAGGATAGATCGAGTTCCGGAACTCTACACTGCGCTCTAAAACCAGCATCACTGATCAAACTCCTGATTACTTCCCTGGTATATTTTCTATGCGTATGTTCATAGCTGACATGTCAAAGTAATTTATGTCAACGGAACTATCTCATTCCGTAAAAACTAAATAGCAGAACACGCGCCCCAACAAAATTTGTACTTTTCAAGTACATACGGGAGATTTCAATCTTTTTCATACAACATTTTTACATGTGCCAAATTTCAAGATGTCTGAATAAAATAGCTTTACAGACAGACGGACATGACTAAACTGTAAAGGTTCTTTGTTTGACGATGGAACCCTAAAAATGAGTAATATATATTGCATAGCCGTCCGTGTCCGTGCTTCTAACCTTTCACTGGGAATAACCTAAATATTGTCTTCAGAAACTATGCTCTGCTCGTTTGTACTTGGTCTACGGAATGACGGAGCTGTTGGTGCCTGTTTTCCATTTCGACGATGACGTGCCAGTTGACTCGGCTGGGTACCCCAAGGATAAATACAAATACAGGGTAAGAATTAATGTTAGTTACTGACTAAGGCTTGGATGTCTTAAAATAAATCTGTTTATAAACGTATAGTTAATAAACATATTATTGATACTAGGCCTTATAATCCACATTTGAATGACCACTTGTTTAATTTCTAATAAGTGATAATTGTTCTTATTAAATAACTAGCTGTACCCGCGGCTTCGCACGTGTGGTCGTTTTTTTAGGTTCAAAGTACCATAATGTGCTATTCCAGGACAAATATACCAATATTTGATCAACATTTATTTTGCCGTCAAAAATACTTTTATTAAATGCTCGGTTTCTAACTCACGAGATTGAGATACCAATTACACCAGTTATTAAATCAAACCCTAAGCTGCAATATAGATTGCAGAAACCCTTTAATTTTTCGGAATAAAAAGTATCCAATGGACCTTGTAGTATGAACTCAAATCATACCAAGTTTCATTTGAATTCATTCAGTAGTTTTTGTGCGATGCGCAGTCAAAATACGGTCAAACAGACAGACAAAAATAAACAGTAAAACAGTTTTGGCTTCAGTATCGAATATAGAGAACCATCCAAAATATATTATTTATTACTTAAATATTAACATAACTTTGGAAAGCCCCGCAGAAGCCCTTTAATTTTTCGGGATCAAACGTGTCGTCAATTTTATCCCATCATATAAATTAAGACAGTGCCAAGTTGCATCAAAACCCGTCCATTAGTTTCAGTGTGGTACGTGTTCTTTTAAATAAGTTTCAATCCCTATCCTGCGAGGACCCATTTATTATTCTGGGTTTAAAGTATCCTATGTTCTACCTCGTAGTATGAACTCAAATCATACCAAGTTTCATTTTAATTCATTTAGTAGTTTCGGTGGCGTGATGCGCTCCAAGATACAGACGGACTGACGTACAGACAAAAATGAAAAAAACATACAGTTTAGACTTCATTATCGAAAATATAATAAACTCTAAAAAAATATATCACAATATCTTTAATGTACCGATTTTGGACCCATATCCTGCAGGAACCCTTTATTTTTTCGGTAGAAAAAGTATTCATAATTTTCACCCATATTATAAACTATGTCCGTGCCAAGTTGCATCAACATCTATCCAATAGTTTCAGCATGCTACGTGTACTTTTAAATAATTTTCCACCTCTATCCTGCAGGAACCCTTTAATTTTTCGGGACGAAACGTATCCTCAATTTTAACCCAACATATAATTTAAGACGATGCCAAGTTGCATTAAAACCCGTCTATTAGTTTTAGCGTGGTACGTGTTCCTTTAAATAATTTTCAACCCATATCATGCGAGAACCCATGAATTTTTCGGGATGTAAAGTATCCTATGTCCTAACTCGTAGTATGAACTCAAATCATACCAAGTTTCATTTGAATTGATCTAGTAGTTCCGGTGGCGTGATGCGCAACCAAGATACAGACAGACAGACAGACATATAGACAGAAATGAAAAACATACAGTTTAGGCTTTATTAACGAATGAAGTTAGATATTGTGAAATTTTTATTAGAGGTTTCTTGGTTTTGGCTTCAGTAAGAATATAGAACAGCCTCAAAAAGAATTTACACAATATCTTCAATGTACAGAATTTGGACCCCTATCCCGCAGGAACTCTTTAATTTTTCAGGATGAAAAGTATCCAATGTCCTATCTAGTAGTATGAACTCAAATCATACCAAATTTAATTTGAATTCAGTGAGTATTTTCGGCGTGATGCGCTGCCAAGGTACAGACAGACAGATAAAAATTACAAAACTACAGTTTTGGCTTTAGTAGTGAATTTAGAATGGCCTCCAAAAAAATTACACAATATCTTCGATTTACAGAATTTGGGACATTATCCCGCAGGAACTCTTTATTTTTTCGGGATAAAAAATATCCTCAATTTTTACCCATTATATAAACTATGGCTGTGCCAAGTTGCAACAAAATCCGTCCAGTAGTTTCAGCGTGATACGTGTTCTTTTAAATAACTTTCAACGCCTATCCTGCAGGAACCCTTTCATTTTTCGGGATTAAAAGTACCCTATGCCCTACCTCGTAGTATGAACTTAAATCATGCCAAGTTTCATTTAAATTCATTCAGTAGTTTCGGCGTGATGCGTAGCCAAGATACAAACAGACAGACAGACAGACAAAAATAAAAAAAAAAACAGTTTTGGCTTTAGTATCGAATATAGTCCAAAAGAAAATTTCAAAATATCTTCAATGTACAGAATTGGACCCGTTACAGTTTTATTATAAGTATATATAGATAATCGTTTTATTCGTTTTAGTTTTTGTTTACAAAACATATTTTGATAAAATACTTTTATTTTATAAATATTTTTACATAGCTTTCAGTGTTATTGTTGGCCACTATCTCACAGAGTTATAAAGACAGAGAGAGACAGAGTGAGAGAGCACGGTCCATACGAAGGCACACTACGATGGCACTGTGCGGGTAGATGGATGTGACATATCCCACAATTTTGAGGTTATGTTACACTGTTTACCATTGGCTTCACCATTTTTGAACGATGGTAACGAAATAGAGACATTTCTTACTATTATAATTCAATGGGTCCTGAGATTTTGAACCGGTGTTGTTGGACTATAAAGCGCACAGACTACAGTTCCACCGCCACCACCCTCTCTCAGCATCATAGCGTTATATATTTATTATATTATAATATATTTATATTATTTCAGCTGATCGATGACGATGGCAATATAATAGATAAGCCATTCAAGACTGGCGAACTTTGGATCAAGGGAGATGATTTCTTCAAGGTACTACAAAATATTTAACTAGTGTTATAATATATCTGATATTATAAATAGAACTCAAATAAGTAAAAGCTTATGTGTTCATCTATGCATTAACTTTTTCCGTCCAGACTATGAAATTCGTTTTTTTATTCCATAAAGTTCACATTCAGACATTTATTTTGAGTAACTTACTTGTATTGGTATTTGTTAAAAAAAACTGGTTTTGGAGATATAAGTCTTATGTATTCGCAGTCACTTTTTACCCGACTACGGCGAAGCAAAAAGGAATGTTATGCTTTTAACCGGAATGTATCTAAGTATGTATGTGGATGGGCATATGTATGTATGTTCAGATGTTTCCTCATATTCTTAACCACTCATCATAATTTGACAAATGATGTTACAGGTTATGTGACGTCATTTTAAACTGAATATGGCGCCCTGAAGTCGACATGAAAACGTGAAATAATAAATAAATAAACTATGGTGCCATGTTTGGTATCAAACGAAAGGGCTACATTAGCACATTTCGAAAATATATATATTATAACCCCAAATTAATAAATATAAAAATGTTAATTTATAACTAAAACCCCACTACGGTCTTAGTGGATTAAAAAGTCATAGACAAGAATGTTAAACGATTTATAAATATAAAACTTTAGGGCCGTAGGAGTGCGATATAAATTTATCAGTATTTTAAACCAAGTAGATGAAGCGATCTCCCCCAGGCTCTTAAGTTTTAAATATCTAAAACGTTTGAATATTCTTGTATACGACTTTTAAGTCCACTATGACCGTAGTCGGGTTTTAGTTTTGGAACTCTATATATTTTAAGTCCACTATGACCGTAGTCGGGTTTTAGTTTTGGAACTCTATATATTTTTTATACTTATCACCAATTTTAAATGACCGATATATATAAAAATATATATAAAAAACTCGGTATATGTAAGCGATACAAAGCTAACCTTTGAGCAATATTTATATCATTGTATTACATATAAAGATATAAAGCCTATTTCTATTTATTATACCTCATCATCATCATCATGTCAGTCTTTAGAAGTCCACTGCTGAACATAGGCCTCCCCAAAGAGCGCCATGACGAGCGATCTTGTGCCACCTCCATCCACCGACTTCCTGCGATGGCTACAATGTCGTCGGTCCATCGTGTGGGGGGTTCCCCCCCACACTTCGCTTACTTGTTCGTGGTCGCCATTCGAGAACCTTTATGCCCCAGTGGTTGTCGGTTCTGCAAACTATATGGCCTGCCCATTGCCACTTCAACTTGCAAACACTGAGAGCTATGTCGGTAACCTTCGTTCTTCTACGGATTTCCTCATTTCTGATTCTATTACGTAGTGAAACACAAGCATAGCTCTCTCCATTGCACGCTGCGCAACTCTGAGCTTGTGTATGAGACCAATAGTTAGCGACCACGTCTCAGTGCCGTATGTCATCACTGGCAACACGCACTGATTATAAACTTTCGTCTTGAGGCTCTGCGGTATCTGCGACGAGAAGATATGGCTTAATTTCCCAAACGCTGCCCATCCGAGTTGTATTCGTCAGTTGACCTATTATTATACCTAACACACACTACTATTCCTAACAAACATAAATTAAAAAAATATATAACCTCAGACTCCCCGCCCCCCATTATAGCTAAGAAGCATTTCGAACACATTCGTTTTCAAAAATAAAAACCGCATCAAAATAGGTCCATCCGTTTGGGAGCTATCCTCACCACCATCCCCCCCTTTATAGCTAAGAACAATCTCGTTTAAATCAGCTATGAAACATAAAAAACCGTAGCTTAATTGGTCCATAAGTTTGGAAAATATGACGTTACCTTTACTCAATCCCCCCCCCCACCATATAGCTAAAAAACATCTCAACCATCTCGACCATTTCAGCTTTCAAACATAAAAAAACCGCAGCTAAATCGGTCCATTCGTTTGGAAGCTACGATTCTCATCCCCCTTTTCTCACCTACCCCTCCCCCTCCCCTTCCCCCTCCCCATATAGGTAAGAACCATCTCGATCACATAAGCTTTCAAACAGAAAAAATGCATCAAAATCGGTCCATTCGTTTGGAAGCTACGATGCCACTGACAAACACACACACACCCACACCCACACACACACACACACACACACACACACACACATACACACATACACACACACAGTGATACACACCCAAACCTTATAACACCCGTCTCTTTGTTCGGGGGTTAAAAAATAAACAAAAATGTAGCAATTTATAAATAACGTATTAACTGCTACCTAAACTATGTAAAACCCGTTCAGAGACCAGAAGGGGAAAGGTGCATGGTTAAAGAGCTTGCAAAAGCTTGTCATTGGTTAGATATATATTCGACAGTATTCGACTAGTATTGCATCGGCTTACCGAGACAATTTCTGAGTACCTTTATAATATGTTGTTTTTCATAATAGGTATATATGATAATATAAACAGTTTTTCTTCCAAAATTTACGTTTTTCTCGATGGAGACCCATGTTCTTAGCGGTTAGTTATCTGTGAACACCAGAGGTTTCCTTCAAAGAAAACGCGAACAATAGGAAAATAAATAACATAATGGAAAGCCTCAAAACAAACATCTTTGACCGAAAAATAAGTATGGACGCGGGTAGTGTAGTGAAATCTGAACCACCCACAAAAATAATTTCGTTGCCAACTGCGCCTCATCATATACCTGTAAAGATGAAATCTAAGATGTCGTCTCCTACATCTGTAGTGGCACGGAAGGAAAGATTGGAATTGGAAGCAGCTATATTAAAAGCTGTTAAATATAAACGGCGAGTACATCTCACACTTAAGATTTGCCGA
Organism: Alsophila aescularia; assembly: GCA_946251855.1. NCBI lineage: Eukaryota > Metazoa > Arthropoda > Insecta > Lepidoptera > Geometridae > Alsophila > Alsophila aescularia. Next base: position 40,058,505 of record OX276386.1, on the reverse strand, counting down.
TGATATAGTCCTTACGGCGGAATCGCTGGAGGAACTTGAGCGAATGCTGAACGGCCTGGCTCATGATTCTCGACAAATCGGTCTCAGGATGAACTTAGACAAGATCAAGATCATGTTTAACGATCTTATTACCCTGAGACCAGTAGTCATCAATGGTGAACCCCTTGAAGTTGTTAATGAATACGTCTATCTCGGGCAAACTTTGCAGTTGGGTAGACACAACTTCGACAGGGAAGCTAACAGAAGAATTCAGTTGGGCTGGGCGGCATTCGGAAAACTTCGTCAGGTCTTCTCGTAGTCCATTCCACAGGGCCTGAAGACGAAAGTCTTTAATGCGTGCGTCCTACCAGTTATGACATACGGAGCCGAGATATGGACAATAACAGTGGGACTTGTCCACAAATTTAAAGCCGCTCAACGAGCTATGGAGAGCGCTATGTACAGGGTTTCTCTAAACTATAAAATCAGAAACGAGGTAATCCGCCAGAGAACCAAAGTCACCGACATAGCTCAAAGAATTAGCAAGCTGAAGTGGCAGTGGGCTGGTCACATTTCTCAAAGGACGGACAACTGCTGGGGTAGACATGTCCTCGAGTGGAGACCGCGTTTTGACAAACGTAGTGTAGGACGCCCACCGGCCAGGTGGAGTGATGACCTGCGAAAGGCGGCCGGCAGAAACTGGATGAGAGGAGCCGAAGATTGGGCTTTTGTGACGTTCATTGGGAGAGGAATATGTCCAGCAGTGGACGAGCACAGGCTGATGATGATGATGATGATGATGAAAAAAAGCGAAAATTCAAATGGAACTTATTGATAGGAAACTCACCGCGGAAATAGAAGAAGAAGAAGAAGAAAAAGAAGAAAATACATTTATTTATAACAACACACAACATTACACAGAAAAACAAAGAACAATAATTACAAACAAAAATAAAAGGTACGAAATTAATGCTGTGTGTTGTCACAAACAGGTCCCAACTCAGCAAACGCTAAGGCCGCTAAGGTTAATAGGAAGTATAAGATCAAAGAAAAATACTCAAAATGAATTAGAGAAGTGGTTAGAGCGCAGCCACTTTATTAAATATCTGTAATATTTATAATATCCTAGCAAGGTATTGTAGTTATCTTGACTGTAAGTTATTTTGAATTTCATTTCAAGAGCATTACAATTCTACACTCCTCTAAGTGGGGCCACAGATATACTGTAGCCCCACCAAGGAGTGTAGAATTGTAATGCTCTTCAAATGGAATTAAGAGAAAGAAGTCTTAACTCATTCTTAATTTTTGCTAGTCATTTTTTTTAAATAGTTATTTTCGGGACAGTCTGAGGGCTATCTTGAGGGGTTATTTAGTCTTTAAGATATCTTCAGTACTTTTTTAGACAATGTAGTGGTGCTTGGGTATAACATACATTACCGGCTGCGTATTCGGTATTGTATAGAAGACCTAAGCAAAGAATAAAATGAATAATATTTCATTCATCACCTTAACGTAACGGTATTCTATACATTACCTAGGTATTAAAATAAATAAATATATATTAGGGACAATTCACCAATTACCTAGCCCCAAACTAGTAGTATTGTATAAAATACCAGATTGTACAGATTGCTGGTAACATATCAATTAAATAGGTTATTTTTTCAGGGATATTTAAATAATCCAGAAGAGACTAAGAAGATGTTAACTGGGGACGGTTGGTTCAAGACGGGAGACCTATTTTACAGAGACGACCAAGACTACTATTTCTTCGTAGAGAGAAAGAAACTGTTAATTAGACACTTCGGCCACTTGGTAAATATTTATATATATAATATTTTTTATTAATGACTGCGGTCAAAAAATTGCCAGGTGCTAATTATATTTAACCCTCCACATTAAAATGAAAAATGGTCACATGAAAATGGTCATGATGTATGAACACCGTGTGTGCTTCTGACATTTCAGGGTTAACATCTATGCATAGTACTTTGATTTGAGAGCTTTTCCATACAACTCATTAAAATATAATTATAATTTAACATAATAGCGATGTAGTCTTGCACTAAAGATTTAATATCATGTTAGCGTGTAAATTAAACAAATACGACCATATGTAATTTTTAATTTTTGTCCCGTCCATTTAGATTTCCCCGTTACAAATGGAAGAGGTGATCAAACGTCACCCTGGAGTGAGCGAGGCGTGCGTCGTGGGCATCCCGGACCCCGACTGCATGGAACGAGCAACAGGAGTTATTCAGAGGAGCAACGGAAACAAAGTAGAGCCTGAGGATATCTTTGATGCACTTGGACGTAAGTTCATCTCAATTTTAAGGAGCAAAAATGAAAAAAGATCTCGTATATTAGTTGAATATTAGTTGTACTTTCGTTTTTGTCTTTTAAAATGTATAAAAACCACGTTAGTTTAATAAGTAACATCACATTTTTACTAAACAACACAAAGCACACAACAGAACTAAACAACACAAAGCACACAACAGAACTCCGCAAAGTCACAAAAGATTAACAGAATAAAAGATTAACATAGTAGTTTTTGATAAAAATCGGACCTAATAGCTTTTGCATTAATATATAAATTATAATTATGTTTGTTATAATCTCAAATTTTATAAAATATAATTATTACTGATAATGTAATTAATGATTAAAAGAGAAATAAACAATACGTTCCATTGAAAAGTTATAGAAGAGTAGATTCTATAGAACATAATAATTACGTAGTATTTTCGTAAAAGTCATATGAGTTTGATAAAAACATCGACCGAACATACCTAATATTCTGTATTGCACCCGGGAATTTTTGTTATAGTGATACTGATACTCAACCCAATATGTTTGCAGAATCACTACCGGATTACAAGCAACTCAGAGGAGGTTTGTTCTTCGTTGATTCGTTCCCCATGACGGCTTCAGGAAAAATCGACAGGTCGAGACTACGAGAAATCGCACTAAATACTCCGACGATAATGCCTAAGTAGTGAAAGTACAAATGTACGTAAACTGCAAAATCTTGAATTACAGTGGAAAGACATTGTTTAAATCTTATTGTAATTTGTCGATCCTTGCAATATAAAATGAAGAGACCACACCAGCTCTTTTCATGTTGATGTAGATTAAAGGTTATAATACAAAAACCGTACAAGTGCGAGTTAAACTCGAGTGGAGAGGGCTCCGTACGAAGAATACTACAATATTGAGAGATTTATTTACCTTCAATGTTATTTTAAGACCATAGACTTGTTATAGGTTTTCCTGTAATTTAAAAGTAAAGAACGATATTTTGTATATTTTCAAAATGTAAGGCTCAATTTACCCCAAAAGTGACCCCCAAAAGTTGATATTCAAAATTTATTAATTTACGTTATACTTCCGTGTTTGGGTAACAAAAATTCATATGTGTACCAAATTTCAACTTGATCGGTGAAGTAGATTCGGAACAAATTGTCTATGGCAGACGAAGAGACACATGAGTTATCCTAAAAAGGTTCCGTTTTTTCATTCGGGCGTATGGAACACTAAAAATCTGTATCGGTACTTGTTTGATAGATCTCATGGCAAGAGACTCATGTTTGAAATAGACTAATGTACATACTATAACTGTATTTACACTCTATTCAACCTATTAAGTTTCCACTAATGGGACACCAGAAAGAAAGCATGGGCCATCATCCACCAAGCTGGCCCAGTGCGGGTTGGTGGATGTCACATGGGATGACAAATGTCCCTGAATTTGAGGTTTGTGGACATAACGGTTTCTCAACAATTTTTCTGTTACCAGCCTCAACATTATTGATATGCTGTAGATTTACACGTTCGCTGCGGGGAATTTTTTGAAATAATTTTAGTTAGTGCGTGCGATAGGGGGCTTATAAGCCTGAAAAGTACTTATTCACCAGTGCGATGAATGTATTTCGATCTCCTACTAAATAAATTACAATCCTATTTTCTTTATGTGGAAATATGACCACAGAATATATAATAGTTGCTTTGACCAGAATTTTGTAAAACCACATTGCATCTTAGTTTAATTCCGCCTGGGTTCCGCACGAGTCTAAGTAGTGATGTGTGCTTGTGGATAATTAAACCAAATTGTCGGTAATGATGATGAAAGTATATATTTTATTTTAGGAAGGTAATCATAAACCATTTCTCGGGCCTTTAGGTTTTTGAAGTTCTTGCTCTTACTGCCGCAATCACGATCATAATCGTCGCGCTAATCAACGCTTTACGTCCTTAAGTAGTGAAAAGAAATATTTATATAATGATTAAAAAATGTATTGTAAATACTCAACCTTGGAAAATAAATAGTAGCTGTAAGTAGTTTTATTTAAGTTATAATTTAGACTCCAACTTATTTGGATTTAAACCGATCATTACATTATGATTAATTATAGTGAACTGCTAAAAATATATATACCAAAGAAAGAAAACAGTGTGATTTTCATTTATTAACAAGTTAAAAATTAAAAAAAAACTATTGTTACAGGCCCCTGTTAATGAGCGCAACAAATATGTAAACATAAGTACATAGATAGGTAGACATAGGTAAATAGGACTTTATGTATCCCTAGTATGTAAGACTTTGATAAAAATACGTTTCTATAGGGCCTACAAAGGCCGTATAGAAACGTATTTTTATAGTCCCTAGTAGAGTCTGCGATAAAATACGTGTAGGGTAGAAGTACACGTAGTTGCGTCGTGCACTTTAGGGCTAATATATGTTAAACATGGGAATATATAAGAAGTAATAGCATCCGTAGTCCCATAGTAGGTACACGATATAGGAATAGATCAGTTCAGCCTGAAATCTGCGTGTGAGGTAACTACTAACACACGTAGGTACGTTATGATTGAACTGCTCAACAAACGTAGATATTAAGTTGATATACGTAGGGAAACAATAATCCATCAGTGAAAGCGTGTGGCCAACACCCGTAGGTACTGTTGGAAATATGAGTCATGAAAGTAAACAGACGTTGTACCTACATCTCAGAAAAGCTCTATCAAGACTGTATCAGATAGCGCTTGATCAGTACACATGATCGTATAATCTATTCGCACCCGCAGCCAGGGCAGTAAAAGAATGGCTCATTCCTTGGTAAAGATCCGACCTAGGACGTTGGATTTTTTATAAGTTATTTTTTTGTGCCTGATTTCGAAGCGTGGGAAGATTTTGAGACCAATAGACGTCGCAAACAATAGAGAATCCCAGTGTTTGGCTATTAATCCAACGGCAAAATGAGAGAGCCGTTATTGTTTGCGCAGAAAGTAGATATACAAGTACAAAGTTCAAAAATTCATTCAGTATCCAGCTACCTACCAGAGGAACAACTAGCCAAGAACAAGCAGAAGGACCACCTAGTACAACTGAAGCCCCTCAGAAGCTTCAGATAGTGAACAGAGTGAAGACTTCAAAAGCCGAAACATTCTAACCGCGCCTTAGTTTAGGGCAAAAGTATCTACGCTTAAGCTTTAAGAAAAATAAACAGTGACCGTGTAACCAAACTCCGTGTTTTATCTTCACTCCTGGGTCCTGAACAAGTCTCGATTTCTCTCAAATGGAACCCCGCACCTACGCGAGAGCCCAAGCTCAACTTCTACTCATCGAATTGAGATACATGTTATCTTCACCAGATATTCATTCAAAATCGAAAATCGATCCAGCAGATTTAACGTGATGCGAGTAAAGAAACCATTTAAAAAATATATATATTTTTGTTCGGTTGCTTATTCTGTATCTTTTTAATTAACTCCACTGTACAGATTATTTGTTATATTTTTTTTATTGTATATTTATTCGCAGAAAGTTAAAATACTATAAATATTAGCTACGGACCCCAAACTAGGCATCGCTTGTTTCTTGGGAACCCAGTGAAAAGGGTGTTTACAGATGAAATGAATTGCTGCGCTTGACAGTCTAAACATTTTTGCTTACTGCTTCAATTACAATAAAACAAAATAATACATGTATCTACATTATTAAGGAAAATATTACAATAATTTAGAAATAAATCTTAAAGCAAAAACATACTGAGAAATAAATTAAAACAATTGATTCAATTAATGAAAACAAATTAATATCAATTCATAGTTACTGCTTTATTATTAGTATAGATAAAGGTAGATAAAACATAAATATGCTCTAATTGGTCAAACAGGCAAAGTTTATTTCCCGCGCTCGTTACTGAGGATAGATGAGCAGGAAGGTAATAATGATTTTATCTGTGATATCCCAAACGACCTTGCAGAACTGAACCCTTCACAAATTAATATTTTATTTATTTTGCCAGGATCTGGTCGCTTCCAAGCAAAACAAAAGCATAAGCTTATCAGTAACAATTATTATAAAAAACCAAAAAACCTGACTTCGAACAAAACTATTGAATAAAAATTTAAACAACTCATGTGCTATGTAGATTCACAGTGCGATGCTGGTCAGGTGTTGGGCGCGCGAGGTACGATGTAACCATACAATAATGGTTTTGCTTTTCGGCCGCGATAGCGGATGGATGAAATGCGAGCTGAACGCCCGCCAAAATAATCACACTAATATTATACAGGCGAGAGGTGGTATGTATGTTTGTTACTCTTTCACGCTCAAACGGCTCAACAGATTGAAATTAAATTTAGTACCAGGATAGCTTATATCCTGGATGAATTGGTACATAAAATATTTTTTATCATCATTATTACCATCATCATCATCGTCATCGTTTACTTCTTCACGCTAAAACGGCTGAACCAATTTGACGATATTTGGTAGCTTATATCCTGGATTTACACATGGAATACTTCTCATCATCACTATTATCATCATCATCATTATCCACGCTGGTAAAACCGCGAGGCGCAGCTAGTAGTAATATAAATTTAACGTTTCTTATTACACGACTGCCCAAAAAAAGGAGTGTTATGTTTTCAGCATTCATGTATGTTTGTATGTATGTGAGTTTCTTTATTCCACCATAACTTTTAAATGCCTGAACAGATTTAGACGTATGGGGTATTGTTAGGATCCTTACATCCCCGCGAGTAACATAGGCTATATTTTTTTAATGTGGTGGCAGTATGGCACTAATTTTAAAATCTAAAAAAAACTTTTAATATTACATTAGGGGTGTACAATTTTAGCTCTTTTAAGCATATTCCAATAGTATATGATTTATTGGCAAAATCTCTTTTTTGACAGAGACGTTGTGTTTTTAGCTTATAAGCTAGTTATTTACTTACATTTGTTTTACTTCACTTTAATAATTGCAATTGCAACACTGGACTAAAGTACTGACATAACTTGAGTAATCTAAAATCAAAAGTTTTGTTACAAGCGTAAAAGACAATTGCTACTGTATAAGTGAAATAATTATATATTTTGCAAATGGTCTTTCCTTCATTTTGATACCTCACTCGATTGGTTATGGTCATATTTTGTTCCGTCGGAAAAAACAATATGGACACTTCATATATTCTATAGCACTTTCATGATCAAGACAAATCCAATGATACCTCATTTGTCAAAATCCATCAAGCCGTTTAGGCTGTAGGGCGCGCCTAAGAAACGTACAAACAAACAAACACACTGTTAGCGGTGGAGAAATAAAAGTTGCAAGTCGTTGGTATATTTGCTTTTTAATTCCTTGATATGCCCAAAACAATCTTCCACACACTAACGTGGTAACTTAATTATCTCCACCACCGTCACACTAACCCTCAACTAGAATAACTCGATGTCATCCCTGCACCTTCATAGATGGCGCCATTACGTGTCATCAAGCCATAAATAATATTAAGCTGACCGAGATGGCAACCTATATCAATAATTATGACAATCATTACATTATGTCAGTGTGTGACAGTGACAGTGCCAGTACATAGTCAAATAAACCTATATCATGTAATACTGGTAGGTACCAGTCAGGCGAAACAGCTTAATAAAAAACTGTTCATAACTGTTGTATCAAACGTGAGCTAATTTCTATGGCGGCTATCTTTTCTACTTCACTATATGCATGACCTTCTTGCACGCCTTCGCTATGAATATGTGTTCTGTGGTTTAACTTGGTTTACAAAATTAATATGCAAGTTGCTTTTGTGATAATTACCGTCTGTTGATGTATTTAACGCTTTGAAGGTGTTTGTTTCTACATTAAATAAATAATAGTGTAATTGAGTTTGAAAGTTTTCTATGGAATGATCTATAAAACTTGCGAAATTTGTGGTTTGCGATCTGTTAGAGCGATGGGTCAAAAACGAACATTTATGGCTAAATTTCCACTGAATAAAGATAGGTAAGTAGTAAATATATTCGGTAATCTATTAGGTACAAGAAATTAATGATTTTTCTTTCATAATATTCAACAAAATAACATAGCCTTGCTAGCACTAGTGCGGTGCCGGTGTTATCGATATTTTTTCTAACCCGTTATTCGACATTTGGTTCCTAATCTTATTCTAAGTCCTTCTGCATTCCACGCTATATAATAGTAAACGTAGTAAAAGTATAAATTTATAATACCTAATGTCGCGTAGCCTAAAACCGTTGAATCATCTAATTTTCACTAAAAAAACTTATTTTCAGGTGCAAAAACTGGATACAAGTGACCGATAAAGAGGACTTGACATACATACCGATCGAAAAGCTGCATGAATTAAATATTTCTGTGGCAAACATTTTCGAAACACCGACTACAAAAAGAAACAACCCAATTTAAAAAAAATGCTACTTCTTAACTGCTATTAATCACGGACCACAGCTAGTTTGTAATATTAAGTAAGGAGTAAGGAAGATTAGACATTATTTTAAGGGAAAAAGACACAAATTGTGTTGTGTACTATATAATGTATTATTTTTGTATGTAATAAAAACCACATGCTGAGAAAAAACATATTATTATTATAAACCCCATATAAATTAAAATAGTCCTAATACGTTTTTTTTTCTCAATATATCGATATCGATAAAAATGTGCTATGTTCGCAGACATCCTTTTCTGTTTGTCATGTTGGCTAACATGCTCGATATAGAGTGTTATTATCTATGGTCATTAGTTTTGTTACGAGCGCTGAGAATAAGTGCAACAACTTATTCTCAGCGCTCGTTTTAAAAATAATTCACAACATCCGTTCCAATATACGTCAGTCCCGTCTCTTCTTACGTAGTATTTATATACTCTTTGGTAGGTACTATACCAAAATTCTAGAATCTATGTGTAATACTATTCAAATTCATTTCAAATTCATTTATTAATAATTTGTAATAGAGGTGCGCAAAGTATATCTTTAAAAAGAAAAGATATATTTACATCTTTTCAAACAAAAGATATATATCTCTCTTATATATCTTTATATCCCTAATAACTCCCTGAATCTTGGTGATTAAAGACGAGGGAGTGATTCGAAATGTATCCTTATTCCTATTTCCTAATTTAATCTGTACATTGAGAGATGTGAAATTCACATCAATTCAATTGTAAATGCGATTAAAATAATTGATATGATTTTCCTTCATACACTTGACAGGCAACTAATTAACAGAAATTAACTAAGACAGGTTACAGAATAAATAATAGTACAAGGACAGGTTAACTTTTTCATTTTATTTATTATTACTTAAATGATATAAATACTAAAGCAATTTAAGTTATTATGACTGAGTTGGCGTATTTAAAAATCAGTGTTTATGTGCATTGATTTTAATATACATAAATTTACATATTTACAATTAGATACTAGGTATTTACATATTTTACATTAGACGTTAGTGACCAAACGAAACAAGACTTTCTACCGAAACCAAAACCGAATCTTCGGTATCTGTTTCAGTTTCAGCCGAAACCGAATCCGAAACCGAAACTTTTTCAGACATGTTAAAAATATATTGTTAACTGAACTGAAATTTGTCTTACTTTATACACTTATACAGCCAGTTAAAACGTGTTAAATGAAATAAAACAATACTTAATTGAAGAATGTGAAAAAAATAATTATTTCTTTTGATATTACTGCTATAAAATAAACAAAAATTGACAAACATGCTAACACTTTTTGAAACAAAAATTTTTCAATAATCAACACTTACGTTATAAAAAAATAACCTCATTATGTGAGTATTTCGATTGCGTTTATGATCACAACATTCTTATGACTAAATTTAACATTCATTGAGATCTTTTAATTGCAGCTAGTAATGTATGATTACCTAATCAATCAGTTATTAATTTGAGATTGATAATTAAAACTAGTATTTAATTATCAGTCTCAACAAAGAAAGAAAAGGAAGGCAAATACCGTTCTTATGATAAATTAATCAGTCACAAGAAAGATTAGTACAATTAGTTCTCAAATAAAAAATTATTATATTATTATTAGACTATTAATTAACATTAGTACTTATTCGTAATTAAATAGTCTTATGTTATGAATAACTTAACGGAAAGAACATCAATGCTTAATAAATTGTGTCTCTCTTTCAAATACAATCTTAGATGTTTGTATCTCATTTCCTCTATATCCGGAAAGAGCAGGCTCTCTCTTTTTAATGCATTAAATCCTATATGGTTACACCTCTATTACTCTCTATCCTCTGCGAAGGGAAGGCTTTCATTCCAAAATGAGTCTTATTTGAAAAGATATAAAGATACAGTTACAAAAGAAAAGATATAGAGATATAGATATACATCTAGGGAGAAGTAACTCTTTTGAGTTAATCACTCCTGAGCACAGAGTACTTTGAATATACCGGAGAATGAAAATATTTGAAATGTTGATTGAAAGCACATCGACTGTGACATTTAAACATTTAATTACCAGCATAAAAATTTCAACAATAATACTAGCAATAAAATTAACCATTTGATTATAGCGCCATCGTGTGCCGAGTGATGTAATAACATTTACTTGCATATAACGGTAATTTTGTTAGAAGTGAAAGAACCGTGCTCCTGAGTTACACACCTCTAATTTGTAACATTACAGTAAGAACCAACGCGTTACAAATACCGTCAAAAATATTTAAAAGTCAAAAGCAATAAATTGCACAATTATTAATATTATGTCTGATAATAATAATAATAAATTATTATATTATTAGGATAATGCTATCCTAGTTATACAAAAATATATTAGGTCAAAATAAGTATACAATGTCAAATTATATTATTGTAAATAACTACACATTCACACTGGATTTCCTTGCATTCATCTCGCACATTATTTTGCATTCATTCATCAGGCAGGCTATCCCACTCGCGAATAGGTCGCAGTGTGGAGCTGAGGCGAGTACGGCGTTCAGCAGGGAGCGCGCGCTCTCCGCCGGGCTCTGGCGGCGCTGGACTGTGCGGCCCGCCGCGCGCGCCTTTAGGCACGGGGTGCGCGGCCACAGGCGAGATTTCGTTAGTATATTTGGTACTGATAGCCTCAGGAATACTTCTATGAGAGCTACGCAGTCTATTTTGCCTCTGAATAGTCCTAGAGCGAATTTGGCTAACGCGAGAGACCTTCTGGCCTCTAACGTTTCATACCCCAATTGGCCTTGAATAAAAAGAGTGGGATACATGTAAGGGTAGTAACTGTAGGTCTTCTTGTATAGGCTACGCAAAAACCTCTTTTGTATTCGCTCCAGCATAAGAATATATTTATCCTCATGCGGGCTCCAGACTACTGTATTCGTCTCCAGAATACTTCGCACAAGGGCAGCGTAAAGTGTACGTGTAGCGTCGACGGACAACGGGGCCGCGTTCCGGAGCACGAACCCCAGCCGGCGATGAGCCGCGTCCGTGACACGCGCCGCGTGCTCGCGTAGCGTTAGCTCGGGGTCGAACCACACGCCGAGGTCGCGCACGCACTGCACGCGCGCCACCGGCGCGTCCCCTACCCGATACTCGTGGTGCCGCGCACTGCGGCCGCGCGTGAATGTCATAGTCTCGCATTTATGAGGGTTGAAGCGGAGTCGGTTGGCTACACTCCACGCGTACACCGCGTCGATGTCACGCTGGAGCGCGTCATGATCTTCGGGGGTCCGCACGCCTTCACCAGCTTGACGTCATCAGCAAAAATCAGAACGGTCGCTTCGTGCACCACTTCCGGAAGGTCGTTTATTAGGAGCACAAATAGAAAAGGTCCTAAATTAGATCCTTGGCTTATACCCGAGCGTGTTGGATAGTAATCGGATACGTGTGCTCCGTATTTGACAGACTGTCGCCTATCCGATAGGTAACTGGAAAACATTTTAAGAAGTCCGGGAGTGAAGCCCATCGAACCTAGCTTGAAGAGCATCGTGTCATTGTCGACTCTGTCGAACGCTTTTTGGAAATCGAGGTAAACAACGTCTACCTGATTCCCACGGTCCATTTCATATGAAACGTGGTCTACCAATATCACTAAGTTGGTAGCTACCGAGCGTCGCGGCAAGAACGCGTGCTGCGCATCTGCGATATAGGGTCGGCACTGTGGGAGCAAGCGGTTGTGAAGAGCCGTCTCGAACAAAGCCAAACCGTTGCGATATTGTGCCAAAGCGCACAATATCGCAACGGGGCGGTAATTTTCGACCTTAGACTTAGGTCCCGATTTAGGTATGGGTGTTACCCTAGATACTTTCCACATCATCGGATAGTGACCGGTAACGAGAATAAGGTTGAAAATAAAAGTGATTGGTGCGACAAGTTGATCGAGACAGCCCTTGATTACGTACGCCGGAACAGCGTCGGGACCGGGTGATGTGGCCGGCTTCAACCGTCCGACGGCGACGCGCACGTTGTCTGGATGGAAAGCCTCCAGGTGCACGCGGCGGCAGTCAGCGGGCGGCGCGGCGCTGGCAGCGGTCGGCGCGGGCCTACCCAGCAGGAACACCGAGCTGAAGTGCTCAGCGAACGCTCGCGCCGCACCACTCCCCGAGTACTCCACGTCCCCGCGCGTCACTTTGGGTTCCACTCCACCTGTGCTACGAAGACTGTTTACGTATTGCCAAAACTCTTTTGGATTTTTACAGAAATTATACGAGATCATCATAGTATAATTTGTATGGGCAATTTTAACGTTTTCTTTAATTTTGGTCCGCAAAAGCTCGAAATCGTTGCGACATTTGCTATCACCAGTTCACGGTGAGACTCCGCTTTACGACAAATATCGCGGATGATACTATGCGTATAATAGACTGGGTAAGTACGACTACACGACCGCTTACGTATTTTTTTAGGAATACAGTGGTCAAATACACTATAAATCGTCCGATAAAAAAGTCTAGAGCCTCTTCAACGCTTTTAGAATTACTAATTAAATTCCAACCACTATTTTTTATCATGTAGTACAGAGTAAAAAAGTCTCCCTTCAGAAAATTCCAATCTCTTTCGGATGGAATGTTAGAAGGGTCCAGACGTAATACCTGTTTTGTAAATCTGTACCCAATTTCCACAACGAGGGGCGGGTGGTGGCCATTTTTTTTTTTTTTTTTTTTTTTGTGTACAAAATAATAAATGGATATTTATTATTTTTTGATTACTGCTCGCTTAACACTTTATTTGCGCTTGACTAACACCAGAGTTCAAGCAACGGGGTATGCTGAAAACCAGCCCTGCGTAGACTCTTAGTCTGCGCAGTACAGTGCTGAGTATACCCCAATTGTCAAACAAGCTCATTATTGTAAAAGAAACATCAGATGTGCATGCTAACATGACGCGCGGCACGGTAAATTTAATGTTACTAATTGTCGCGAGTCATGTTATCGTGGAATATCTAATTTTTTTTATTGTGTTGATTGTTTTTTGTTTGTTTGTTTGCAATAAATACATTTTATTATTATTATTATTATTATTATTATCTACCTTGACTAGTTGTTCAGCCGGCTCGGCGGCGCGCACAAACACTGCACTGCCCAACTCCGCACTCGCCAATACCACGTCTAGCATTCTCTCATTCTTATTACTCACGCCATTATACTGCACCAGATCACAGAGGGAGCTAAAACACTTAAAATTGTTATTAACGTTATTACTAGCGCTAAACAAGTTCAGGTCCCCGAACACTAATATTTTTGAAGATGATTGTACAGAACATACACTTTCTACGCTATCAAACCATTTCATATATGTATCGTCACTCGACTTTGGCGGTATGTAAACAACGCATACGTATATAGAATGTCCGTGGAACAGAAACTTCGCCCATAGATCTTCTCCGTCCGACGTCTCGTATTGCGGGAGGCGCTCGAGGAGTAAGGGTGAAGAGGCAGCCAGCAGCACCCCGCCGCCGGTACGCACCCGCCTGTCCCGGCGCAGCACGGCCCAGGTTCCGCCCGCTCCGCACAGCTCGGCGTCACTCACCGATTCATCCGTATTTGTTTCTGTTGCTGCTACTAGTTGTAGGTTGTCAGATATTATTAGGCTATTTCGCCATTGACAGAGTTTGCCTTTTAACCATCTTACGTTCTGGTAGTAAGCCGTCAGTACACACGGTTTAGGTTGACTTTGTTTCTCGCGATGTCGGTCGTTCGAGACGAAAAAACCAACGCTCGGCTGATAATCCTTTGGGCAAGAACTGTGGAGTTATACAATCCTCATATAAGTTTTCCGGGACACCGACTTTGAAAGATGCATAGCTAGTAGGTCGCTTGGATGTCATTTTAACCGCTGAGCAGGCCGTTGACTCCGCCGTGGCATTCCGGTAGCTAATAACATTAGCCTCAGTGGTATCGGGATGAGCGCCCCATACATGTAAATACCTCGTACTATCGGCAGCACACAGAATATTGCTCGTCGCTCCGCTGCAGCGAACTACTCGCTTAATACGCCTTTGTTGGTTGTTTCGTTGTTTGTTGTTTTTTACCGATGTCCAGCCTTCTTTGTCTTCGTCATTGTGTGACGCTGGTGCCGGTGCCGGTGCCGGCACAGGTTTCTGCGCTGGCTTTGTAACCAGCGGCGGTACCGTCCCCGGTGCCTTTACCGGTGCATTATTTCCCAAATTTGGTTTACTCTGATGTTTTTTAGGTGTCGACGTTCGGTTCCGTTGTTTAGGTTGTATTAAATTCAGAATTTTCGGTTCATTTTTCAAATCAACATTTTGTTTTCGTCTCGTCTCTTTCTGTCTTGGCGGTAATAATAATATCTCCGTCTCATTCGCACTAGCGAAGTTAGTTGACTCATTAATATCAGCATGCGGTAGTTCACACTTGTCACATTTACTTTTACTGTCCACCAACATTTTAATCAATGAGGTGAGCTCAGTTATTTGCTGTTTTAGTCCATAAATCTCTTCATTTTGGGAACTTAATTTAGTATCCAAGTTATTTAAACCTCATTTAATAACTTTTACTGTCCACCAACATTTTAATCAATGAGGTGAGCTCAGTTATTTGCTGTTTTAGTCCATAAATCTCTTCATTTTGGGAACTTAATTTAGTATCCAAGTTATTTAAACCTCATTTAATAACTTTTACTGTCCACCAACATTTTAATCAATGAGGTGAGCTCAGTTATTTGCTGTTTTAGTCCATAAATCTCTTCATTTTGGGAACTTAATTTAGTATCCAAGTTATTTAAACCTCATTTAATAATGGCACTGTCACTTTCACGAACTCCCGACGGCATTTTCCACCGAAAAATGATTTTTACTTTCGGAAAGAAGCGAAGTACGTGCGTTCTCTGTCAGATCGGGGTATGATTGATACTATATCACAGAATACCTAATAATACTACGTAACTATATCTAACAATACATACAACCCAAACACATAACCCTACTCAGTCGGGTAAAAATAGGGATGCCCGATCTTTTGATTAAATGTTAATCTCAGACTAAATGTTACTTTGAGTTTTGAATCGATTTTTGGATAGCAATGTATAGTAAGCCATCGAATTGATCCATGATCTAGATCGCTTGGGTTTGAATCGATTTTACAAGGATAGTATGTATTTTTTAAATCTGGGGTCTAGTATGTTATAAATTGAAATAAATTAACTTTTTCAATACTCCTCCTTCTAGCACTTTTAGCAATATTTGATCATTTTTGAACGTTTGTTGTTTTATAATTAACCCAGAACTATGGAATTGGTATCACATCAACATTTTACATATTATCTCGTACTTTGTAAACACAGAAACATGATTAGTATGAATTCACTTGATAGAAAATAAAATGAATAATTTCTATATATAAAATAAACGAAATATCACCTACCGTCTTATTTATTTTTTAACTATCACAAAGGCCTTAAAGATTGTTTTCAATAAATAAAGTACCCACACGATTACATAATGTAATTCTGTATCCCATAAATGATTATGTTTACAATAATATATAACAAACAATATTATACATCTACGTATGTGGACGCCAAGGGGGGATCCACGATGCGGTTTTGCGGAAATTGAGACAAGAGAAATTTCAATGTGCCCGAGATTCAAATCCTGGTGCGAAAGGATCGAATTATGAAATTATGTGACCTTCGCGTTCTGTGTGGACTGTATTTTTGCGATCATAGAGCGATATGCGCTGCGTGATATATTGGTGACCGCTAGGTTGGCAGCCAAGGGTAGATGGTGGAGAAATAATGAAGGAAAGACAATGCACGCCCACCTTTTGAACAAGCTCCTCCTCTGCCCAAGTCTCTGGTGTTGTCGTAAATACCTAAGCCGTAGGTATCCAACGAATATCTGAGCTAATCGATATGTCACTGAGATAAATGCAAGAATAAAATCGCTATAAAGTACATAATGTCATTAATACTGAGATAACCATGTATGTGTGTCTCTGAGCTGAATACTGAGCAGAAAGGTTTTGGGGTTTCCCCAAGTGGCCTCCGACCTCCCCTATAGCCACCCCAAGCCTCGCTTTGCTGGTCTGAGCCTGGTTCTGGTAAATCTGAGTCTGAGCTGAGCTGAGTTTGATCACTGTCCGCAAACAGTCCGAACGCATCGGTTTCTGGTACACAACACAAGACACATGGTTATATCTGAGAATGCATGCACTGAGAAATTACAAGCTCACTTACTGAGAGAAGCTGGTGTTGCGCCTGCGCTATCCAGTCCGGGAATGACGAAGCGGCCGCGCGCGCCCGCTCGCCACTTCAGTCGTCCCACCGCGTCACGTCAGCTGTCAATTGACATAGGCTACGTACCTACTACGTATACCTACGTATCTACAGCTTCGCATTCGCGAAATTCCCCCCAGGAGGAACAAAAAAGAAAACCAAGATCTTTAATTATTTTTTTATTACGGACTAGGCAATCGTTTGACCACGATCTCACCTGATGGAAAGCGATGACGTGGTCGAAGGTGTAGCACCTTGTCTAGTAGATACCTATCCACTCTTGACTTGAACACACCGGGGTTATAATTTACCGGAAACACTGACGAGGGCAGGGCATTCCACTCCTTTGCAGTTCTTATAATAAATGAAGAAGCGTAACGCTTCGTTCTTGTACGAGGTATTTCAACCATGAATGGGTGGCGCTTTGCTGATCATCTAGTCGTACGGTGATGGAAAGGTGATGGGGGAATCAGGTTGTGCAGTTTTTGTGCACACTCTCCATAGTGCAATCTGTAGAATACCGCCAGGCTTGCTACCTTCTTGCTGATTCTGATTCTACATTTAATAATTTAATAGGTGATTACAAATCACTGATACTTATTCTATAACTAACAATCTTATTACTGCGCGTGTTCTGATTGACTGAGACTGAGACCGTATAAATACTATTGGAAAAATATAATCACCACCACTCCTCCACTCTTTAAATTTCTCCCTGGCTTTGACTGCTGATGCTCTGGTTCGTCGTTTTGCAGTATCTGTTTCTGTTTGTGCTGGGATCTCAGGTTCCTTCCTTTTAGCAGGTACGTCAACTTGAGATTCCTGAGACTGGCTATTTTCGATAGGTAGTTTATTCTGGACTCTTACTGATTCCTCGATTTGAGTTCTCTCAGAATCCCGATTAATCTGATTTACTCTGAGAGTGGGATCATTCAGAACTGGCGAAGGTACTGTACTATAGTCATCGTCAATTTCAAGGGGATACAGATGCCCTATTGAAGGGGTGAACATTTATCCCGTTGGTAATTTAACTCTGGCTACTCTGATCAGTCCATCCGCACTCTTTAGTAGCTCTGATATTTTGCCAACCCTCCAGTGCCTGTGCCCTGTTACTGTCTGATTTTCACTGAACTGTCTCTGCAATTTTAGGTGTTCTGTTGACTACAATCCTTGGTTGCCGATGTTTGTCACTTCGCTCACGAAGACTGGTCAAATATTGGTTTGTAAACAACTTCGCAAATTCTAGTAAAATAATATGACCACGCTTCCAGCCATCGATCAGGTTCGACTTTGTAACCGTAGCCGATTCTAAAAAATCACGTTCTAAAATCCGAGTTGTTACTGGACCACCTACACGTAAAAAATCATTCGGAGTCAATACGTGCTCTAACTCAGCACCAACTGTCGTAAAAGGTCTGGTATTTATGACGGCCTCAAGCTCCTTTAACACCGTGCATAACTGATTATGACTTATTTTGTTTTTCTAACGTCCTTTTTATACTGTGTTTAACTAAACCTATTAAGTTTTCGTAAAATTCGCCAAACCAAGGGGTCAGTTCTGGGATGAACTTCCAACGGACGTTGTTTTGTATGCAATATTGAGAAGTCAGCACGTCTGCTGTGAGTTTAAACTGAGAGGCATTGTCTGAAATAAATATCTGTGGTAAGCCTCTTATTGCAACAAATCTTCTTATGGCCAACACACATTCTTCCGCTGATAAATCTCTGACCACTTCCATGTGTATAGCTCTAATTGTCAAGCACGTAAATAAGCACACCCAACGTTTCTCTTTAGTTACTTCACCTACAAGGAGAGGACCGAAATAATCCAGGCCCGTGAATACAAGGGGCAGACTGAGTTTAACCCTTTCTTCTGGTAAATCAGGCATTGCCGGTAGTTTAAAAAGGACCTCCGCCGTATTTTACACATTGGGTGCACTTCCTGATAACTCTTTGAACCGTTGATCTACCATGTGGGACTCAAAATTTCTGTCTCAAAAAAGCTAACGTATGTGAGACTCCCACATGGTAGTTTTTCTCGTGCAATGCCGCTATAATTTTGTGCGTGAAGTCTGAATTCTTTGGAAGCAGTATGGGCTCTTTCTGATCATGCGTCAAGTCTGAATACTTAAATCTTCCTTTGCATCTGATGACGCCGTCCTGGTCTTTATATAATTTGAGTGCTCTGGACAAGTCGGTGGTGATACCTTCGACTTCTCTGGGAAAATATTCTGTCTGAATTTCTAATATACTTTTAAGTTCGTCATCGTCAGTGTGTTGATTATTTTTGTCAATAATCATTGGTTCCGTCCTATCTTAATCAGATCTTGCTATATTGTCTGCAGATTTTGTATACGAGAGACCCTCCCCGGCCAAAGAAATTTGAGCCTGAACTTTGTCTGTATATGTTTGACTTTTATGCCACTGTTTTGAATCTCTCAGCAAAAAATCAGGACCCTTGAGCCATCTATTGTATGATTGAACTCTCTCCGAACGAGTGCCTACATCAGCTGGATTAAAATTAGTTTGCACTTAACGGACTTCCAACATTTTGTTCTGTTTAATCTCGCTGATTCTACGTGAGACAATCGGTGGAAGCAGCTTTTCTGATTTGTACCAACTAAGAACTATTTGGCTATTAGTCCACAAGAACTGTGATTTGATCTTCAGACGCAAGAATTTAATCACATAACTCATAAGCCTACATCCAATCAATACTCCCAGCAATTCTAATCTTGGAATCTGTAAATTACTTTGGTCCTTTAAGGGCACTAATCTCGATTTGCCAATAATGAAACTGTCAATATTTTTAGCATCCAAAGAACTACGCAAAAAGATAACGGCTGCATATGCGTCCATCGAGGAATCGGCAAAACAATGCAGCTCATACTCAATATCATTACTGATTCTATCTCTTTCAACATTTTGCGCGTAATACCGATTGACATGTATTATTAGACATGTAACTATATTCTAGACATGAAAGTTTGAAGCTATCTGTTGCCATTCGCTAAGTAGATCGTCATTTAATTTAACGTCCCACTTATCTTTTCTTTCCATAACTACTGAAAGAATAGTTTTGCTGGAAGTATCACTGGAACTGCGAGACCACATGGGTCATAAACTGATGCAATAGTTTTTAATACTTCTCGCTTTGTTTGAACTGTGGCTATATTTGTGTTCTCGATATTCGTTTTTAACCGAAGCCTGTCATTACTTATGTCCCATAGCAAACCCAATACTTTCACAACTCTACAATCCTCTGCTCGAAATTTGTCTGGTATTTGAGAAACCATCTCTTTTGAATTTGAATTCCACTCGCGTAAGTTCATCGACAAACAATCGAATGACTGTTTAGATGCTTTATATAAACTAAGTGCTTCTGACGTTGTCTGTGCGCCTGTTACTATGTTATCTACATATGTCTTCTGCTGTTTGCTTCATAAGAGCGTTATTTGATCTTGTTAAGTGGTACCTGATCGCAGCGTTAAGTAGAAACGGACTAGCTATCACGCCAAATGGAACGCGACAAAAGCGAAAATGCAAAACATTATCTAAACTAGGTCCACAATTTTTGTCCTTGAGCCAGAGAAATCGTGTCACTTCTCTGTCTAAATCTTGAAGGCCTAATTGCAAGAACGCCTTTTCAACATCAGCCACTATGCCTATTGGGTGCTCTCTAAATTTAATTAGTAACCCAGTAAGGTCCTCTAGCATTAATGGCCCACGATACAAGCATTAATTGAGACTTAGATTGTCTGATGTTTTAGACGAGGCATCATAAACAATACGAAGCTTATTAGGCTTATCCCGATATGAATACAGTGATGTGGAAGGTAATGAACGGGATGCGTTTGTGGAACAGTCGGATCTGTTACTATCTCTATGATCCCGTTCTGTAGCTGATCCTGAATAATTTTGTCATATGAGTCAATTTCAGAGCTATCTAAACGTTTTATCAAACTATTGACCCCACGCTAATCCTTACTTGTTACGAAGGTTTGGAGGAAATTCCGTCCAAGGCCATTGTACGTGATATCGATTTTCTTTATACTGAATGGTTTCGTTGAACTGCTTTACCGCCTCTTCATCACGAGTGGATTTTGGAGAATCTGTGATACCTAATGACTCCAGGTACCACAATTTCTTAACATCATCAAATTTGAACGGTAGATCAGGTTCATTCAACTTATTATGACGACCGGTTGGTCTCGTGGCTAGAGATCCTAGGTACGAAATCAAACGGTCACGGGTTCGAATCCTGCAAGGTGCAATCATTTGTGTGATGAGCAGAAATGTTTGTTTCCGAGTCATGGATGTGATATTCGTATTTATGTATGTTTATCCGTTATTTAGTGCCCATAGCACAGGGTATCCTATTTTGGGGCTAGATAATTGGTGTGGAAATATCCCGAATATATTTATTTATTTATTATCGAATTCTGCATTTGATTGAAAATAAGTCAATACAGTTAATTTGTCTGAGCTTTCAACCCTTTTGTTAATCTTTCCTGACCACACCCAGCCAAAATTTGAATTGACTAAGAAAAGATTTTCAGTGACCGAA
Source organism: Alsophila aescularia (assembly GCA_946251855.1). Taxonomy (NCBI): domain Eukaryota; kingdom Metazoa; phylum Arthropoda; class Insecta; order Lepidoptera; family Geometridae; genus Alsophila; species Alsophila aescularia. The sequence continues at coordinate 40,036,920 of OX276386.1, read as the reverse complement.
ATCTTTTCATATGACATTAACGAGTGATAATAGTCGTTACCAATCAATATGTCTATTTTATCACCGTATGAACCATCATCTGGTAAGGTCTCTCAATCTGATATTAATCCATATTTTGGCTGGGTCCTGGAAGACTCGTATACCTCGTAAGGGCTCGTATACCGTTTGTAATATGAGGGACAATATTAGCCTGTATGTTCCGTGAAACGCCAGTTCGCGTTAAGAGTCTAAAATTTACTACTGGACTCTATCTGGTGTGGTGATTTTGCGCCAAAAGTAAATATTGATAAATTTACTTTTTCCGTTATGGGCAAGTTCAAAGAATTGGCAATCGACTTAGTTATATATGATCGCTGACTACCGCAATCTAATAAAACTCTGCACTGCAATTGCCTCGATCCTGTTTCTGAATTGCTAACTTTGACAAGTTTGTAATAAAGTCGTGTTGACGTGTGTTTTGACGTATAAACTATCAGTTTGTACTGATTTCATCGGCTGCCCTATTTTAATGTGACTTATGTCACTAGCTCTATTATGACTGCCAAATTTATTACAATGCCTAAACTTCCGCATAGAGCGGCAGCTATCCGCCCTATGCCCTTCAGAAAAACAGTTATAACAGCGATTTCCTAACTGTGACTTCCTTTCCTGCATAGTTTTGTAGGTTTGTACATTCATCGTTGAAATGATCCTGTTTACAGAATATATATTTGTGAAATTTCTTCTTAGGTGGCTCATCGGTCCTGTCAGAGAGTTCTTGTGGTCTTTTCCGTGATATTGGTAGTCTAGATTTATTAAATTGTCTGTTATCAAATTTAGATTTGTCATTCCTATAGTTTGTAAATCGTCGTTGTTTATAATTAATGCCCCTCTTTTCATCTGACCTAACATGTAAGGAACCTAATGTGAATTAGTCTGTTATATGTTTGACATGATTGGTTACTGCGTCTAAATTCTTCGTGTCTATAATGTCCCTTTTCAACCTACTTAACGTTTCTCTAGCCGATATGATGTACTCCAAATACTTCCTAATACTATCAATCGTTTCATCTTTTCCAGACAGTTTCATCCTGAATTCGTAAATCAGGTCTTCTGGAAACATGTCCATAATCATAACTCGGAGGTGATTATGATTCACATCCTCTCCTAAGGAGCTCAATACTCTAAGATGTCTTTCGATTTCGTTAAGAATTTGCCTACAATCTTTAACCTGGTTTGTCGGTGCTGTTTGAATTCTATATAGGGCGACATAATGAGCGTCGATAATAGTAGCAGGTTTGCCATATCTCTCTTTTAGCGTGTTGAGGGCTATACGGTAATTTTTATTTGTCGTATCTAATCCTTCAATGGCCTGTTTCGCATCACCATCAAGAACCGACTGAAGGTACAATAATTTATCAACATCACTGATATTTCTGTTATCTACGTTCGATGAAAATTGGTCCCAAAATTGGTACCACTTGAGAACATCTCCATTAAACTTTGCTAACTCCATTCTGGGCAACTTGCTACTAATGTTACTGTTTTCGCCACTAGCAGTAACTGCTCCCTGTTTCCGGTTATTCCGCATGACGTTAACTTCTATCTCAGAAAGTAAATCTTCGGCTTGAATTTGAGTCGACGTAAGCTCACTTATTTCATCGGCATTGGTCGCTGTTGCTAATTTACAGTAATTGTGAATTTCAGTAACAAATCGCTGATTGGCACCTTTTAGTTTCGACCCGATCAATTCTAACTCATTAAAGTCGGCATCACTCTCAGTTAATTTTGCAAAGGCACACTGATCTTAGTTTAAATACGACTGGACTGATTCGTATATTATCTTTAAACTAGTTCGGATGACGTCCTCCATTCTGAGTACAGTACAAGAGCAAGACTGGGAACCGTTATCTTCGTAATATCTAAAAAACAAAGTGAACTCATGTAAAACTCGCTCTAAAGGTAGATATGTTCAACTTATAATCAAATATCTTATTCCTTCTAAAAATCAATCTAAATGTGAAACTGTAAACTGACTGTAACTTGAAACTGTACTTCATACACCAATTTTATTGAAATATAATGTCCCCAAAATAGAATTTGATAAAATTTTGAAATTTGAAGGTAGCATAGCCTAATTAATTATTATTCCATATTAATTTATTTTGAAATGCATAACTATGAAACGGTTAAACACATATATGTTTTCCCTACCAGAGCTCCCGTGTCACAAGCGGCATGAACACATACACACAAACTACCGCGGACAGCGAATAGGCATATCCCAGACACGAGAGCAAACATTCGCAGACTTTGCCCAAATAATTGCCCCATCTGAGGATCGAACCCGGAACATCGAGTTGGTGCCGCCAACTTTAGTTAATTAATGTTACTTCAATGTCCTGATATAACTCTGATAAAAGTTAGAACTGACAGAGTACATTATTACGTACATGATCGGGTGGCGCTATTTCTAACATTGCGCAGTACTGAGTGCATACATGCGCGTGCGCGCGTGGCAAGCAACTGGTTAAGCTATCCGTCTATGCAGGTCTGTACGTGTCCGGCGGTAGGTACCTACCTATTAGCCAAACCACTTAAAACAGAATCACTACTATCGGCCACCCCAAGCCTCGCTTTGCTGGTCTGAGTCTGGTTCTGGTAAATCTGAGTCTGAGCTGAGCTGAGTCTGATCACTGTCCGCAAACAGTCCGAACGCATCGGTTTCTGGTACACAACACAAGACATATGGTTATATCTGAGAATGCATGCACTGAGAAATTACAAGCTCACTTACTGAGAGAAGCTGGTGATGCGCCTGCGCTGTCCAGTCAGGGAATGACGAAGCGGCCGCGCGCGCCCGCTCGCCACTTCAGTCGTCCCACCGCGTCACGTCAGCTGTCAATTGACATACATAGGCTATGTACCTACTACGTATACCTACGTATCTATAGCTTCGCATTCGCGACAGATGTTGTTGAGAAAACCTGCTCCAGGCCTGCAGCGTGTTCTTTAGGGAATCCTGTCCTTCAGAAGTGCGGCCGGCGCACCGGTATGGCGTGACATACGTGTTCAAAATAATGTCACTTAAGTTTTTTTATTTGCACTTCAAAATTATCTCATTAATACGTTCGTTTTGTAATCCTATTTGGGCACCAAACTCTCGATTCTATAAAGTTACTAAGCGAAACATGCGTGGTTTCTTTGGTCGATTGGACCGTCCGACATCTTTCTTCTTCACGGCGGTCAGCAGCGGCGTGTCTGCTGCTATCAAAACTTAAACTCCTCAAGCAGCGGTCCCGGGTCGCAATCTCAATGCGTTTCTCGTGAATCCCACAGACATCATATGTCGTCGCGTGTGACGCTAAGAAAAAGGAATGTGGCTGTCAAAACTGGACACCAAATCCCCAATCATTCTGCCTAGATTATAGCGCGTATTTTGAGTTAACGAAGGTATTATACAGTCGTAACATTTCTCCCGGCCTTAAAGGGTCACCTTTAAAACATAAAAGTAAAATGCAGATGTGGAAAGTAAGAAAACTTGAATTAAATGCGTATACCTAACCTAAAATATGAATCTTCATAGCTGAATTATGACTCGACAATGGGCACAACACAACAACTGGGCGCACAAAGTTACCTTTTCTCGTCCTAACGGTATCTTACTTCTTCTTACCACCTATACGCAGATGATCTTCAAATCTATTCCCAGGCCTCAGTTAATGAGCTAGATAAAGCTGTTACAAGCACAAATTGTGATCTGCGTCGTATAAATGATTGGAGTAAATCCTACGGATTAACAGTAAATCCTAGTAAAACGCAGGTCATTATTTTAGGGAGCTCCCGTATGATCTCTAAGGTGAACTGGCTAACCCTTCCAAATATAATTTTTGATGGAATTACTATACCATACAGCGATTCAGTCAAGAACCTTGGACTTATAATGGACAGATCTCTCAGTTGGAGCCCTCAGGTAGCAGCTACTAGCTGTAAAATGTTTGCTGCGGCAGCCTCTTTAAGGCGCCTCCGAAATTTCTTACCTACTGCCACTAAGGTTGTTCTCGCGCAATCTCTTTTGCTTCCCATTCTCGATTACGCTGACGTCTGCTATCTCGATCTTACCGAAGAACAGCTGAATAAGCTTGAGCGTTTACAAAATGTTGCTATAAGGTTCATATTTGGCTTGCGCAAATTTGACCATGTTTCTCACTTTCGTGCAAAGCTCAAGTGGCTACCCATTCGCCTTCGCCGGAATGCTCATATCCTTAACCTTCTTTATAATATCTTGTTTAATCCTTCTACCCCGAGCTATCTTAAAGAACGCTTTGATTTCCTCTACACATCCAACACCTTCCATCTTAGATCATCCGAAAATCTCACCCTCAAGCTACCTTTGCATTGCAGCACTTTTTACGGACGTTCTTTCACGGTAGAAGCTGTTCGTCTGTGGAATAAATTGCCTGTTTCTATACGGCGTGCGCCATCTTTGGAAGTTTTTAAGTGTCAAGTGAAGAGGTTTTACTTGGAAGTCTAGCAAATATTATGTTTATTATCACGTTTGTCATGTTGCTTGTATTACAGTTTTTTTTTTTTGTTTTTTATCATCTCATAATTATATTTGGGTATTTATGTATTCATATAATATATATTTATATAAATATGTATGTATATATATTGGAAATTTATATATTATTATACACTATTTCTTACTAAGTAGTATTTTTATATCATAATGCACCCCGTCCCTCACAACTATAACAAATCCTCTCCATCCAAAGGTTGCCTGGAAGAGATCGCTTTTAGCGATAAGGCCGCCCATTGTACACTTCTTCTGCTATTTTTCCTTTATTTTTTGTTGATTTTGTTTGTGGTGTGTGCAATAAAGAATTTATCTATCTATCTATCTATCTACCCGCGTTGTTCAGTCCTTTGAAAGGTGAACAGCCTCTACTACAACGAGAGGCCATGAAAAAGGTGGCGCATTGTCAACAATATTGACTACTAGTGATCCCAGCTGGATCGGAGTGGACGGCGTGTTCCACTTGGCTCGAGTTTGTAATTGATGCAGATACTCGACTCTCCATTGCTTTCAAATGACTGGACAATCTTATCTAATAGCGAATGTCTCTCGAGTAAGATAAGTGACACTACAAAAGGTTCGTGTAGCGAAAATATCGGGGCGGTGTGCAGAAAATGAGAGCGCCGATGGCTCAGACGCGTTGCTACTTAAAACGGTTATTAGCCTCGAGTTCAAAAGCGCCTCTACTTGAGTAAAAACAGTCACCGGCCCGGCCCACCTAACGAAGCCAGGGCTGGATTTGTTGCTCGATGGGGAGGCGCCGGGAGGCCAGCGCCTGCACGAACCATTTCACTGCCACCGACCCCGACCGTTGTCTGTACTGCAGAGGTCCTAACCACCGGGTTTCGGTTTTTAGGGTTAACTCTCGCAGAGGGTACAGGGCGACGCGACACTGTGAAGCAAAGAAACTGGTGCTTCCTCTGCTTGGACCGAAACTTTGTGCGAGATTGTGTCCATCAACGGGCTTGTGGGTCTTGCAACGGGCGACATCACCCAGCCTTCTGCATGAACCACAATGGAGGGTCACAAACTCCCCCTGCACAGGGCTGGACTTAGGGCGAGTTGGGACATCTGGCCAGGGAGAACCCTGCCGTGGGGCCCCATGAATTATGCGGTTGCTACGTGCATGCTTGCTCCTAAATGGAAAGGCTTTGTTAGAGTGCCCCCAGTAAGGGGTCACTCCGGTTTTGGTCATGGACCACCAGGGGTCCTGAAAATTTTATTGCAGATTTTGAAGGGGTCCAATACTATACATCCCATAATTTACTGTAAACCACATCTAAGAAACCACAACAAGAAAAACACGCGAGCGAAGCCGCGGACAAAAGCTAGTATTGTATAAATTCTGGTAGAACTGCTATTTATAAGCTAAGCGTGTCTATGTCTATGTGTGGTCTTTTTGTGGCATCGTAGCTCCCAAACGTAAGGACGGATTTTGATGAGGTTTTTTTTTTGTTTGAAAGTGGATGTGATTGAGATGTTTCTTAGCTATAATGAAGGGGGGGGTTCGGGATCATAGCTACCAAACGAATGGAACATTTTGATGCGGTTTTTATGTTTGTTACATCAGTTTTCAAACATAAACATCGTTCCATCCGTTTGAGAGCCCCGGTCGTCACCCCCCCCCCCCCCCCCCCATTATAGCTAAGAACCATCCGTTTACCTCAGCTTTGAAACATGAAAAACCTCAGCTAAATTGGTCCATTCGTGTGAAAAATACGATTCTCACCCCCTATTTTGATTCCCCCCCCCCTCTTTATGAAGCTATGAACCATCTTGATCACATCAGTTTTCAAACATTAAAAACCACATCAATATTGGTCTATTCATTTGGGAGCTACAATCTTCACCCCCATTCCCCCTTCCCCCTCCCCCATTATAGCTAAAAACCATCTCGTTTACCTCAGCTTAGATTTTTTTTTAAAACCGCAGCTAAATCGGTCCATTCGTTTGAAAGATACGATTATCACCCCCCTTTTTCTCAACCCCCCCCCCCCCGCTTTTCCTATCTATAAAGCTTATTGCCATTTCGATCACATCACTTTTCAAACATAAAACAACCTTATCAAAATCGGCCTATTTGTTTGGGAGCTACAATCATCACGCCCATTCTCCCTCTCCCCCCTCACCCCCATGCCCCCTCTCCCCTCTCACCACCATTCCCTCTCTCCCCCCTCTCCCCCCCCCCTCACCACCATTATAGCTATGAACTATCTCGTTTACCCTATCATTCAAACATAAAATACCACAACTAAATCACACACACACACACACACAGCACAGCTTTTGAATCTTTATCAAGCACAGGTCCGATCTTGTATGGAGTACAGCTGCCACCTTTGGGACGGTTCTGCCAAGTATCAGCTCGAGTCTTTGGATTCAATTGAGAGACGTGCTATCAGGCTCAAAGGGGATGACACTCTGGTAAAGAGTAAGCTTCAAAGTCTGGCGCATCGACGTGAGCAAGCCTGGCGGTATTCTACAGATTGCACTATGGAGAGTGTGCACAAGAACTGCACAACCTGATTCCCCCATCACCTTTCCATCACCGTACGACTAGACGATCAGCAAAGCGCCACTCTTTCATGGTTGAAATACCTCGCACAAGAACGAAGCGTTACGCTTCTTCATTTATTATAAGAACTGCAAAGGAGTGGAATGCCCTGCTCTCGTCAATGTTTCCGGTAAATTAAAGCCCCGGTGTGCATAGGTATCTACTAGGCAAGCGTGCTACACCTTCGACCACATCATCGCTTTCCATCAGGTGAGATCGTGGTCAAACGATTGCCTAGTCCGTAATAAATAAAAAAATAAAAAAGAATACAGTTTTTTTGAAAAATCGTTTGAATTTTGAATTATAAATATTAATTAAAATCGGCTCCCGAAATTCATCAGCTCTCCTGCTTAACCTGCACCTTGACGAGCAGGACAAACGCGTGTAAAATCCGGCGACAGTCGGCGAACCACAAGCGCATACAAGTAGTATCTTACTGATCACGGACGTCAATGATCTTGCTAACGCTGCATTTATTGTGCTAAACGAAAGTACTCGGTGTAGAAGAAGACGCCGGTAGTAGATGAAGTCGTTATGTAAAATCAGGACTAGAAAGATACGATTTTCACCCCCTTTTCTTACCTCCCCCTTCTCTCCTCCCCATATATCAAAGAACCATCTCGATCACATCAGCTTCCGAACACAAAAAACCGCATCAAAATCGGTCCATTCGTTTGGGAGCTACGATCATTACCTCATCAAATAGCCACGGACTTCTATATTGGACCGCATATCTATGGAAACAAAAGGTACTCATTAATTTAATAACGTGTTCTGTACCTATTGAATTTCATTTCGTGTTTTATGTGACAAGGGAGGTTGGCTACCTCTGTCAAGTATAATCTAGGTACCTAAGTATAATTGCTGATGCGTATACCAGAATGTTTTAAAAACCCAACTCATTGTATCCGTTCCATGACGAATTAGTATCTACTCCTTTTTTTTGTTAATGGCGTACCACGATTTTGTGCCTCATTAAAATTATAGTTTGTTGAAGGATACTTTTAATTTAGACGGATGCCATTCGGGCTGAAAAATGCCCCTTCAATTTTTTAGAGGCTGATGAATTCAGCTGTTTCTGGACTCCAAGGCATCCGCTGATTTGAAACTTCAGCCTGACAAATGTGAATTTCTCCGACGCGAAGTCGGATACTTTGGTCATGTTATCACAGAAAAAGGCGTAAAGCCCAATCCTGAAATGGTTAAAGCAGTAACCCAATTCCCAATTCCAAAAACAGCAAAAGACATTAAATCTTTCCTCGGTCTTGTTTCGTATTATTGTCGTTTCATTCCTGATTTCTCAAAAACTGCTAAACCCCTCACCAACCTTTTGAAGAAAGACGTCCCCTACAATTGGGAAAATCAACAGCAGCTAGCATTTGATAAGTGTATTTAATGGCGTACCACGATTTTGTGCCTCATTAAAATTATAGTTTGTTGACATAATCTTCGCAAAATAGGGAGTATTGCTATATCACCTCCTCCGAATACGATCCCGAATACGAGCCATAAGGAGTTAGTGTTAGTAGTACAGTATATGATAGAATTGGTGTTGTAGAGGAAAGCACTTTCCACCCCCTAAATTGTAATGAAATCTTTTGTTATTAATGTCAATCTCTTGAATATAATATAATCTACACTTATACGTTTAATTTATATAACCAAGATTTTAATTTTAAAAAATTTCATTTTCAATTTTTCATAGTTTTAGCGCATAAACCCGCCAGTTAATATCCCTAGAAAACAGAATATTTGAAAAATGTTTATAGACTTTTTCTTATAAGGATAGTTAATTAATGAAACAAATATATACAAAAAAATAGTTAAGTATTGAAACAAATATATACAAAAAAGAACCGATTAAATTTTGTGGTGGATAAGTGTTTTTTTCTTTTTGTATGGATAAGAGCCCTAGGTATATACTCTTTTCTTAAAACGAATAAATTAACTTTAATCTAAACTGGTAAGTAGATAGAGTAAAAACAAAAATGCGTCCAATAACACTTTTTTTTTATTTCTATTTAACCCTTAAATACTAGCATGGGGTCAAGGCATCTTTACGTGGCATAAAAACAATCGATCCTTCTGAATTCAATGAAGCCCCCCCCAGACTTTACATCTTGTAAATAATGTGAATGCTATAGTCCCAGAAACAGATACTTTCAAACGGACTGAAGAAGTATTAAGTCATTTGCGTGTTTCCCATCTCAACAGCGAAGAGAAAGAATCTCTATACCAAGTGTGCTCTGACTTCTCTGATATTTTTCATTTGCCTGGAGAGAAACTAAGCTATACCAATGCCCTGAAACACGAAATAAAAACTACCACTGACATTCCTATCTACACAAAATCATATAGATTCCCTGAAATTCATAAAAAAGAAGTCAAAAAACAAATTGATCAAATGTTAGACCAGAACATTATTGAACCTTCTGACTCTCCCTGATCCTCTCCGATATGGGTAGTCCCTAAAAAGCTCGATGCCTCAAAATTCCAAAAATGGCGAGTGGTAATAGATTACCGAAAACTGAATGACGTCACAATCGGCGATACTTACCCTATTCCTCAGATCGCAGAGATCCTAGACCAGCTGGGGAATAGTAAATACTTCACAACCCTAGATTTAGCTTCTGGGTACCACCAGATTCCTTTAAATGAAGCCAACAAATCCAAAACTGCCTTCAATGTCTCTGAAGGATACTTCCAATTTAGACGGATGCCATTTGGGCTGAAAAATGCCCCTTTAACTTTTCAGAGACTGATGAATTCAGCTGTTTCCGGACTCCAAGGCATCCGCTGATTTGAAACTTCAGCCTGACAAATGTGAATTTTTCCGACGCGAAGTCGGATACCTTGGTCATGTTATCACAGAAAAAGGCGTAAAGCCCAATCCTGAAAAGGTTAAAGCAGTAACCCAATTCCCAATTCCAAAAACAGCAAAAGACATTAAATCTTTCCTCGGTCTTGTTTCGTATTATCGTCGTTTCATTCCTGATTTCTCAAAAACTGCTAAACCCCTCACCAACCTTTTGAAGAAAGACGTCCCCTACAATTGGGAAAATCAACAGCAGCTAGCATTTGATATGTGTATTTAATGGCGTACCACAATTTTGTGCCTCATTAAAATTATAGTTTGTTGACGTAATCTTCGCAAAAAGGGAGTATTGCTATATCACTTCCTCCGAATACGATCCCGAATACGAGCGATAAGGAGTGAGTGTTAGTAGTACAGTATTTGATAGAATTGGTGTTTTGGAGGAAAGCACTTTCCACCCCCTAAATTGTAATGAAATCTTTTGTTATTAATGTCAATCTCTTGAATATAATATAATCTACACTTATACGTTTAATTTATATAACTAAGATTTTAATTTTGAAAAATTTCATTTTCAATTTTTCATAGTTTTAGCGCATAAACCCGCCAGTTAATATCCCTAGAAAACAGAATATATTCGAAAAATGTTTATAGACTATTTCTTATAAGGATAGTTAATTAATGAAACAAATATATACAAAAAAATAGTTAAGTATTGAAACAAATATATACAAAAAAGAACCGATTAAATTTTGTGGTGGATAAGTGTTTTTTTCTTTTTGTATGGACAAGAGCCCTAGGTATATACTCTTTTCTTAAAACGAATAAATTAACTTTAATCTTAACTGGTAAGTAGATAGAGTAAAAACAAAAATGCGTCCAATAACACTTTTTTTTATTTCTATTTAACCCTTAAATACAAAACATGGGGTCAACGCATCTTTACGTGGCATAAAAACAATCTTTGGTCGGTTGTACGATGTTCCCGCCAAAAGTAGCTTCCTTAATCGCGCTAAACACGCCATTTTAGTGATAAACAGGACGTCGAAGTGAATGCACACGTCGCTGCACACCTAGTGAGTGACACCTTGCGGATAATAACTTTAAAAAATTGAACGAATTAAGGCGTCATTGTTTTTGTTGTTTTTTTTATCAAGACACAATGGCAGAAATGGTCTTGCACATAAATATTCCGAGACTCCTACAACGACCTCCGTTAGAACCCGTGCAAGGAAATAAAATAAAACGTGATTTTGAAGTTATTTTGATCTCGTACTCAAAAATGAGACTACTAAGTTATAAGTACATTTTAATTTCTATTTTTGGTATAGGTTATATTAATTCTTAAAAAGTTCATTATTCCAAGTTTTAATAATAATATAGTTTTTGAATGTTATATTAAACGACGAACTGACGAACTATTGAAGGAAATAAATAGAGGACTACTCCTCTATTTATTTCCTTCAGTAGATCGTTAGAAATTATTTAAGGTCATCGGAGTCCCCATGCGAGTCGAACCTGCGTGTCGTAGCATAATATCTAAGGCCGTCAAGGTGCTGCGACTTCGGCGACACAATTCTATATTTTCTTCTAATTTTTCCGAATTTGGAAAATGTTATTTTACATATAACTTCAAATAAGTTTTGTTTAAATACACCAAACATGAAACCCGAAATATTCATAATCATAATATACCTAAGTAAATTATAGTGAAACCATTCGTCACGCTACCGCTATGGATTCAAGTGTTTATTTTTGCAGCCATTGCGTAATCTGGCGGGAAGGACTCGGAGTGATAGATGTCCGTCCTCAATCTTTGTCTACTCAGATTATCGAGAATTTGGATTTACTCGGATACCTCGAGGCAAAGTGATGTTTTCGGTGTTAAGTTGGAAGTGCTTTATCTACCGAAATGTTCAATATTATACGAGCTTTTTTGTTATATTGTCTCGTAATGCTTGCTCATATTTCTATGGAATGGGTGCTGTTTTAAGATTCAGCCCAGCAGGAAACTATTAAAGATCGTCCAATCCGTTTGTTTATCCCAAATCATCATAACTTTTAGAGTTTTGAATAGAAATGCATGATATTGAATACAAGGATACTTGTAGATCACAATTTTAAAATACATAAAATGTCATGAATTAACATTTTAATAAGTAGAGAATTATAAATGAAATAGTATGCTGTATTAGACCGACAGAAAAATAATTATAATAGACAAATACCTATGTGTGCCTGCATTATTATTGTAATTACTAGCTGTGCCTGCGGTTTTGCCCGAGTGGTTTTTTTTGGGTTAAAAGTAACCTAGGTGTTATTCCAGTACGAAAAGTACAATACAGTAACTATTATTGTGTATGTACTTTATTGTATTTATTTTATTTATTTATTTTTGTTCACATTTGTAGAGTAACTTAATATTGCCACAGGCTTTACTATAAGTATAATTCACAACTTGTCTTACCTAGGAATCATCAGTTACAGCTTTAATTTTGAAATTCCAGAATGATAGCTTTCTGAATTTATCAATGTCTCAAAACGCTTATTGTAAGTATGTTAGGTATTCTGTGGTCAACATTCATGGCATAGTATAGTTGTTGCATTGTCGGGGTATAAATTCATGTAGCAGTTTGATGTCTGCTAAGGCACCGAGTTACATTTAACATGATCAATATAAACATTTGTATAGGTACCTACTTACAAACTTAATTATGCAGCATAAATGTTAGAATGTAGGTAATTATGATAAATAAAACAACTAATAGATAAATTGGTCTTTTTATTGAGTAGCAATGGAAGCCTTAAGTTATTTTATTATTTGAGATAGATACCCTACCCTACTAGAAACCTAGAGTATCAATGTAAGTATATTATTTCAGTTAACTTTTTTAGATAATTGTCCAGCCTATTATTTTAAACGGTTTGCTGAGACACTTATCACATTCTCACATACACATATTTCACTACAAATGGTCATTTAGGAATAGTTAGGTGGTGTGTTTGTTTGTACACAGTAGACTTAAAAATGAGCATCCGGGATTTTGCCTGTAGTGACAGTAGTTTGGTTGTTAGTCTGGTTGACCGAACTAGTCCAACTTTTCAGTGGTGATATTTAGTACAGAGTTGTTATTCATAGACAGTGTATATGCCTGCCATGTTTAGTGCGTTGTGATGTACATTTAGTATTTCTCTATTAGGTCTTCACATTTTATCCACTGTTCATGGGTAGTACAGCCGAGTTTTTTCAGACAAACTTCTTGTAAGTACTATATTTAATGTAAGGATCATTTGGGGTAGCTCTGCGCTGTAACTTCAATGTCTTTCTTGAAATGAGAATCTGGAATGCATATTCTGGTAATGGCAGTAAGTACATTTGTTTTTTAGACCTTTAGAAAGAGATTTTCATTTCACAGGAGAAAGCTTTTCTTATTAGTATGTAGTTATAGGGTGCAGTTTGTAGGTATTCTAGGGTTTTTTAATAATATGTGTACTATTTTAGATTTGATGTGATATATACTCCAAGGTCATTCTTGCACATTTGTTGTTGATGTTCCATTTTTCAGATTTTGAATGAGGAGGTTATGATGGTGCTTGTGAAGTTTATCCTTAGAATCTCTAACCTGAAACAGAATAATGTTACATTTTTAAGTACTTAAATAAAGTATTACACGTGAGTATATCAAAATAAGATACCCATAGCATTGGATATCCATCGTTAGATATAAAAAAAGGAAAATAATAGCACGATGCCATAACCTTTCAATTTTATTAAAGGTTATTTTCCCATAGGAAACTTAGCCCCATAAATCAATTTTGAGTTCAAATAAAGTCTATACACATACACTAGCTAGATAAATTGTATTCTGTTTTGATGTACAAAACAGCAAGTTCATTTTATGTTATTGTTTACATCGTAGAAACTTGTCAAACTGACGAAAATTGTCGAATCGAAATGTTTACTTTTTTAAACCAAAGAGAAGGTAGATTCAGTCGTGGAATTCGTTCATTTTTACATTCAAGTGATAGAAACCTAGTCTAAGTGATGTTTAAATGGTTTCTATAAAGCAAAATCGCATAAAGAGTTATTTGTGAAACAACCACAAAAATGATGTTTTGACTGATGCTTGATTGATGGCTAACACCATTTTTATTTCAGTGGCAACAGCAACACTCAAGCGATTTTAGCAAAACGTAGCACATCCGTGCCACTGCGTTGCAAATGAGATAGCGACCTTTATTTAACAGACTAACAAATTTGCCATTATAGCCAGCCCAATCGCGCAGATGTCGCAGTGGCGAGGATTTTGTCAATAGCTTACAGAATCGGGGCCCAGTTCTTGTGCACACTCATCATTGTGCAATCTGTAGAATACCGAAAGGCTTGCGACCTCACGGCGATGCGCCAGACTTTGAAGCTTTGAAGACTTTGATGCCCTGAATGTTTAAAAAATGCCCAATATGAAAGGGCAAATGATAATAACTATTGAAAATAAAAAATTACCGCGCTTTTTGAATAATGCCCTTCACAATTGGGCAGAATAATAAAAATACATGTTATATAAAATTATTTTAATCATGCCTATAAAACAGTACCGTAACATACCTACTGACTGACTGAAAGACAACGCACAGCCTCAACCTGTGGACCGGTGGATTTGTCATTTGAAGAAATATTCCTTGAGAATCCTAGAGGTTCACTACGCAAGTAACTATAAACTGGAAAGATTGAATACAAACTCCAAATAAAAAACCTCTATCCTGCGGGTATCCCTTAAATTTACCAGGATGAAAAGTATCTAATGTCCTACCTCGTAGTACGAATTCAAATTATTCAGTAGTTACGGCGTGATGCGCGGCCAAGATATAGACAGACAAACATAAAGAAAAAAAAAGAAAAAAAGATAAGAGTTTTGGCTTCAGTATCGAATATAGTAGGTATAAAAAAAAAAACTAAAAATAATCAATGTACAGAATTGGGACCGCTATTCCACAGAACTCTTTACATTCAGCATAAAAAGTATCCTCAATTTTCAACCATCATATAAACTATGACTGTGCCAAGTTGCATCAAAATCGTAAAGTACTCAGTCAGCGTGATACTGTTCTTCTTTCAACCAATATCCTACGGGAACCCTTTAATTTATCGGAATGAAAAGTATCCAATATCCTACTTTGCAATATGAACTCAAATCACACAAAGTTTCAGTTAAATTCATTCAGTAGTTTCGGTGTGATGTACGGTCAAGATAAGATAGTCTGACAGACAGAAAAATAATACAGTTTTGGTTCCAGTATCAGACATAGAGTATCCTCCAAAAAATATTATTTATTACTTCAAAATTAACATAACTTTTGACCCTCATTCCGCAAGGATCCTCTTTTTTTTCGGGATTAAAAGTACCCTCAATTTAGACCTATCATATGACTATGTCAAGTTGCATAAAAAAACCGTCCAGTAGTTTCAGCGTGATACGTGTTCTTTGAAATAACTTTCAACCAATATTCTTCGGGAACCCTTTAATTTATCGGGATGAAAAGTATCCTATGTTCTACCTCGTAGTATGGACTCAAATCAAGCCAAGTTTCATTTGAATTAATTCGTTAGTTTCGGCGTGATGTGCGGCCAAGGTGCATACAGACAGACAGACAGACAAAACTGAAAGCAAATACAGTTTTTTAGCATCAGTATCGAATATAGAAAAACCTCCAAAAAAAATTTGAAATCGCTTAATACCTACAATCGTAAAATCTCATTCGGTGCAAGCTAAATAAACGACTGCCCAATAAAAGGAGTGTATTGTTTTTAGCATTCATGTATGTACGAGTATGTATGTTTGTATGTATGTGAGTTTTTAGCATTCGTGTATGTATGTATGTATGTATGTATGTATGTATGTATGTATGTTTGTATGTGAGTTTCTTTATTCCACCATAACTTTTAAATGTCAAAAAGTTTTTATCGATTGCTCGGCTTCTGCTCATTGGATTGAAATACCAAGTACACCAGTTTTTAAGTCCAACCATAAGCTATCCAAAAGTGAAAGCCACATAACATTCAATTTTTTTTGCTTAATTTAGGTACACTAGACCATTTTTTTCCCCAGACTTTTTCGTACTTATTTCTTTATTATAAGTATAGATTTCAAAATAATGTAGTGTTTGTTTTAATTAAATAATGAAAATCATCTACATAAAATAAAAACTCATCAAATTAAAAAATAATATATATATTATATTATATATATTTGGGACAATTCCACACCAATTACCTAGCCCCAAACTAGGATACCCTGTAATAAGGGCACTAGATAACGGATAAACATACATAGATAAGAATATCATATCCAGACTCGGAAACAAACATTTCTGCTCATCACACAAATGATTGCACCTTGCAGGATTCGAAACCGCGACCGGTTGAAAAAATAAAATAAAAATGATCAAATAAAATAAAATGGGGAAGAATGCTGGAATTTCTTTGCAACGGAGTATACATCTATCTATACTTATAATAAAACAGTAAGTACCAAAAAATCAGTACAATAAAAATATTTTTTAATAAAATGGTCTAGGTTACTTAAAATAGGCTACTGAACAAGAATGTTTTTTTTAAATCATGTCCATCTTTTTGTCTGTTTATCTGTTTTTCTGTATGTTTGTTCGCGAATCACGTCCAAAATACTGGAAGGATTGCGATAAAGTTTTCACTTTTGGATAGCTTAGGGGTTGACTTAAAAAGTGGTGTACTTGGTATCTCAATCCGATGAGTAAAAGCCGAGAAAAAAAAAACATATATTTTTGTCTGTAGTAATTTTGGTCAAATATTGGTATATTGGTATTTCCGGTCTGGGAATAGCATATAGAGTACTTTAACCTTTTTTTACCTTTTAATGAGCACGCGTGCGAAGCCGCGGGCACCGCTAGTAATTAATAATAATTATACATAGATTAGATGAGAGTAAGTAATACAGCCCAGTGGTTTTCTTTCAAGGTAATTCAACATGGATTTCAATATTCATGTATGTGGAGCCTAGGGTCGAAGCCGGTAACGTTGGATTCTAAGTTGCGCTATAGAACCGCTAGGCTACCATCGCTCTAAGTGAGAGTGATTAGAGGGCGAAATTACTTTTAATAAATAACAAGCAGCTAATGTAGTATAAAAAACTAATCAAACGACCAATATTTTTTTGTATGCTTTGTCATCGATTTGACAGATAGAAAATCCAACTAGAATTGGAAGCATACGACATTTCTTACTGTCGTTGGTTAGAAGTGTCTGTAATTTGACTTGAAAGATTCCACTCGGTATGACAGACAAACAAAAAAGCGACTTATATTTAATAATAATATTTATTTATCCGTTCTTATTAACAAGTTAATCGAAAAACATACATTAGATGTTATATTTATACATGGAGCGTTTCTTTATAAAACATAAAATGCAACGAAAAAAGTAAAAGTTCAAAATTGATGAAAATAATTACAACAGTTGCTATAATGTGGCTATAACCAAATAAGTTACTGTATGTATAAAAAGACTATACTTAGGTTTCTATTTTATTGACATTTCGTGAGGTTTGAAAACAAAACGTTCGGTTCAGGTAAAGTTCTGGTGGGTATATCAAGTCAATATTAATAACACAAGATTAGCAAAAAATGCATGAAGACAATAGCGAAATTAAATATACAACAATAATTAAATACATCAAAAAAATATACAATAATTAAATAAATAATTTAATACATCATTTCCATAGCGCGTCGCAATGTAAAAACTTGCCAATATAATTTTCTTATGAACACAAGATTGCAATACATACTTATTGCCCACGATTGGCCTATGAAGCAAAAAAATACATATAAAATATAAAAGAAACCAACAACTTCAAAATCACAAAAACACTTTACATAAGCCACATCAAACGCAACAGAGCATTTTTTTATATACTCTTGTTTTATAATGCCTAGAAACATCAAAAACTAATTGTTTGTCTAATTGTTTGTTTGTTTATTTTTTTATTTACATGTACCCTCCGTACTAGTTTGCACTGTATGACGGCAGGGCAGTGTTCCTCGTCCGCTCGACAAACAACACATATTTTTACAGTATACGTCCACAACCCAAATGATTTGTTGAAGTATAGTTAATTAATATCAAAATGTTAAAAAACGGAAAATTACCTAAATTAAATTTTAAGGTTTTTAAGAAAAAGTTAAGTTATTTTATTAGTAAGTGAGAAATAGGGTTTATAATAATGTCAGTATTATTAATTAAATAATAGTCAACAAATTTATCAATTTACAGTAATTATTAATCGACTTCAGAAAGGAGACGGTTATTTTAAAGTTGTTTGTACTTCTTAACAGGAAGGTTATAATGAAATCAAATATGTTTTATATGTATGTCTGATTTTCATTACTTTATTTATTACATTTAAATTATATATGTAAATACTAATATATGTGAATACTAATATTTGATAATATATTTTATGTAGGAATGTAATTATACAATGAGTCTGGACACAAGACTCGGAGACTTTTAAAGTCTCCCAAACTGCTAACAATTAATTATTTTTAACGTAAATGACTACAATTTTACCATCTAAACATACCAAACACCATCAAACAAACATACCATCTGTACCATATCTGCAGTATTTATGAACTGATTTAGATGATCATTGTTTTATTCGAAAGAATAGATATTCAATATATATATAAGTTTGATTATAATTTTATCAAAATTGGTTAAGCACTTTTTTATAAATGAATCCATTTGTAGTATTAAAACGTGTTATTTTGTTTCTGTTCCTTCATAACTCTAGGACTTCTTTACAAATATGGATGTTTTTTTTTATTTGTAAGGTTACCTTCATAGTGGTCTTACGAAAATTACATCGAAATAGTTTTAGTGATTTTTTGATTGAGTATTTTTTTTTTGTATTTATGTTCCTTCATATCACAAAAACAACACAACAAAGTCACAACATGACTCATAAGTCTGAAACAATTTGAATAATTATTTCATTACTTACGAGGCTAGACCTCCGGTTTAGTTACAAGGCTAGACCTCCGGTTTAGTTACAAGGCTAGACCTCCGGTTTAGTTACAAGGCTAGACCTCCGGTTTAGTTACAAGGCTAGACCTCCGGTTTAGTTACAAGGCTAGACCTCCGGTTTAGTTACAAGGCTAGACCTCCGGTTTAGTTACAAGGCTAGACCTCCGGTTTAGTTACAAGGCTAGACCTCCGGTTTAGTTACAAGGCTAGACCTCCGGTTTAGTCTTATAAGTATATTATCAAAATAAGATTAGTAGTTTTTAGTAAATCTAAATTATGTAGTTTTTTTATTTAAACTATTATTGTTTAAATACGATTATAGTACAAGCGACACGAACGATGAAAACTAATTAAAAGTTAATAAATGTAATGTTACCAAATTTGTTTCTTTTTATTATTTTTACCTTTTTAAAAAATAAATTCATTGCTTAAATTAGGTGTTATAAAATCGTGTACTGGATTAAAGGATACATATCATTGATCATTATCATTGTTTGTGACGATCACTCAAGGGTCTTGTTCGGGTAACAATAGCTCCTAACCTAACAATCTGAAAACTTTAAATGGAAATGTTTATCGGTGGAACAGATTATAAGCTATCATTTAAGCATAAAATAATTAAATTAACATAGTTTAGTTTTGTAGTAAAGTAAAAAGTGTCAAGAAAAAAACCTAATATTTTGTACAAATTTTCACAATTCTTTTTTTTTTTGCTATGACGTGTAAACAGTTTTAATTGAAAGTTATTATAATCTCAAAAAGTGTAGGATTATGTCTGAAAGGCCTCTACTTCCTTAGATATTAATTATTAAAATTAAATCTCTGATCCTCTCCATACTAAGGTTGTCTGGAAGAGATCGCTCTTTAGCGATAAGACCGCCAATACTACTCTTGTACTCTTGTATGTACTCTTTAATTTATAATTTATATCCTTATTTGTATATATTTTTGGTGTGCAATAAAATGTATTTGTATTGTGTTAAAAACAATCAAATATTTTTTACGCTACAAAAATTAAAATGCTGCCTTTAATAGGGGGTGAGTGTGCACCTCCTCATTAATTTATTTCATCCCTATTAATAAACATTAAATTAAATGTTTATCACACTGTTTAAATCTCGGAGTCTTGTGTCTACACAAATAGTGAACTAGCTTTCTCGCCCGCGACTTCGTTTGCGCGAACTACTGTTTATCGCGAAAACAAGCATTCATTGTTCTCGTAGGATATTAAAAATGAATGCAAAAGTAGGTATAGTACCAATGCTCTTGTTGTTTCTTGACAGACAATGGCAACCGTTCTTTACTGCGATTAATCAATATTTTTCCAGTTTTCCCGTGGAAACTTAAAAATTTCCGGGATAAAAAGTATCGTATGTTTTATTCCAGTGTATAAGCTATCTTCATTCCAAATTTCATCAAAAGCTATCCAGCCGATATCGCATGAAAGCTCCCCAAACAAACCAAAAAACATACAAACAAACAAACGTTTCACTTTTATATATTGGTATGGATAGTATGATTAGATTATTGAATAACAAGACAGAAGTTTAAAAACTAAAAGCTGACTACGGTCGGGTAAAAAATAGCCTAAGACACTCTTGCGAGTTTTGAACACATTTAATCCTTCCTTTACTTCGCCGTAGTCGGGTAAAAAAATAGCCAATGACTCTCTATATCTGAAAACGAATCGATTGACACCTCGCTTGTCAAAATCTGACCAACAGGGGCGACGCTATGGTGGAACCTCCACATACCCATATACATACATACATAGACTGTTAAACTCATTACCCTTCCCTTGATTCGCAGTAGTCGGGTTTAAAATGTGGTAATATTATAGCTTAAGCGTTCTGCTCCTACTAGAAGTATGAATTTGGATGTAAGGCTACACTTGCAAAGCACTTGTGCACAAAGAACGAGTTTTTTCAACATATAAAATGTTAAATAAGAATAAGAATAATTTATTAATAAAATACCACAAAAGCAAAACATAATCTATAAGTATAAAAAAGCTTTTTATTTACAAACTAAGGACTTTAAAACTATATCATGAATACTATTAGATATTATCGTAATAAAAATATAATAAACACTAAATATATTATGGTAAATGAATATACTATGAGAAACCCAGTAACATTTAGAATGAGAGTTTTGACTGTTTGAATATTTCTTCCGAGTCTGTCAGAACTATTTAAGTTTAATATTACCTACCGATTAAAAACCCAGTAACATTTAGAATGAGAGTTTTGACTGTTTGAATATTTCTTCCGAGTCTGTCAGAACTATTTAAGTTTAATATTACCTACCGATTAAAAACCCAGTAACATTTAGAATGAGAGTTTTGACTGTTTGAATATTTCTTCCGAGTCTGTCAGAACTATTTAAGTTTAATATTACCTACCGATTAAAAACCCAGTAACATTTAGAATGAGAGTTTTGACTGTTTGAATATTTCTTCCGAGTCTGTCAGAACTATTTAAGTTTAATATTACCTACCGATTAAAAACCCAGTAACATTTAGAATGAGAGTTTTGACTGTTTGAATATTTCTTCCGAGTCTGTCAGAACTATTTAAGTTTAATATTACCTACCGATTAAAAACCCAGTAACATTTAGAATGAGAGTTTTGACTGTTTGAATATTTCTTCCGAGTCTGTCAGAACTATTTAAGTTTAATATTACCTACCGATTAAAAACCCAGTAACATTTAGAATGAGAGTTTTGACTGTTTGAATATTTCTTCCGAGTCTGTCAGAACTATTTAAGTTTAATATTACCTACCGATTAAAAACCCAGTAACATTTAGAATGAGAGTTTTGACTGTTTGAATATTTCTTCCGAGTCTGTCAGAACTATTTAAGTTTAATATTACCTACCGATTAAAAACCCAGTAACATTTAGAATGAGAGTTTTGACTGTTTGAATATTTCTTCCGAGTCTGTCAGAACTATTTAAGTTTAATATTAGGTACCTACCGATTAAATATTTCTTCCGAGTCTGTCAGAACTATTTAAGTTTAATATTAGGTACCTACCGATTAAAATCTACACATAAGTTACTCGACTTCTTGTCAAAACATCAAGCTGATAATTCGGAAAGACTAAATATTTTAATAACGCTTATCTGTAAGAAATAATAATAACGAAAACAATAATTAATTAGTGCTTTAATTAATTTTATTTTTTTATCATTTACTTTAATGATCCGGAATTATAATTTGACGTATTTTTTTATCTTTTCTATCTCTACGCAGTTTATAACAAAGTCGCTTTGCACGTCTGTCTGTCTATATATCCACTAACTAACTCCTCCTTAGCCATGCAATGGATTTTGATGAGGTTTTCACCATCAGATATTTTTTTACGGAAGATTTATTTAATATATAATGAACACTAATTAAGTTATTATGTAAGTAGAAAAAATAAAATATTTTGCAACCAAGTCGCAGCAACTGAACGTGCGAAACGAGCATACGAGACCTGAACTTAGCGGAGTGAAGGTCGAGTGTGCGAGAACTTCACGTTTTTCACCTCTTATTTTCTCTCCCTTTTTTTCCCGTGCGAAGCCGGGGCGGATCGCTAGTTGGCATAGAAATGCATTACACATTAATCACAATCTAAATGAAGATAACAATACTAAGATTAATAATTAGAAAATAACCTTATAAGTACTCGCATTCGAAATCAAGCTCAATTCAAAAAGACAAAAAAAGTTCAGAAAAAGTTCAGAGTTCTCAAAGACCGGTCATAGTTTTTGTTTAGATTTGTGACTCTAATAAAAAAAAAATGTTTGACAAAGTTTACATAGTACAACATTGCGCGTCGTTGAAACTAAAAGCCGCTCAAAGGTATAATATTTCCCCGGAAAAGTGTCACATCGGACATCTGTTACTTCAAGGAATGCTGGAGAGACCCAACGTCCTTAACCAGGTAGGAGATGTTTTCTTTTACTCCCTTTAACGCTTGGAATGAACTCATGGACTCATGGACATTCATTCTCTCCATCCTCACTTATGGTTGCTCAGACGTGGTTTTTGACAAAACATAAAAATCACACATTAGGAGTTTCCCTACAAGCAATGGAGCACAGTATTCTGGGAGTCACTATCTGACCGCATCAGAAGCAGATTATTGCGCTCCAAAAAACAAATCACTGATGTTAATCAGAAAACTGCGATTTTGTATTTAGGCAGGAATATCAATGAATCCATTTGTTAACTCTATAATAAGTACGTTTAAGATTAATTTTTTATTTTTATTTTCGATGTCAATTTTTTTATACTTATTTAGCTTTAATATAAATATTTGTACGTCCTAAGGCAGAGCATGTTAGAACTAAGTTTAAACCACTACCATCTTATCTGTACACATGTTTAAACAAATAGAATTCATTCATTCATTCATTCACTCATTCGATTACGGCACAAAATACGGAGAAGATATCATGTACACCCAATAATTGTAGACCGGATAATTAAAGGAGAATTTTGTACATTGTATTCGGAATTGTGAGAACATGCGGAAACATTTTTTGAGTACTTCCGGATGTTAAGACGAGCTGCTAGCTAAACTTTAGGATAATTTGTGCAAAGCAACTTGTTTCGTGTTACAGTGCCACCGGTTATGACACGCTCGGTATCGATATTCATTTTTGTTCACGATAATGCGTACGCGCGTACGGTCGGTTGCCTGGTCAGAGTTGCACTAAACGCGCGCGACTATTGCCTAGCGCGTAAGTCGACCAACGTACAGTAGTCGCAGCGGAACTAAGTGTCTCGGAAGTTATCTGCTAGTCCCTGCGCAAACTGCTATTTTTCAGGCGCCATCCCAATGTTGAAGGTGGGTATAGCATTGTATAACTGCCTCGCTCACTCGCTTACTTTTTTCGCATATTCTATGTCGCTCTTAGTTTATGCTGTTTTATTCCCACACGTAAAAAACACAAGAAAAAATTTTGAAAAATGACGCCAAAAGTGAAAATGCAATAAAAAAAGAAATGGAGAAAAAGTCAAAAACAAGGCCTATGCTTTTATTATTTTTAAATGATACTTTTTCATTTTTATTAGATCGATGCGCCTACCGATGGCAGAGAGACGAACATATCCGTGGCAAGGCGTTGTATGCGTCTTGCCAGCGCCATGAATAAGTACGGCCTCAAGCCTGGAGACCCTGTGATCGTCATGGGTTTCAACCATCTAGACCTCTGCATACCATTCTACAGCTGCCATTTTAATGGACACTCCATGTGTGCCATTGACCCTGGTATCCCACCAAGTAAGATTTTTTACTTTTAAAGTTATACAAAACTTGGTGATAATCCCTTGTTCCTTTGTATAGATTTTTATTGAAGTACTTACATCAAAAGGATTTGGTTTAAAATAGAGGATTATAGATTAAAGGAAACTATTAGATAGTCTAAACCATCTAATAAAAAGTATTGTAAAAAACCAACTTCAAAATGTTAGAGTAGGCACAAATTTATTAATTAGGAAATAATACTATGTATAAACAAAATTATGTTCCTATGCAGAAGTACCTTTATTATATTTTTTGGAACCCTAGAAATTACGCGTTTTGTAATTTCTAGGGTTCCAATAATATTACATAACAATATGAACACACAAGTCAACTTCACATTTATCAGTAACATCTTAATAATATCAAACTTTGATTTTACTAATTCTAATTAATTACCAAATAATCAAGCCTAAGAATGATAATAAACAATGAGATCACCAATCATAATTGAAAAACGACACGACCGGCAGCCGTCGACTTTTGGTGTCAACGAAAATCCTAGATTATAGTACTGGCAACGTACACGTATCTATACGTTTTTTTTAAATAATTTACTTTAGAATAGAGGAGTTCCCAAAACGTCTAAGTCCTTGTAGACGTTTTGGTATAGAAACTAGATCAATATTTAAAATCTTTGTTACAGCGGACCTCCAAGCATTATTTCCCTATATTAATCCAAAAATGGTGTTCTGCCAAAAATCTTGTGTTGAAAAAGTTAAAAAAGCATTCGACGCCAACAATTTGATAGGAGAAATCGTAACTTTTGATGACAAAAACAACGACTTAGAAGCTTTCATACATCAACACAAAAGCAACGAAATTAATTACAGGTATGAATTAAGTTACAAACTATTTATAGTTAGTTATGTCATTAAAGTTCTAGGATTATAGTTTTGCGCAGGTATGCTACAATAGAGGTACATTTGACAGCTTATAATATTTTGATATCAGTCTGCTTATTTTATTGTACCTAATAATAAATGCGAAAGACATTGTTAGAGTTTCTATAGTAGGTAATCCGAACTTTCTAAGCTACTAAATGATTGAAAATGACTAATTTTCAGGCCAGCAGAATTTGATCACGCCAAAATCAATGCTTGGTTGATGCTGACCAGTGGAACTACAGGGTTACCAAAAGTAGCTATGATTCCTTTCGAGACTCTTCTCAACGGTATTTGCTGCTGGTGGTAAGTACACAGTGAATTGAAATCAAGGTTTGAACTACTGATACTGTACAGTACACATAGTATATTGAACTACTGATACTGTACAGTACACATAGTATATTGAACTACTGATACTGTACAGTACACATAGTATATTGAACTACTGATACTGTACAGTACACATAGTATATTGAACTACTGATACTGTACAGTACACATAGTATATTGAACTACTGATACTGTACAGTACACATAGTATATTGAACTACTGATACTGTACAGTACACATAGTATATTGAAAATTTGAACTACGTTTAATTTAAACTACCGACAATTTGAACTTGTCATATATTTTGAATTTGATCTAGGTTGATATTTGGTAATATAACCATGAAGTCAATATTAGAAACGGGATATTTACGATGTGGTTTAATGTGTTGGCTATTCTTGCTAAACCTTAAATTTGTATTCAAAACCCAATCGTACCTAATTATCATACTATTCGAAATAAATAAATTTCATCTATGCATATAATAAAACTGTAACGAAAGTGAAATCTGTAAATGGAAAAGAATTTAGAAAAAAAACATGTTTATTTGAGTATAAAAGTAGTACAAACCAAAAATATCGTTTTAAGAATTTTTATGTCTGTCTATCTGTCTGTCTGTGTGTGACTTCATCGTGCAAAAACCACTGCATGGATTTTGATGACATTTACTTAACTGTATTTCTTGGAGTCCTGCGGAGGTTTTTGTCTTTGTTTCATCAAAATCGGTTGATCCAAAAAGGAGTTACAGTCTTTTTTGTATATAGTTGCGCTACAGAATAAAGTATATGTAGGTACTAACTACGAAGTGAGACAATAAGTAAATTAAATAATTATGTCATATTTAACACAGTAAATTAATATGTAAAATAAGCTTTTAAATTGTAATTTATTTATATAGATTTTGCCGTATATATTTATTTGGCTTTTAGTATCTGAAAATGCAACTTGCGGCTTAGGTGTTGTTTTGGTGCATTTGTCCCACGAGTTACATAAAATGTATAAAAAAAATATATGTGTAAAATGTATATTCATAAAACAAAGTCGGATTAGTTTAACGATTTACAACACAATAACGGCTAGACCGATTTTTATGATCTTTTTTGGATCAGTTTTCATCCCGAGTAACAGAACAACTATTAAAACATCCAAAAAAAATGAAGGAAAATGTCCTTGAATGGATTTTCTTAGGAAATTCTACAATATTGTATAATTTTTATCATATATTTTACATTGAAAAGCTTTTTAACAGCTTTAATTTATCTTGCAATGTATGTATGTATATGTTTAGATCAAATCTTGCAAGCTGAATTAGAACCACTTCCTCTTACCTTACGGAGTACAAAGTTTTTTCGGAGTATAAAGGAACTCTTCAGCGGTTAACAGCTTAGTCAAGAAATTTTGTGTACGCATTTTATTATGGTAGCCGGTTTTAAGTTTTACCATGACAATGTTTCTGCACTCAGGGTTGGCTTCTTACTAAGGTACTCCACAACGGTTAGTAGCACAGACAAGAAAATGTTGTATACACATTTAATTGTGATGCCCCGTTCTAAGTTTTAAATTGGCTTTACGTGGCTACTGCATTATTATTTTTAATGATTTTTAAATAACGTATTTGATGATATCTCGAGAACGGATTGACTGATTTCGATGTTTTTTTTTGTCTCGGTCTCGAGAAGGTTCCTCGTGCGTAGTAAATAAATCACAAAATAAACATAAAAATAATTTTTGGTAAGGGTTTTAGAGGAGACTGGGTAAAGAAGAGTAGAGGGAAGGGGGGGGAGAGAAAAGGGTGAAGGTGGAGGGATAAAGGACGGGGGTGAAAAGGGCAGGGAGATAGGAAGCGGAGAGAAAGAGAGAAGAGGTAGGGGCCAAACATAATCGTGCAAAGCCGCGGGGTGCAGCTAGTTTGCAAGAAAAACAGAAAAAGAGCAGAGTAGAACGGATACTGTGAGTTTTGTTTGTCATGATGTGAATCGAGTTTGAAGTGATATTGTGAACAGTGGAAACCGTAAAAATGAGCAGTTCCTAAGCGCAGACAAAACGGACTACCCTGCGTAGGAAAACACCTACCCGCATTTACTTAATTTTATCCGTGATCGGCGTTTGTAGCAGTGCTGAAATATCGGAAACTGAAAGCCCCGTTTCTAATGTTGGCTTTAGTGCTATAGAGTCCATGTTAACTTTGAGAGTTTTGGTTGTCATGTTGGTGTACTCCAGTCTGACTTGATCAAATCGTCAAGTCTTTAAAAATATGCGAAGATGTAAAATCATATTATTTTCGTACATTGTGACAGGCAGCCGTTTCCCCAAAGATACGAAAAAGCCCTAGCAATGGCCACTTTGCAATGGATTTCTGCATACATATACTTCGTATCTGGACCCCTGCGTTGCTACACAAGAGTTCAATCTTCCATCCCTCTTACCGCCCCGGCCCTCGTCAGTATCATCAATAATTACAAGGTAAATGTCACAGCCTACCCTTATAAATTTATACATATTCAAGAAATTTATTTACAGATTCTTCTAGATGTTATATTCTGAATAGATATTTAATAATGAATTATGTAGGATATTTTGATTCTACATTTTGATGAAGCTTATCATTTCGTCATTGTTCTAAGTGTTTATGTTAATAAGATTGATTTTTGCTTGTAGTTACGTTAATTTTGTGTTGTGTTATGCTCAGGTGAATAAAGATCTAATTACGTAAGTACTTGATTTGCCGAAAATATCATAATCATAAGTATTATTTCAGCCACACGTCACTACCTGGACACCATTCTTCATAAACCAATTTATAGTGGCTGCTGAAAAGGGTATATGTGACCTATCATGTTTCAAATACATTGCTATTGGTGGCGGACGCATGGAGAAGACATTGCTGGACAAATTTAAAGTACGTTTATATTATTTATATCAAAATTTCAGAACAGAAATATTGTGTATATTGACACAGTGCTAAACGCGGTGCTATCAAGCTAGAAATAGAGCTCCAGTAATTCAGATTTGTAGCGTTTGCAAATTGAGCTATCCAGGCATACGGTTTTCTGACGAAAAGTAAGATCTATAGATCAGATTAAGTAGTTGCTGATTCACAGTTGACCAATGAGCAAGCCCGGTGCTAGAGTATATTATTACTAAGGTGAGATGTCAGATGTTAGACATCATTATGCGACAGTATACGACTACTGATTCTCGCTCGTTTATTTTTTTTCGTTCCGCCACAGAAAAAAAAATAACAGTACAAAACACAGATAGTAATTACTTTATTTGAATCAGATTTATTGATGTTATAAACATTAAACAATATACTTGATAAAATCTATATCTGTATCGCTTGTATGACAATTTGATTAGGCTATAAATAGCATCAATTGTCATTATAATAATTAAGTCATCAGTATTACAATTTAGCGTTCCAAGTTCCAATGCAGCCAGAACTCTGAACATGTTCCCTTCCACCAAAGGTCTTTTAGACTTTGTTAATATGTTTTTATACCATATTTTAAAAACTTAAAAATTTATGAGTAACGGCATAGTTATATTAAAGAAGGAAACCACAACCACGTGTTACACATGTAGGACATACATAAACTCCGTAGTTAGGACCCTAAGCTACTCAATTGTGTAAGCCGCATTGCAATGGGTCCAGTAGTTTTTACGTTAAACGCCAACAAAGCTGTTTTAATCTTGCCTTTAGCTGTTGGATTGTGACTGGATGTCTCTCACTGTGGAATTTGTTCAGAGTTGACACGGGCATAAAAACCATTATCTTTGTTGGAAATATCTCGTAAACTAGATAGCTGTTATAATTTTGTTAGTTATTTCTTATTACGCGCTAGTACACTATATACTTTATTTTATTTTTATTTCTGAACTTTATCGGTTAAAAGGGGACATGCAACTCAAGCAAGGTCACTTTAGAGCCGAATATTTCGCAAAAATCCAAATAGAAATAAAACTCAATAGTTCTAAGTTCAATTTGCACAAGTGGCACGTTACACTTGTGTACATAAACGGAGTTATACGTTTGCTGCAAGTGGCACGTTACACTTGTGTACATAAACGGAGTTATACGTTTGCTGCAAGTGGCACGTTACACTTGTGTACATAAACGGAGTTATACGTTTGCTGCAAGTGGCACGTTACACTTGTGTACATAAACGGAGTTATACGTTTGCTACAAGTGGCACGTTTCTTCTATTCAGTTAAGGACTTTTTTAAATATCGTATTTGGCATTTTGTATACTCACTTGACCGCACATTGACATAGTAATTAATTTAATGTAGATGGTCCACAAATTTCACTAGATTGCGCTAAGTGACAGTATGTGCATAATTATTATTTGTTGGCTTTTAATTGCAATCAGACCCGATTTAAAACTTCATTGGCGGCTATATTACCATGTAATGATTATATTTAATCTTAAGTTTCATTTGTAAATGTAATATTTTAACCGTATTCGTTCCTTATAAATTTGGGCTCAGTCCTGAGTCAAATCTTGAACCCAAATTTTTAGGGAACTAATAATGTTTAAATATTAGTATGTCATTGAAAAGTATAGATCAAACATTAACATCATATAGTGTTTAACCGCGAATAAAGTTTTAAATCTATCCTGACTGCAATTTAAGGCCCAAAGAAATAAATTAAGCTGTTATTGTCTTTAGCGCCATCTAGTGAAACTCATGATATTATTTACATTGTTTTGTATCTGTACTACCTATATAGTTTTGTGATAGTATTTTACTTGAATATATTTGTACGCCTTGTTTCAAGGCCGAACATAATGGAAATCAACAATTTTTAAGATTATTATTTTTAACACATGTTTATTGCAAATAAATTTGATTGGATTGACCTATCCAACCAAACCCATATTGGTAAAAAAAAAATTTTTATTCTTTTTCACTTTTCAAGTTTCAATGTTTTATTAGTGTCTGAATTAAATGATTGTGACATACAGACGGACGAACAGACGGATATTACGACAGTAAAGGGTCCTTGCTTAACCACATAAACCTAAAAAAAACATGTTTATTAAATACTACTATAGTTAGTAGTATCGGCCGTCCGTGTAAGTACGTGTTTCTAACCTTTCGGGGGTACGAGGAATAACCTAGATAATGTTTTCAGAAACTATGCTCTGCTAATTTGTACTTGGTCTACGGAATGACGGAGCTGTTGGTGCCTGTTTTCAATTTCGACGATGACGTGCCTGTTGACTCGGCTGGGTACCCCAAGGATAAATACCAATACAGGGTAAGAATAGAAACAAGTAAAATTATTATATAAATACAAAAAACCCGACTGTGTACAAAATTATTGACTAGGAGCTGACAGCCCGCAAAAATTATTGACTAGGACCTGACAGCCCGCAAAAATAACTAATATTATAAAGGCGAAAGTTTGTATGTATGTCTATGATTGATACTTCTTCACCCTTAAGCGGCTGAACGGATTTGGATGATATTTGGTATGGAGTAGCTTTATTCCTTGGATTAACACATAGGCTACATTTATTCTGGAAAAATGAGCGGGTGAACCCGCGGGGCACTGCTAATATTTATTTTTTACATACTTATTTTACTTTACCTTAGTAGTTGCAATTGCAACATTAGACTAAAGTATTTAATAATCTAATATTGAAATTTTTGTAAGAATTTTAATAGACAATTGCTAATGTTTAGTTATAAGAATTATATATATTTGAAATGGTCTTATAAACCTTCATTTTGATACCTCACTCGATAGGTTTTGGTCTTTTTTTCTGTCGGTATACAATATGGCAGATGTAAGCATCCATATTATTTTTCTTGTTACCTTCATAATTATATCCTATAGCACTCTCGTGATCAAGACGAATCCAATGATACCTCATTTATCAGAATCCATCAAGCCGTGTAAGCTGTAGGATGCGCCTATGAATCGTACAAACAAACATACATACAACCCAAACACATATCCCTCCGTGCAGTCGGGTAAAAGCAAGTGGAAGTGGAACAGCCTGTACACCCTGTACATTGGAACCGCTATCGCCAAACTAAACCAATTAAAATAAAAGTACAATTCTGCACTACTAACTAGCAAACCCTTCTTGTAATTAGGTGTGTATTTTGAAAATAATGTCCTGATTTCGACATTATTTTCAAAATACACACTAATATGATCGAGATACTTCTAAGCTATAATGGGGGATCGAGGGATGGGGGGTTGTATATTTTTTTAATTTGTGCTTGTTATGTGGAGAATCAGGATGCAGGATTTCTAAACCGATTTGAATGATGCTACTTTTTTATTTCGAATAAGTCATATTGTTCTTGTTATGTAATGTTACTTATATTCTTAGTATTATAATATTAGTTATATTGCCCTGAACTCGAAAAGAGAGGGGTGTTATAAGTTTAGGGTGTGTATGTATCCGTGTCTGTGTATCTGTCTACGGTATCGTAGCTCCCAAACGATTGGAGCGATTTTGATGCGGGTTTTTCTTTATGAAAGCTGATGTGATCGAGATGGTTTTTAGTTATAGAGGGGGGGGGGTCGCTCCCAAATCAATGGACCGATTATGATGCGGTTTTTTGTTTCTAAACTGATATGTCATTGAGATGCTTCTTAAGGATGACATGCTTAGATATGGGGTGGGGGAGGAGTCGGAGGTGTTTTGTTTTATTTTTTTGGTGTTTAATGTTAGGTAATAAAAAATATATGAAAATAGTATGTTCTAATTCATTGGAATGAGGTTTTGAACCGGTTATGTTGGATTGTAAAGCACCCATATCACCGCTTGGCCACCACTGCCGACTATCAATGTCATAGTGTTATATATTTATTGTATTATCAATATATATTTCAGCTTATCGATGACGATGACAATATAATTGATAAGCCATTCAAGACTGGCGAACTTTGGATCAAGGGAGATGATTTCTTTAAGGTACTACAAAATATTTAAAAAGTGTGTTAATATAAAAGATCTGATATTATGTACAACTAGAACTTATATAAGTAATAGCTTATCTGTCCATCTGTGCGTTGACTTTTTCCGTCCAGGAACTTCGTTTTTTTTTAATTTAAACCTTTAAGTTCTCTTTCATAATTTTATTTTGATAACTTACTTGTTTTTTGTATTTATTAAAAAATTACAAGATTATAAAAATATAAGTCTTATGCATTCTCAGACACTTTTAATTCCAATCACAGATTTTAATCCTAATCTAAAATAAGTTCCGCAAGTTAAGATTTCTTATCTTAATACTTCTAGATTAGACTAGTCTCATTTGGATTATTTTTGAGACAAAACCAAACTGTTCTTAAATTCTTAAATTTTTTATTGTACACATAAATCACATAAACAGTAAATAAATTTTCTAAAAAGAGTTTTCCTCCAGCAAACCTTTGAGAAAGAGAACGTTCAAACAAACAAGTAGGTTTCTGTATAGATGAACCTAAATCAGTAAGAAAATCGCAACAAAATATATATAATAAATTGTAAAAGGAAGTCAATACTTATATACTATACATAAAAAATATAGGTATACATAAGGGTTCATAAAGATACTTAGATATAAATACACATAATAATAAAAACAAAAACAATACATACATAAATACTTAAACATTAATAAATACAAATTAACATGTCAAACATATCGAGTCAAATTAAAATAGTTTATTTAGAAAGAAAATGCATTTTTTTGTTTTGTTATTTTGAACATAGTAGAGATTTGAGTTGCTTTTAAAAGAAAAAACCAACTCCCGCAAAAATTCGCATTGGATGTATGGGCCTCGGCGTTTTGTGCTTCTTTAGCATTTTGTTTGTTTAAATTAAAGTAGCGATGACATTTTAAACGATATGCACAATTTATTTCCTGAGAGCAACAGTTTCATACTTAATTTATTTTAATATTTATTAATTTGGAAATTATTATTATTTTTCAGGGATATTTAAATAATCCAGAAGAGACAAAGAAGATGTTAACAGAGGACGGCTGGTTCAAGACGGGTGACATCACAGGGACGAGCAAGACTATTACTTCTTCGTGGAGAGGAGAAGACTTTTAATTAGACACTTTGGCCACTTGGTATATATATAACTAATTCTAAAAACTTTTATTTAACTCACTTGTATGTATGTCCTGAGATTTCGCAATTAATATTTCACCAACTTCCACTGAAGCTATTGGGCTGAAATTTGGCACATACGTTTGGTTCCCGTGACATGACAAGGCTACTTAATTTATTTTTTAGTTATCTTATTTATTAGTTATGTGCTTCTAGCTACAGTCAGAGAGCCACGTCTGCGCCAGTCAAAAAAGCGCCAGGCGCTAATTATACACACATTACAAC
Organism: Alsophila aescularia; assembly: GCA_946251855.1. Lineage (NCBI taxonomy): Eukaryota > Metazoa > Arthropoda > Insecta > Lepidoptera > Geometridae > Alsophila > Alsophila aescularia. The sequence goes on along the minus strand of OX276386.1, from coordinate 40,003,061 downwards.
ATGATCATCATCATTGTCATCATCATCATGTCAGCCTTCAGAAGTCCACTGCTGAACATAGGCCTCTCCCAAAGAGCGCCATGACGAGCGATCTTGTGCCACCTCCATCCACCGACTTCCTGCGATGGCTACAATATCGTCGGTCTATCGTGTGGGGGGTCTCCCCACACTTCGCTTGCTTGTTCGTGGTCGCCATTCGAGAACCTTTATTCCCCAACGGTTGTCGGGTCTGCGACTTATATGGCCTGCCCAGTGCCACTCCAACTTGCAAACTCTGAGAGCTATATCGGTAACCTTCGTTCTTCTATGGATTTCCTCATTTCGGATTCTATCACGTAGTGAAACACCGAGCATAGCTCTCTCCATTGCGCGCTGCGCAACTCTGAGCTTGTGTATGAGACCAATAGTTAGCGACCACGTCTCAGTGCCGTATGTCATCACCGGCAACACGCACTGATTATAAACTTTCGTCTTGAGGCTCTGCGGTATCTGCGACGAGAAGATATGGCGTAATTTCCCGAACGCTGCCCATCCGAGTTGGATTCGTCCGTTGACGTCTTTGTCGAAGTTGGATCTACCCAGCTGGATCGTCTGACCCAAGTAGGTATAGTGCCGTATGTCATCACCGGCAACACGCACTGATTATAAACTTTCGTCTTGAGGCTCTGCGGTATCTGCGACGAGAAGATATGGCGTAATTTCCCGAACGCTGCCCATCCGAGTTGGATTCGTCGGTTGACCTCTTTGTCGAAGTTGGATCTACCCAGCTGGATCGTCTGACCCAAGTAGGTATAGTGATCAACAGCTTCGATAATATCGTTCCCAACATAAACCGGCATGGGTACGACATGGGCATTTGACATGATGTTCATCTTGCTCATGTTCATTTTAAGACCCACCTGTTGGGAAACAATATTGAAGTCACTGAGCATTGTGCTTAGGTCTTCCAGGGTTTCAGCCATGATGACTATATCATCAGCAAATCGAAGATGAATGATGTATTCGCCATTGATGTTAACACCAAATCCGTCCCAGTTCAGAAGCTTGAATATATCTTCCAGTGCAGTGGTGAACAGTTTCGGAGAAATGACATCTCCCTGTCTCAGCCCTTTTTTCAACTGGATAGAATTCGTGCTCTGATCCTGAAGACGAACTGTAATGGTGGCTTTGCTGTACAAACACTTCAACACTTCGATGTACCGGTAATCAATCTGGCACCGCTGTAATGACTGTAGCACTGCCCACGTCTCGACTAAATCAATGGCAAAAAATTCTCGTAGTCCACTAACGCTAGACATAGTGGCCGATTATACTCTTCGGTCTTCTGTATAATCTGCCTGAGCGTATGGATGTGGTCTACGGTGCTAAAGCCTTTGCGGAATCCAGCTTGTTTGGGAGGCTGAAAGTCGTCAAACCTACGAGCGAGACGGTTTGTAACTACTCTCGAAAACAGCTTATAGACGTAGCTCAGCAGAAAAATGGGCCTATAATTCTTCAAGAGGGTTTTATCACATTTTTAAAGAACAAAACCACTACGCTCCTGTGCCACGCCTCTGGCGTAGTACCCTCGAGGATGACGGAGTTGAACAGTTTCTGAAGGACTTTAGTACCGGTGTTCCACCCGCTTTCAGTAGCTCTGTCGTTTATTATTCCGGCCTTCCCGGTGCCTTGTTGCTCTTAAGCTGTTTCAGAACCATTCTGATCTCGTATAGGCTGATGTCCGGGATATCTTCGGTATAATGTCGGGTCAAACGGGCTCTTCACATCACATCACATCACATGATACTATATGAAAATAGTCACGAAGTATGAACACCGTATGTGCGTCTGACATTTCAGGGTTAACAACTAAGCATAATAATGTTGACTTGAGAGATTTCTCACACAATTCGTTAAAGTATAAGAATAGTTTAACATAATTACTATCTTGTCTTGCATCCAATAATGAAAGATTTCACATCTTTTAAGCATGAAAATTAAATACAACGTCACATAATTTTAAACTTATGTACTTTCTATTTAGATTCCCCCTTTACAAATGGAAGAGGTGATTAAACGTCACCCAGGAGTGAGCGAGGCGTGCGTCGTGGGCATCCCAGACCCCGACTGCATGGAACGACCAACAGGAGTTATTCAGAGGAGCAACGGAAACAAAGTAGATTCTGAGGATATCTTTGATGCACTTAGAAGTAAGTAGATCTCCTTTTTATTACTAAACAACACAAAACAAACAACAGAAAAACATAAAGATCAATAGATTAACGGAATAAAGGTTAACAATAGTAGTTTCTCTTAGCCGGTCGATTATCGGGTCACGATATATCGCCAAAACATGTACTGAGTAACCGGAATAAAGCAGTTACAAGCAAGATCAAAATCGGATCTGATAGATCCAAACATTTTATTTGGCCAATAATATATAAACTATAATATGTATGTTAAAATCTCGAAGATAATAATATATAATTAATAAAGTAATGATAAAAAGAGACAAAAAAATACGTTCCATTGAAAGGTTATAGAAGAGTACATATAAAATAATAATAATGTAGTATTTTCGTAAAACTCATATCAGTTACTTGATCTAATGACCATATTAGGCCAGTAAGTAGAGAAATTTCCCTTGCAAAGGGTGGTGTAGTAATTATTTTCTGATGAAAAATCCAAGTTTTCGATCTTGGAGGAGGGGAATGCAAACCGCCATCTTGGATTAAAGATGTGAAAAATTGGTTTAATCAAAATAGTTCACCAACGGATTATTTTACGTCATAAATATCAAAAGCAAAGTTAAATAAGCGTTTTTTTTTGTAATTCCTTTAGCTAAATAATTACAGCGGTGAAATGAATTTACCAATAACTAGCTTAAAAGCTAAAAAAACACGCCTACCCTGCCAAAAAAGAACTAATGCCAATAAATTATATACTTTTAGACTGTACTTATACGATACGCATTTGAAAATGGAGCCATACTGCAGCCAGAAAGAATCTTTTTAAAAAATATAGCCGATGTTACTTGGGGGGATGTAAGGATTCTAACGATAGCGCATACGTCTAAATCTGTTCAGGCATTATTATTTACAAATACATTTACAAATACATTATTGTGTTCTTAGTACAAACTATTTTTTATGATGTTTCACAGAACGACGTACTTACTGGCACTTTAACTGGCTCTTAATAATTACCTACCTTACCTACCTACTTTTTGAGCTTTTTCAACACGACACGAGGATTGATTTGAAAAAATTAAAGTTTTCTATACTTTCTCTGTGAAGAGCAATACATGTACCTACCTCTGTATGTACACATTTCAATACCGACAACTAACCATTTTGCCAGTAAGACATTATGAAGAAACCTCCGATATAATTATATAATTATGTAGGTACGTAGGTAGTACAACATAATATCTCAATGGAAGAAACAAAATAAAAACCTTGTACATATAATGTATATACATACTCAGAAAACTTGCAACGCTTCGAAGTATTTTATACGCAAAAGCAATTGTGGTCTTTATTTATGCATACCCACGGATCAATTTCCTATGCAAGTATTTTTTACTTTCATTTTAAGGCTTCAGAGTACTTTTTCACACACACAATAGTGCTGCTTTTATATATAGAGACAAAGATCAATTTCCTATGCAAGTATTTTCTACTTTCAAGGCTTCCAAGTACTTTTATTTTGCAAACACGATTGTTCTCCTTATTTATATGACGGCAAAGATCCATTTCCTATGCAAGTATTTTCTACTTTCAAGGCTCATCTGTTTCTACAGAAAGCACTTGAAAGTATTTTGAACCCTGGATTTTCGCCCTGGTGTTTGAAGATGGACGTAATTGAAAGCCCTGGTGCTGGATATTGCGAGTATGACCCATGCCTACGTGGAATTTGTTCGTGATTCCAATTTCCACGCAGGCAGCGAGGAATTGGCGTCTTAAAGTTAGAGAATTAGGCCCCTGGAGGTTGTGCTAGTGCTAGAGTGAGCCGAATCCCAAGCACTTTATAAATTAGAATTTAGAATTTTTAGGGACCCTTGGTTGCAGGAATGAAATTCTTGCGTGTTTTAAGGTCAATCAGCGCCATCTAGTTAAATCAGAGGGAGAACTTGGATGCCTTTGGTTTATTCGCTTGAGTTGTTGATGCCATTGTGCTATCTATACTCGTACCAAACTCGTACTATACCATCTCAATTACCTCAGCTTGCAAACATAAAAAACCACACCTAAGTCGGACTATTCGTTTGGATAGATCCCATTATATATATTGTTTTGAAACAAAACTTGACGGTTTACTTCAGGAAATTACATAAGCCTTAAAAAACAAAGAAAATGTAAAAAAAGCCACAACATATGTAAATGCTTATAAATATTGAGGCAAAACATTCATAGCAGCGCGTGGATTCGACCATGTGCCTCTGGGTTGCAGGCCAGACACCGCTTCCACTGTGCCACTCTGACTTGTGGCATATGAGCCGAATTTACGGTACCGTTTTATAAACGGATGTGCAATTATTAACCCTTTCAAATTAACATAACTTTAGACTCATATCCCGCAGGAATCCCGTATTTATTCGTGATTAAAAATATCATTCATTTTAACACATACTATAAACTTTGACTGTGCCAAGTTACTTCAAAATCCGTAAGGTAGTTTCAGCGTGATATGTGTTTTTTTTAAATAACTTTCAACCCCCATCCTGCGGGAACCATTGTTTTTTTCGGAATAAAAAGTATTTTAAATGTTAATCCATAACATAAGCTATGATTGTGTCAAGTTGCATCAAAATCCGTCGGGTAGTTTCAGCGTGATGCGTGTTCAAAGAGACAGACAGATAGACAGACAGACAAAAAATTAAAAAAAAACCTTTTTGCACTCCATATCGATTTTGAAGTTCATGTCAATTAAAATTTTCAAAAAATATTTAATGTACAGATTTAGCCCAGTTACAGTATTATTATAGTATAGATATTCTATGTTCTAAGAATATTTACCGTTGTGATACTCATACTCAATCCAATATGTTTACAGAATCACTACCGGATTACAAGCAACTCAGCGGAGGTTTATTCTTCGTTGATTCGTTCCCCATGACAGCTTCAGGAAAAATCGACAGGTCGAGACTACGAGAAATTGCACTAAATACTCCGACGATAATGCCTAAGTAGTTGAAGTATCGAAATGTAGGTAAACTGCAAAATATTGAATTACAGTGGAAAGAGATTATTTAAATATAATTTAAATTAGTCAATCCTTAAAATGCAAAATAAAGAGAAGACAGCAGCTCTTCTTTTCGTGTAGATGTAGAGCATAGGACAAAATATAATATTATAGATTAAAAAAACTAAAAAACACGCTTTAATACCATTAAACCGAATTAAAAAGAAAAAAATAAGTTTCAATATAGGACTATAGTGATTGACGAGAAAATTTATGTCATTGTAAAAAGAAGCGTAGGGTGCTCGATATTAATTGTTATTTATTATTTTACCCACATATGTTACTATTTCTTTTTCGAATTACAAGTTAGAGTAATAATGTCGTAAAAAGCCCACCTCGCTTTTTTTACAATGACATTAATTTTCTCGTTAATCACTTTATTCTTATATTGGAATTTATTTTTTACTCTTTAGTTCGGCTCTATGGTATTAAAGCGTGTTATTTTTTAGTTATTTTGTTGTCGTCGGGCCCTGATAAGTGTGCAAAATTTTGAATTAATCTGACCATTTAAAGTGTATAAAAATCGAGTTCAATGATTCCGTTACATACATACAGGTGAAGCTAATAAAAGCGTGTTAAAACCCGGACAAATGTGATTTGAACTCACGTGGAGAGAGGGCTTCGTACGATGAATATTATTATCTCACAATATTGAGAGATTTACGTTCCAAGTTATTTTAGGACCATAGACTTCTTATAGGTTTTCCTTTAATTTAGAATTATTTTCTGTATTTTTTCAAACTTTAAGGCTCAATAAATTTGAAGATAAGGGGCCCCTCGTCCTTAGCTCAATAGTTTCGAAAATAATCCGCTTACTCCGGCACTATTGACACCAAAAGTAACCCCCAAATTCAGAATTCATTTATTTACGTTACACTTCCGTACTTATTCCGTTCACAGAAATTCAATATGTTCAAATTTCAACTATATCGGTCTAGTAGATTCGGGAAAATTAGCTGTGACAGACGGAGAGACACGCGACTGATCCTATAAGGGTTCCATTGTTTCATTCGAACGTACGGAACCCTAGAAATCTGTAAAGGTACTTGTTTGATAGAATCTGATGACATGAGACTCATGTTTGAAATGGACGTGTGTACTTACTATTATAGCTGTATTTACACTCTATTCAACCTATTAAGTTCCTCTAATGTGACACCGGTGTTGCCTCAGAGAGAGAGAGCGTGGGCCATAATCCACCACGCTGGCCCAGTGCGGGTTTGTTGAATGTCAAAGGTCCTTGAATCTGAGGTTTGTGGACATAACGTATTTTTCACGTTTTTTTTCCCTTACCCGCCTCGACAGTATTGATATGCTGTGGATTAACACATACCTATTTTCTTAATGTGGAACTATGACCAGATTATTGTGAAAACCTCATTTAGCTCCGTCTGGCTTACTACCGTAGTAATTTCTATATATTTTTAAAGCTTCCTAGTGATGTGTGGATAATTAAACCAAATTATCAGTAATGATGATGAAACGTAATCCAAGTTTTATTTCAGGAGGGTAATTATATACAATTTCTCGAGTCTTAAGGTTTTTGAAGTTTTTGGTCTTACTGACGCACTTATAATCGTCACGCTAATCAAGCATTAAATAAGTCAAAATTCATGCTAAACAAGCGATTTAATGCTGGACGATTATGAGGTAGCAGTTGAGTATTTATTCTAATCCCTACGTAGTTATGTGAATTTATTTAAATCCTGCTAAATTAAGATAATGGTAGACAAAGTAAAACAATAGGACAAGTAGTAAAAATAAATATTTATTAAATGATTAGAAAAATGTATTGTAAATACTCAACCTTGTAAAATAAATAGTAGCTATAAGTTTTTTTTTAAGTTATAATTTAGTTTCGGACTGGCTTTAAACTGATCATTACTTTGTAATAATTATAGTGAACTATAAAAAATATATCTACCAAAGAAAGAAAATGATGGGATTTTCATTTAAATAGCCTTACTTCTTCGAATGATGAAGTCTACGCTCTGACCTAACCTGCTTAAAATCGTTGTGGGATCTGAGCAGTTTCAGCTCCACCTACAAAAACAATGCGCTGCTTTGGAAACCACAGAGGACGTAGACGAAGGTCTCCAACAAGTGGTGGGAGTCCTGAGGGAAGAGGGTGTGAAGTTTTGCCAGCTGCAACGTACGGGCCCGAAGTCCAAGCTCTCAGCTGAGACTCTCCAGCTTATGGAGAACAGACGGAACGTTACGGAAGCCACGCCGTCAGAAAAACGAGCGCTCAATTGTAATATTAGTAAACTGGTGCGACCTTCGATGCTCCAACACACGCCAAATCGAAACGGCGATTGAGCAAAATCGGGGGTCAAAGTGTTCGCCCAGCAGTTGAAGGGCTCGCATCTGGCAAAGTTTAGGAGTTCAAGTGGCCAAACCGTAACTTCAAAGCCGGAGATCTTAGCTGAGATAAAAAGCTTCTATGGCCGATTGTAAGAGTTGCATGCTCTACAAACCGGCCCTATTGCCGAGCCACTCTTACTCGCCATTTCACGGAAGACCTGCCAGAAATCTGCCTAGATAAAATTGGGATGGCGCTCGGACAACTTAAAAATGGAAAAGCCCCAGGACGTGTGAGTGAGGACGGAGTCTCTTCGGAGCTATTGAAGGCAGGAGGTAAACCTGTACTTCAGGAGCTTCAAAAGTTGTTTAACTCTGCTCTGAATACTGGGAGAACTCCAAAGGTGTAGAACAGGAGTATAGTAGTTTTATTTCACTAAAAGGGTGATAAAACCCTCCTGAAAAACTACCGCCCCATCTCACTCTTGAGCCACGTCTATAAGCTGTTTTTGAGGGTCATCACAAATCGTCTCGCAAGAAGACTTGACGAGTTTCAGCCTCCGGAGCAGGCTGGGTTTCGTAGAGGATTTGGTACCATAGCCCATATACAGTGAGGCAGATTATACAGAAGTCTGAAAAGTATAATCAGCCCCTGCTTGCTTTTGTGGACTATGGTAAGGCCTTTGATTCCGTAGAGACCTGGGCTGTTTTGGAGTCACTGCAGCGATGCCAAGTGGACTAGCGGTATATCGAAGTGCTGAGATGTCTGTATGACGCCGCGACTATGAGTGTTCAAGTACAGAACCAGCAGTCTAAACATATCCAGGAGAGTGAGACAGGGAGTTGTCATATCCCCGAAACTGTTCACGAACGCCTTGGAAGATAAGTTTAAGACACTGGACTGAAAAGGGAAGGGCATAAATATAAACGGCGATTACATTTCACACTTAAGATTTGCCGATGATATAGTCCTTACGGCTTAAACTGGAGGAACTTGAGCGAATGCTGAACGGCCTGGCTCATGCTTCTCGACAAATCTGTCTCGGGATGAACTTAGACAAGACCAAGATCATGTTTAACGATCTTTTTACCCCCAAACCTGTAGTCATCAATGGTGAACGCCTCGAAGTTGTTAATGAATACGTTTATCGGCTCGGGCAAACTTTACAGTTGTGTAGACACAACTTCGATAGGGAAACCAACAGAAGAATTCAGTTGGGCTGGGCGGCATTCGGAAAACTTCGTCAGGTCTTCTCGTCGTCCATTCCAGAGTGCCTGAAGACGAAAGTCTTTAATGCGTGCGTCCTACCAGTTATGACATACGGAGCCAAGCCATGGACACTAACAGTGGGACTTGTCCACGTGCGTGCGTCCTACCAGTTATGACATACGGAGCCGAGACATGGACACTAACAGTGGGACTTGTCCACGCGAGCTATGGAGAGAGCTATGCTCGGGGTTTCTCTGAAGGATAAAATCAGAAACGAGGTAATCCGCCAGAGAACCATAGTCACCGACATAGCTCAAAGGATTAGCAAGCTGAAGTGGGAATGGGCTGATCACATATCTCAAAGGACGGACAACCGCTGGGGTAGACGTGTCCTCGAGTGGAGACCGCGTCTTGTCAAACGTAGTGTAGGATACCCACCGGCTAGCCATTGACGATCTCCGAAAGGTGGCTGGCAGAAACTGGAAGAGAGTAGCCGAAGATCAGGCTCTGTGGCGTTCATTGGGAGAGGCCTATGTCCAGCAGTGGACGAGCACGGGCTGATTATGAACCTTACTTTAAATTAATAAGTAACAAAATGAAATAAAGTTTATCACAGGCCCCAAGCTCGGCTTCTACACATCGGATTGAGATACTTAGTACCTACACCAGATTTTAAGTCAAGATCTAAACTGTACATTTGTGAAAACCACATTTCAATCGGCTCAGTAGATTTAACGTGATACGCGAACAGACAGACACCATTTAATAAAATGTTATATTTATATGTTCAGTTGCTTATTTTAAGTCCCCTAGACCATATTTTCAATTATATCCACTGTACAGATTTTTTGTTACTGCTTTTTTGTAAGTACACTATAAATAGATAAGAGATACATGTAGATACTGAACTAGAGATGCTCAAATTTTTCAAACAAACTGGCAAAGTTTGCTTCCCGCGCTCCTCACTTAAGATAGAAATGCAGTAAGGTAATGATTATTTTATTTGTGATATCCCAAACGATCTGGAAGCGGGTCGCTTCTAAGCAAAATAAAAGCATAAGCATATATAATAATAGTAGTTTATGAAACGGTTGCATAATGAGGGGTCTTAAAACGCGAGAGTGAGTTTTTAAATACGAGCCGTAGGTGAGTTTTTTAATAGTATCACTCGAGTGTTTTAATACCTAGTTATGTGCCGTTTCATACACTACTTTATCTACACTCATGCAATAGGAACTTACATTTAAAGAAAAAGTATATCTAATAATAAATATATATTAATATTTATTTAATGCTTTTTTTATTTAACTATTTTCCAATGGAAAAATTTGGGTCACAGACGAGATTCGAACTTGCATACTGTGCCTCAGCGTGCTCATACTACCAATATATAGCGTTACCGTTCCCATAAAACGGATTCAAAGAAGCTAGTGGAAAGATTTGGATGACGACGCATAGGTCTCGGTGGCCGAATTGGTAAAGGCATGTGCCGCGCTGAGGCACAGTATGTGAGTTCAAATCTCGTCCGTGACCCAAATTTTTCCATTAGAAAATTATTATATATATCGGCGCAACAGCACTACCAGACTACCGCTACAGTCAGAAAATAATCACTTCTTGATAAAAAACTTCATTTTGATTCTTGGCTAGCATTAATTAACCTAATAGAATAAATTACTTGTTTAACTGTTTAAATTAACGTTTAAACCATCAGATATTTATTTTTTAAACTCAATCAATTGTAAATTCTCAAACTAAACCATTCACAACGAAAATCATTGATTGTGTAATCTAATAGCATAATTGGCTTGTTTAACTATGTAAGTTAACGTTAAAACTATCAGATTATAATTTGTTAAGCTCAAATAATTGTATATACTCCAACTAAGGCACTTATAACCAATTTTGTAGCGATCTATCACCCGTTGCTTGTGCGAGCTTCAGTCGGGTATAAATACGAGCGCCCGACGCTGCAGAGCTCAGAGATACAGGGGTGTTTAGTTCGATACTCCCCAAGTTATCAATGGCAACTGTCCAATCCGAGGTTCGTACCTCCTGGGTGCCCTTGAGCAAGTGGACAAAAACTTAACTTTGGCGTGCGCCTTCTGCGTCACGCATTGTAGCGGAGCGCTTTTGCGCCGGTCCCACCGTCCGCACACACATACGCGCCCGGACCTCTCTACAACTGTGAAGACTCAAGATAGTGGAATATAAAGTAGCAAGAAAATGAACTGGTGTTTTCTCCTTCAAGCATGAGTGGCGACCCTGATGAAGATAGTGATTGTGACGTCAGCATTGCTGACGTCACAATACTTTTTAAAAATAGCCTCAGGGCTGGCCCCTTGTCATATATATTTGGGTAATTCTTATCGAAGCTCAATTTTGATGGTCACACAGTAATATTTCCTTAAAGGTATAGATAGAAACAGATTTTTTGAATTGGAGGATTAAACATTTATTACGCTACAAAATTAATAAAGCTTGTCGGAATAGAAGCAAAATTAATACCAAAAATTAACACGAATGGTCAAAAACGGGGCCATTTTTCGTATTCTCATCGTGTCACACTTCCCGTTGCAGTAAAACGTTTGGTTACTGCTTCACCAAAAAATCTTATGATCATACTCGTAATTTTGAATTTAAAACTACATATGCTGCGTGGGTCACACGATTTTAGATACTTAGATTTGCGTAGTATAACGGCTGGCAGTTGAACACAACATCAGCAATCAAACACAGAGCAAGGCGGTCGCACTCCGCAACAAGTACAAATAAATTCAAGGACCCAATATTCGGGTCCGTTCAGTCGAGTGTCAAGCATGCGCTCGATGAGTCGCGCGCCTTGTACTTAGCGATAGAGCACCTACTTACGTAAAGTTATTAACAAACTTTATTCGTGTTAGCTTTCTTCTTGGTACTCATAATTAATTATGAGTACCAAGAAGTGCACCAGTGATGCACCAGTGATGGATGACAGGTCTCGTATAATACCTACATACTTTTAATACCTTTTATTACGTAGGTAGCAATTTATTTTTCACTCATTAAAAAGCATGGAATTCAGACAGGCACCTTTATTCATCAAAGTGCAATACCTATAGGATATAATCATAATCAACCAACGACACGTAGGTAGGTATCTCACTAAACTTATCGGCGTTCTGAAAACGGGATAGGTAGGTAGTAAAAATGAGGTAGTCGGCTATTCTGATAAGAATGCCATTGTATGTACTAGAACTATTTAAATTTAAAATAATAAGTAGTAACATAATACATTATTACTTATTTATTCTGTTACAATATCTAAGTCATAACATATCACAGAATAATTAGTAGTACAAGTACCTAGTCATATCTTAATACAAACCTACCGAGCGAAAAAGGGACAGAGCGATTCTGAAACGGTTAGAGCAATGGAAGTTTTCGCGCGTTGTGATACGGTGCATTCTAGCCTGCAAACGGTGGGCGAGCGACTATAAGGCACAGAATAAATAATATTACAAGTAGTACAAGTACAGAAGGCTAACTGAGTAAAGTCATTTAAATAAATAGCGACTCTCGCTACAACGCTATAAAGTGCAATTTAACTCGCACGGCGCTGCGAGCTTTCAATTATATTTACCTAGAAGACGTAGATTTCATTTTAAACGTTACACCGAAACATTGCAGCAATTTATAAAAAAAGAGATATTTTCGTAACCATTGTGGCATCACATCCATGAAGGTGATTTTATGCCACGAAAGTGTTCTTTTGCATATATTTTTTTTAGAAGTATAGCGACTGGTGGTGTATTTACAAACTTTTTAAAGACATTTTAAAGACTCGTATACTTCTTAGTTAAGAAAAACTTCATATTACGACGAATAGGGCATTTTTTCTAAATTTTATAACTGTAGTCTGATTATTTGTAAACGTTATAAATAACTTATGACATTACAATTTAATAAGTACTCAAATGAAAGTGATATGAAATGAAATCATTATATTTTAAGTTTTGATAGGTAGTTACATCATTTCTGTTTGTTGTTACTACATAATAACAACAACAAAAAACATACTTACTTAAGTGTGTGATAATATTTTATTTTAGAAGGTATTTTAGAGTAAAAATATAATCTTAAATAAGTACCTGGTTAATAAAATCACAGTAAAGTTCCTATTTGTCACCTACATTAATAATGTTTATAATAAACACTTTTCACTAAAATTACGTAGTTTTAATTGATGTAGCATATCAGTAAACCCATTTCGTTGGATAACCGAGCTTAGGACCGAACTGATAATAAATTGTCTCTTTTGATTACTGATACCTATCATATATTTGCCTGTTTAATTATGAAAAAAGGATTAAGTTGTTATTTCATGAATATTTAGTCTCATAAACATAAGTAAATTGTGAGAAAATAATATCTATAAAGTTACTGAGTCACTTTCGTGGATCATCGCGTCAGTTTCGTAGCATCTAGAACTTCAAAACCATTATGCTTCCAAACAAGACTCACGATTCGATTAATTTACATATGAATTCACTCGTCTTATCAAGCGCTATAAGTTTTTTTTACGAAAATAGTTAAAATAAGCAATAAACAAAATTTTGCCATTTATTTTCTTCTAGGATATTGAAAACCAATGCAAAAGTAGGTATAGCACCAATGCTATTGATGTTCTTGACAGATTTGTTATTTCGTTTCCATGGCAACCACAGACCATTCTGTGATGGCAACCGTTCCTTACAGTGAGTAATCAACAATTTCCAGTTTTTCCACGGAAACTTTCAATTTTCTGGGTTAAAAAGCATCCTATGTTTTATTCTAAATTTCATCAAAATCCGTCCAGCCGTTATCGCGTGAAGACTCCTCAAACAAACAAACAGACAACGTCAACGATGGATTTTACTTGTATACTGTATCAATGGGGTGTGGCATCAAAGGTAGTCATAGGCCGAATGTTCTTAAACCATATTATAATATATAAATTTTAGCACTTTTGGATTATAACATATTATAATCCAAAAGTGCTAAAATATATAATTTCATAAAACTTCGTACATACTTCATAGTTTTTATCGAATACTAGGTTTTATATCTGTCACGTTACACTTAAAAATGTTTAGTTCTTTTAGACGAGAAAAAGTGTAAATATACCAAAAAAACAGTGATACTTATCACAATCTGATCTAGAGTAAATTCAGTCCGCATGCATAAACACTGCTTCTGGCCCGAGTTTCTATCCTTCAAAAAGAATTTAATTTAAGTTTGAACTGTTCGAGGATTTGTTCTATCAAAATTATTTTAATTTCACATGCCCCAATTTGCCTACCAATTAGGTAATACTAATCAAATTGATGATAATTACGATATATCAATTAGGAAAACAACAAATTCAGATTTTAATCTTATTTAAAATTGAGATAACAATACTAAGATTGAGAAATAAACTTATAAATACTCGTATTAGAAAACAAGCTCAGTTTTCAATGCAGAGTTCTTAAGGACTGATCTTAGCTTCTGTATACAATAGTGGCTGCAACTTAAAAAATGTTTGATAAAGTTTATATCGTACAACATTGCGCGTCGTTGAAACTAAAAGCCGCTCAAAGGTATAATATTTCCCCGGAAAAGTGTCACATCGGACATCTGTTACTCCAAGGAATGCTAGAGAAGCCCAACGCTTTGAGTCAGGTAGGTGTTTTTTTTTCTCAATTTATTAGACTTACGCGCCCTATTGTTATTACAATCTAGCCACAAATTGACTAATAAGTAATTTAATTATAAATTAAACTTTTACACTGAGTGAGTTTTTCTGACTGAGTGTACTAAGAATGTGTCTATTAACACTTTTCCCTATTATGGCAAAGTCACTTTCTTCATGTGTTCTTTATAAGCAGCACTTATTACATACTACACTACACTAATGCAATAAACTAACTAAAAGGACAAAACCGTTTGAGTTAGTGTAGTGTATTAGTAGTTAATACACTACACTAACTCAAACGGTTTCGTCCTTTTAAATCTTCTGACTATGTCAGTGTGTTCGAGGAGCTAGATTGCCTCTATAATCTGAAGTCTGATCTTCATCATCATGTCTGTCTGAGTGATGAAAAGCTGCTCAAAGGTATAATATTCCCCCGGCAAAATGACACGTCGGACATCTGTTACTTCAAGGAATGCTAGAGAGGCCTAACGCTTTGAGTCAGGTAGGTGTTTTTTTTTTCAATTTATTAGACTTACGCGCCCTATTGTTATTACAATCTAGCCACAATTTGACTAATAAGTAATTTAATTATAAATTATACTTATACACTGAGTGAGTTTTTCTGACTGAGTGTACTAAGAATGTGTCTATTAACACTTTTCCCTATTATGGTAAAGTCACTTTCATTCATCGTTAAAGTATTTTCTAACCCAATAACCTGCTTCATTTTTTATTATTACAAAAAAACATTTAAAAATTTGGAATTTATTAAATAAAACAAATGAAAATAAACAATAAAAATAAAAGTGAATATAATCAGTTTTAAATTGTGACTTAAATTCATTGTGTAACTTATGGTTGACGAAATGTTCGTACTATGACGCGATGATTGGTTCTATTCTATATTCAGTTCAACAAAATAAAATAAAAAACGGCGTATGCTCAATGTTTTATTACAAGTGAATGCTCAGGTTTATCGAATTTAATTCTAGATGTTAGGACAAAACGTTGCCACTCGAATAAAAATATGTAATTTCACATGAATAAAAATAGATTACCTACTTGAATCCAGCTCATCCTTGCCTCAATGAAATAATTTAACCAATTGATTGTTTCTTTTATTTCTGCTAGATCGATGCGGCTACCGATGGCAGTGAGACGAACATATCCGTGGCGAGACGTTGTATGCGTCTTGCCAGCGCCATGAACAAGTATGGCCTTAAACCAGGAGACTCTGTGATCGTCATGGGTTTCAACCATCTAGACCTCTGCATACCATACTTTAGCTGCCATTTTAATGGACACTCCATGTGTGCCATTGATCCTGGTATCCCACCAAGTAAGATTATTTAGCTTTAAAGTTATATCCACTAAAATCGGCGACAGCCACTAGTTTCTTTTTTTTAATTACCATTATGTACTTAGATTATATTTTCTAAGATTGAACAAAACGGAACCTTACTGGTAAAAGTTTTAGTTAAGCCATATCTTTTTTAATACCTACTGAATAATTTTGATGAATCTTGCACTATTCCCTAATTTGAAAGACACCGAGACTGAAAAATAAGAATAATTGTAGATTTGTAGATAACTTAATAATAAAAAACCTGTATTATGCAAATAGGTACGTCATTAGTCCGTACCAAGGATTCTTTTGCTATCAAAAGTCGACGAACAAGTTTTGTTTATCGACCGTGATTTAAAGTAATCGGATTAGATTTATTATCATTCTTAGGCGGTAGAATTTGGTAATTAATTAGAATTAGTAAAATTACAGTGATATGTGTTTTGAATGTGCCTTATCTTGCCTGGATTGACATAATATAGTCTGAACCTCAAATCATTTTTCTGCTAAAAATAGTGCTACTGGCGATTTTTTGCACAAACTTACCGATTTTTGAGAGAAATTATACTGATTGCTCATTTTGCAAGACCACTGAATGCTACCAGTGTATAACTTTCCTACGCCAAATTTTCAGTCATAAGAAATTCATTGGGTTTTTTATATTTTAGATAACTTCCGCTTTTAATGTAATGCTATTATCGTGGTGTTTTTTGTTATCCTTCGAGATGTCCAAAGTCCTTGTATTAGGTAGGAACGTGTTACGTAATATCTCAGACTTTAGGTCTATATATGAACAATTAAAATAAAATGAACAAAATAAAAATATGTAGCGTACTTCCGCCAAAACTGTAAGTCAGACAAATGATAAATGGTAAAATTAACACAAGTAAAACCCCACGCAAAACAAAACCCTACCCAAAATTGAACTAATGAAAAATATAAATGAAATGAAAGCTAATGCCTGGAGGCCAGAAAAACACTTATATACAAATAATATATATAAATATATATACATAATAAAAAACCCCCAAGCTAAACAAACTCTACCCAAATACAAGTATCGTAACACTTATATATTCATATACATATAATATAAAAACACAATAAAAAACATATACATATACATACCTCGATCCAAATACCAAACGTCTGACATCAATAAGACACGTTTTTCTGGCCTCCAGGCCTTAGCTTTCATTTCATTTATATTTTTCATTAGTTCAATTTTGGGTAGGGTTTTGTTTTTCGTGGGGTTTTACTTGTGTTAATTTTGCCATTTATCATTTGTCTGACTTACAGTTTTGGCGGAAGTAAGCTACATATTTTTATTTTGTTCATTTTAAATATGGATTTCCGCAAAGTAACGCCTGAATCTATCAATTATAACATATAAAATCCTTGTTACAGCGGACCTCCAAGCGTTATTTCCCAAGGTTAAACCAAAAATGGTGTTTTGCCAAAAAGCTTGTGTGGAAAAAGTTAAAAAAGCATTCGTCGCCAACAACTTGCAAGGAGAAATCGTAACTTTTGATGACAACGATAACAACTTAGAAACTTTTATAAATCAACACAAAGGCATCGACATTAATTACAGGTAGGTAAGAAATAAGTTACGAATGAAAATACGTGAATAGTTGTGTGTTCGCTATAGGTGGTTATTCTAGAATATACCCCCCACCCCACCGACCAACCACCTACCCTTTTATGGTAGAAATACAACGCATTAAAACGAAACGTTTCACTTCTTAATTAATGCCCTCGTCAGTGTTTCCGGTAAATCATAACCCAGGTGCGTTCAAGTATAGAGTGAATAGGTATCTACTAGGCAAGCGTCCTACACCTTTGACCATATCATCGCTTTCCTTTAGGTGTAGAAGATTCGATCCCGGGATCCCAATCTCTTTTCAGTTTTAATTTCGGGATTAAGTTTTCCAGATCCCGAGATTTTCGGGATCAAAAAATATAAAAAATATGCAAATTAGACTGCTTGAAGTTAATCGCTCAATCAATATGTCAGCCATCACGTTTTATTCGACAATTTGTCACTGGCATTAGCCATTATGTTTTACCAGCTGATTTTATGCACATACCTAAGTGCAACAAATAGAGAAGCAGGCTTGATGATGAGATACTGGACGCGTTGTTAGTTCTATGGTCTAATTTCCCAATTAATATTAAAACGTTCGTTTTAGATTTTCTTTATCATCATCATCATCATCATCAGTCCGTATTCGTCCACTGTTGGACGTAGGTCTTCTCTCCTTGTGAACGCCACTGAGCCCAATCTTCGGCTTTCCTCTCTTTTCTTTATATTTAAGAGAAATGTGGCTAATATTTGTTAATAAAAACTTTTTAATATAAAACTTACTGTCTAATTACTAAGTTGTTAGATGGAAGTCATTTATTTAGTCTTATGTCTGTGATTTAGTCGATTTAAAGAAGGATTTTTGTAAATTTTGTGATTTTTGTAAAGTGTTTTTGTATAATTTGCTTCATAAAGGTTTTCTTAGTTAACGTAAGTTTAAAGAGTTCTCACAATTTTTGAAAAAAAATAGTTATAAAATAGAGACTGTCATATAAAATTTCGTTAGTCTGACTCTAAGTCTGATTAGTTAGAGTGATTAGAGTGATTAGATAAGGTGTATCTGTATATCGTAAAATACTTTGATTTATAAATTTTGATTATTGAAAGCTGATTTCTGAACGATTTTTCTTAAATGTTTATTTGTAATCCTCAATCCCGGGCTTATCCCCGGATCCCGGGATCCCAGTATTGACTAAGTATAATCCCAAAATCTCGAGATCAAAAATAAGGGCCGGGATCGAATTCTTTAATCAGGTGAGATCGTGGTCAAATGATTGCCAGGCCCGTAATAAAAAAATGGTACTTTGATTTAAGTACTTACAAAATTTTACATGTAAATATTTTATTTACCTTCTCGACATTGTAATCGTTTTAGTAATCCGAGCTGTCAAAATGCAACATTTTTGTTTATTTCAAATTTTCAGGCCAGCTGAATTTGATCACGCTAAAGTCAATGCATGGTTGATGATGACCAGCGGAACTACAGGATTACCAAAATTAGCTATGATTCCTTTCGAGACCCTTCTCAACGGTATTTGCTGCTGGTGGTATGTACATAGTGAATAGCTTGCTTGCTAATCCTATGAGGTAGTGCTGGCCTTCGCACGGTGTAAAATTTTGTCAGGCTGCCCGAGGCAGAGGCCCTCGGACATAGCTTAACGAATGCTATTAATCAATAACAGCCGGAACCGACAGCTTAACGTGCCCTCTGAAGCATGGAGCTACGGATGCGCTCATAAAATTACTATTATTTATTCTGTGACATATTTTAGATGTTATACGAATTGTTGGATTCTAACGAGCACACGTATTGTATACCGCTCTGCTACCATCGATCGTCGCTCTGAATGACAGAGCACTGGTACATGATCTATTATATTGGTATGGACTACTAAAGCAAAAAAACAAAGTATCCGTTAAGAAAATGTATGACAAGTTCAAGTTAGCTGTGGCTCAGACTTTCAAACTTGTCATACATTTTCTAAGTTAACGGATACTTTGTTTGTTGATTTAACCACGGTTGACATGTTAGTGAACATTAGTCTCAGCTCAACACTAAGGCATTGAAAATAAGCGAATTTGTAACATAACCAGGCCGGCGCACTCCGCAACAAGTACAAAATATTATACCTACACTTCGTGGGCGCAATATTCGGGTCAGTTCAGTAGTGTCAAGCGTGCGCTCGATAAGTCGCGCGCCGTGTGCTTAGCGATAAAGTACCTACTTACGTAAAGTTATTGACAAATTTTATTCGTGTTTTAATTATGAGTACCAAGAAGAAACCTAGAAGGTACTGCATAGCATTTGGCTGTTTGAATAGTGATAGAAATGTCGACTTTCACTCATTATAAAGCAAGGAATTCAGACACCTTTATTCATCAAAGTGCAATACCTATCCATACCAGTATATAAAAGTGAAACGTAGTCTGCTTGTTTGTTTGTTTGTTTGGGGAGGATTCAGGCGATAACGGCTGAACGGATTTTGATGAAATTTAGAATGGAGATAGCTTATACTCTGTAATAAAACATAGGATACTTTTTAACCCGGAAAATTATAAAATTCCACGGGAAAACTGGAAAAACTGGAAAATGTTGTTTGCTCGCTGTAAGAAACGGTTGCCATGGAAACGAAATAACAAGTATGACAAAAAACATCAAGAGTGGTGCTATACCAACTTTTGCATTGGTTTTTAATATCCTAGAAGAACACAGGATGTTTTTTTTCGCGATAAACAGTAGTCCGCGCGGACTTGGTGGCGGGCGGGAAAACTAGTAGGATATAATCATAATCAACCAACGACACTTAATACGTAGGTATCTCACTAAACTTATCGGCATTCTAAAAACGGGATAGGTAGGTAGTAAAAATGAGGTAGTAAGTCTATTCTGACAAGAATGTCATTGTATGTAATATAACTATTATAATTTATAGTAATAAGTAATAACATAATACATTATTACTTATTTATTCTGTTACAACATCTAAGTCATAATATATCACAGAATAATTAGTAGTACAATTATCTAGTCATATCTTAATACAACCCTACCAAGCGAAAAAGGGACAGAGTGATTCTGAAACGGTTAGAAAAATGGAAGTTCTCGCGCGTTGTGATACGGTGCATTCTAGCCTGCACGCGATGGGCGAGCGCCTTCTAGGTAAATATAATTGAAAGCTCACAGCGCTGTGCGAGTTAAATTGCACTTTATTGCGTTGCAGCGAGAGTCGCTATGTATTTATATGACTTCACTCAGTTATCCTTCTGTACTTGTCCTATTATTTATTCTGTGACATAACATTATTTTGTACATTCTGACAGGCAGCCGTTCTCCCAAAGATACGAAAGAGTCCTAGCTGTGGGGACTTTGCAGTGGATTTCTTCAAACATCTACTTTGTTTCTGGACCCCTGCGATGCTACACAAGAATTCAATCTTCCATTCCTGTTACCGCACCTTCCCTCATCAGTATCATTAATAATTACAAGGTAATACAAGTTCTCATTTCCGAGTTCCAACACTCCATGTAAATCTATACTTATAAAACAGTATCGTGACTGACTGACTGACTGACAGACAACGCACACCCTACACCAGTAGGCCTAGAAATTTTCCTGAAGTATCCTAAAGGTTATTTTTTTTAAATTCTGTCCCTAGAGGGCTGAACGAGAGAGGCAAAGTTTTTACGGTTAATGACAGCTTACCGATTCATTAATTGTGTCATACCAGTGTACTTATTTTTATTTGAGTGTAATATAAATAACTATAATTCACACCAAATTACCTAGCCCCAAACTAGGATATCCTTTACTAGACGACGGATAAACATACAAACATACGAACTAGCTATGCCCGCGGTTTCGCACGCGTGGTCATTTCTCTAGGTTAAAAGTACTCCATGTGCAATTCCAGGATCTAACATACCAATATAACAACATGTAATCAAAAATTCTTCAGCCGTCAAAAAGTTTTTTTTCGATTGTTCGGCTTCTACACGTCGGATTAAGATACCAAGTACACCATTTTTTTAAGTCAATCATTAAGCTATCCATCAGTAAAACCGCATCATAATGGTTGTAGTAGTTTTTACGTGATGTGCGAACAAAATAACATATACAGAAAAACAGACAAATACGATTTAAAAAAAGAAGTTATTTTTAGGTGTGATATACTGTAAATAAATCAAATTTATAAATGTGATGTCATTTTACTAACATTACAATAGATGACTGTGCAATATTAATAAGTAGCTGTCCCGCCCGCGACTTCGTCCGCGCCGACTGCTGTTTATCGCGGAAAAAAGCATCCATGTTCTTCTATGACAAGGCTGCTCAACCCCAGGCCCGCGGGCGACATTGTGGCCGGCGCTCATACGAGAAGCAAGCAATCAAGAACGAAGTTAAATTAGATGCTTATAAGCAGCGCCTGCTTTAAGGGGGGAGGCCCGGTCAGCCGCCTAGGGCACCGCACGCACATCTTAACTTCATCACTTAATTTAAATACCTATATCTATCAATCTAAAACTAATTATATTATAATATTCAGCGTAATAACTTTTATGAGCTTTCTGCTTTAGAAAATCGTGAAAAAAAAAGCTGAAAGAATGAGAGACTGAGCGGTACTTTGCTCGCGCCTTTTAATATTATCTATATTCACACGCTGAGGAATTCCGTTAATGTCTATCTAATTTTGCACAATGTTTTTTAATGTTTAATGGTATTTTTTGCGCTCGCGTCTTTTAAATGTTATTTTCAGTTTCCACTTTCGTATCATTTATCGGTAATAACTCGATTTTTTTGCGCTCACTTCGCACGCGCCTTCTTTATAAGTTTACAGGTTTTAGGCACAAAGAAGATCAATTATAAACGTTAGTTTTTTTCACAAAACTACACTTTAAAAGTATAAGTAGCTCAACATTCTCACGCTCGCTACTCTCTCGCCTTATTGGTAGTATTGCATGTTTCGCAATCATAGAAGATTGATCATAAAAACAAACAAAAGAAATAACTACAATTTTTAAAGTGTACTTAGTAGCTTAGTTTTCATATAAAAAGGGGCGGTGAAATATTTCTCGCCTAGGACGCACAGATTTCTAAAGCCGTCGTTTGAGAAAATATATCAGAACTGCTCTCAAATAACTGTAATAAGCATACAAAACAATGACTGTGAAAATACAAAAAAAAAACAAAACATTTTTGTTAATTCTTTTACAATCAGTTTGACTGAAATAATTAGTTATCCTGCCAATTTTGAGATGGAATTCACTGAACTGCAAAATCATTCTGCACTTAAATCTTTTTGCAGAAAAAAAAACTTCAAATTCACAAATTTCTTGAGAAGAATTTGGAGGTTTCTGGAAATGTTGCCAGAGGAAGGCTTTCCTGCAATAACTGACCTAGCCTTTCAATTATTAAGTATTTTTGATAAACATAATGTTTGTACAAAGTATTTTTATAATCACGTATTTTATTGTCAACATTGTCATAATCATTGGTATTATTTCAGCCCAATGTCACTGTCTGGACGCCATTCCTCGTAAACCAATTTATGGTGGCCGCTGAAAAGGGTTTATGTGACCTATCGTGTTTCCAATACATTGCTATTGGCGGCGGACGCATGGAGAACACAATGCTGGTCAAATTTAAAGTATGTATAATATATCTAATAATTTTCTAAACGAAAAATTTGAATCACGCGGCACATGCCTTTTACCAAGTTCGGCTACCGTGACAAGTAGCTCCATGCTTCAAATTTCTCGTATAGGTTGTAAGCCCGTCTCACGGGTACGGTAACGACATCTAAGCATGCGTCAATGCTAAAAAACATATAAAACATAATATTTATAATATAAATTATATATTATGTCACTTAACTTCAAAAACAGTTAAATAAATAAATATATTCGGGACATTTCCACACGAATTATAATGGATAAACATACATAGATAAGAATATTACATCCATGACTCGGAAATGATTGAACCTTGCAGGATTCGAACCCGTGACCGTTCGTTTTCGTACCTAGGATCTCTAGCCACGAGACCACCCGGTCGTCAAACTAACTAACTAGTTAACTTAGTTAAAACGCAGTAAATGACTGAGTATTTTTTAAGCGTCTCAAGTCTATATTATTTAATGAACAAACCGCAAAAAAAGTACAAGAAATTTAAGGAACTATAGTAGAAGAAGTGTAACAATTGGCGGCTTTATCGCTGACAGCGATCTCTTCCATGCAACCTTTGAATGGAGAGGATTTATTATAATCGTTAAGGACTGGATGACTGTAAAAAATTAGAGGGAAACTGTAAATCAAAACTATTTCTTGTAATACTAAAAACTATTTTATAAATAATAATATATTATGATATAGGTAAAATACAAATATATATTTAAAAAGTATATATATTATATAACAGAAAACATAAATATATGTAATTATGAAAAAATACAGGAATATCAGCAACAAGACAAACGTTATCCATAATATTAGCTAAACTTGCAAGTAAAACCTCTTCACTTGACATTTAAAAACTTCCAAAGATGGCACACACCGTATAGAAAGTGGCAATTTGTTCCACAGACGAACAGCGATAATGATATATATAAGTAACTAAGAGCGAGCTTCATTTGTCACGAGGCGGTCCTAGGGTTTGGGTTTGTCCCACTAGCCCAAGACCCAAACCTCAGTGACACAGAATTACAGGAACAGGAACAATAGGGAGCACTTTGAGAATTTCGTGGTGATACAATACGGATGAAAATTATCTCTTATGTAGGTATTATCATATATATTTACAAGTCTCATATATATTTGCCATAAACATATTTATGAATTTTAGAATATTATTTCGGGTTTTCCAAAAATCAAAATTCGAATGACAGGTTATTTGTATTAAGAATGAATCAATGATGACCAACTATCAAAAATGAAAAGAAATGGATTATGAAAGAATTAAGAGATCAAATGAGTATTATTATGAAAGAGGTTTGGACCTCGTCACACACTTAATGCTCAATATTTCCTGCCCGTTGTATTTATTTCAGCCGTGAAATCACTATCTCAGTAATGTCAATAATATTATAAATCAGAAAACTGTAGAACCATACCAAAAAATGTATCTTTAGATTTTATTTTTTATTTTCTGTCTATTGCTAATGCAATAATTGCTTGTTTAATTATGTAAAGCAAGGATTTAGAATAAAATCGTACCTCCGCCTCATTTAATTAAGACGATAACCTAAATATTATCTTCAGAAACTATGCTCTGCTCGTTTGTACTTGGTCTACGGAATGACGGAGCTGTTGGTGCCTGTTTTCCATTTCGACGATGACGTGCCAGTTGACTCGGCTGGGTACCCCAAGGATAAATACCAATACAGGGTAAGAATTTATGTTAGCTACTGCTAACTTGACAATTATAAGTACGTATAGTTTTTTTTTTTTATTACTTACTAGGCAATCGTTTGACCACGATCTCACCTGATGGAAAGCGATGATGTGGTCGAAGGTGTATTCACTCTTGACTTGAACACACCTGGGTTATAATTTACCGGAAACACTGACGAGGGCAGGGCATTCCACTCCTTTGCAGTTCTTGTAATAAATGAAGAAGCGTAACGCTTCGTTCTTGTGCGAGATATTTCAACCATAAAAGGGTGGCGCTTTGCTGATCGTCTAGTCGTACGGTGATGGAAAGGGATGGGGGAATCAGGTTGTGCATTTCTTGTGCACACTCTCCATAGTGCAATCTGTAGAGTACCGCCAGGCTTGCCAGAATTGATCATTTCATGAAATGGTCTTTTATTTCATGAAATGGTTCGACAAGTATTTCATGAAATGGCCAGCTAAAACTGACCATGTCGTTGAAACATCAACGTTTAATGATATTTCAATCCACGTTTTGCCATATACATCATTTAAGTAGGGTTTTCATGATACCAAAGGTCTACAAACAGATAGGTTTTCAAGGCTAAAAAAACACGAGATGAAGGCGAATCTTTCGTTTCCACATTCGCCTTCAACCCTATAACGGCCATGTCGGGTATCCGCCCTCGCCTTCTATTTTACGATGTGATCACTAATGTTCGACCATATCATGAATTAGCCGTGTGTTTAGCTGTTCATATCGTCAATCGGTGATCATTCATTAATCTTGGCAAACCATTTTATGAGGTCAGCGATAATTTCATGAAATAGATCTTCTTCATGATGTGGCCAACCATTTCATGAAATGATCAATTCAATGATATGGCCACGGCATATACATGGTTCATTTATGATGAATTTTATTTTGTTATTTGGTGGCGGCCTGTATTTTTTTCTTAGTGAATGCAAAACTATGAAAAGTTTGTATTCAAACGAATGTTGAATTTATTTTATTCATCTACGTTCATTTCGCACAAAATGTACGGGAAAAGTTTTAACGATTTCTGACTTTCTGACTAATATGTACTGTAACCTCTTCTCTCGGTTCGATGGACACTTTCTGACTAATATGTACTGTAACCTCTTCTCTCGGTTCGATGGACACTTTCTGACTAATATGTACTGTAACCTCTTCTCTCGGTTCGATGGACACTTTCTGACTAATATGTACTGTAACCTCTTCTCTCGGTTCGATGGACACTTTCTGACTAATATGTACTGTAACCTCTTCTCTCGGTTCGATGGACACTTTCTGACTAATATGTACTGTAACCTCTTCTCTCGGTTCGATGGACACTTTCTGACTAATATGTACTGTAACCTCTTCTCTCGGTTCGATGGACACTTTCTGACTAATATGTACTGTAACCTCTTCTCTCGGTTCGATGGACACTTTCTGACTAATATGTACTGTAACCTCTTCTCTCGGTTCGATGGACACTTTCTGACTAATATGTACTGTAACCTCTTCTCTCGGTTCGATGGACACTTTCTGACTAATATGTACTGTAACCTCTTCTCTCGGTTCGATGGACACTTTCTGACTAATATGTACTGTAACCTCTTCTCTCGGTTCGATGGACACTTTCTGACTAATATGTACTGTAACCTCTTCTCTCGGTTCGATGGACACTTTCTGACTAATATGTACTGTAACCTCTTCTCTCGGTTCGATGGACACTTTTGATCCTGATAAGAAACAGGATCGATTGGCATCAAAAAAGTTGTTGTATAAATTGCTCATTTTCTAGCTGACTGTATACAACAAAATTTTTTACAAAATTTTTGAAAGCCGATCAATATATCTTGAAAAGTTAAGGACGGTATCGGTATCGGTACATGATCATCGGGTGGCGCTAAATCTAACATTGCGCAGTACTGAGCGCATACATGCGCGTGCGCGCGTGGCAAGCAACTGGTTGGGAAAGTTTTCTTGCAGCTACAATGGTTAAGGTACCTGCCTTAACTGCCCCATCTCTAAAATCCATCCTGTATAGATTTCGATTAGAAAAGTAAGGGTAATTGAAATCCCTATCCCCTAACCCCTTTTTATTTTAGGCTATTATCATCAGCCTATTACGTTACCACAGCTAGGACTCAGGCATTTTCAGAGAGAGAGCTCAGGTAATAATCCTCTAAGCTGGCAAGTGTGGATTGATCGATGTCATAGCATTAAAACTTTGAGGTTATAACACATTTTGTAATTTTTTGAGCGATGGTATCGACATCGGCACATATCTTTCTATTAGAATACACTAGCTTTTGCCCGCGACTTCGTCCGCGCGTACAGTTGAAATTATTTTATTAATCCACGTTAATTTCGTACAAAGTGTATGGGACAATTTATCGCGAAAAAAAGCATCTTATATTCTTCTAGGATATTAAAAACCAATGCAAAAGTATAGCAACAACGCTCTTGATGTTCTTTGACTCACTTTTATATATTAGTGTGGATTGGTGCAGGGCCGAGGTTTTGAACCGGTGATGTTGGATTGTCAAGGGCACTTGTTACCACGTCACCATCGCCGCCCACTATCAGCATCATAGCGTTATATTTATTGTATTATTAATAATTTTTTCAGCTGATCGATGATGATGGCAATATAATAGATAAGCCATTCAAGACTGGCGAACTTTGGATCAAGGGAGATGATTTTTTTAAGGTACTACAAAATATTTCAATAGAACTCTAATCTATATATTTATCTACCTATATCGCTATATGCGCGAAAAAACCTGAGTTCTTATACGAGACGCGGAGAAAGACACAAATATAACACACGCAAAGCGAATAAATTTTCCGGTGCTCCACGTCTTCTAACGAAGACATCGAAGACAATCCACTGATGGGACCAGAAGTTAATAAAAAAAAAAACAATAAAGGTGACCTTTGGGTGTGGTGCTCACAACTATCACCTTCAATACACCTGATACTTCACCCCCTTCACTCCACCTGACAGTTCACCCCCCTTCACAGTGAAATGTGTTTAGTGTGCCCTTTACAGTGCCACCAACTTATCTGTGAGATGGCAATAAAAGGAATTACAGCCGCCATGAATATGGTTCTCATTCTCTGTATACAAAAAATAATAAAAATATTTTTTTTATTATTTAATACATATTATTTCATTCATAAATATTATTTATAATTTGTCTATTTATTGATTGTGATTGATTGGAAACACCAGAACAACACTAACCACTACTAACTAATTTGAGTGGATTTTACATAAACAAATTTCCTCAGAGCAGACGTTTGATATTTAATTTATTTATGAAACTAGCTGTGCTTGCAGTTTTGCCCGCGTGTTCATATACCTGGGTTAAAAGTAATCCTACCTATCAGGTACAAAATACCAAATTTCGTTAAGACGTATGTTAGTTTTTATCGATTGCTCGGCTTCTATTTATCAGATTGAGATAACAATAAACCAGTTTTTAAGTCAAACTTTAAGCTATCAGTAAAAACTAGCATCGCAATCGGTCCAGTAGTTTTTACGTGATGCGCGAACAGATGCAGAAAGACACGATAAAAAAAATGTTATGTAGCTAATTTTATGTCCCCTAGATCCTTTTTTTTAATTATCTTTTTTGTGCAGATTTTTTGTTACTGCTTTATTATAAGTATAGATTAAATAGGAAATTATTTTGTTATTTTTTCAGGGATATTTAAATAATCCAGAAGAGACTACGAAGATGTTAACAGAAGACGGCTGGTTCAAGACGGGGGACATGTTTTACAGAGACGACCAACACTATTACTTCTTCGTGGAGAGGAGAAGACTTTTAATTAGAGTCTTCGGCCACTTGGTAAATATTTATACCTTTTTTAAATTAATTCTCTGCTTATAACTACAGAGAGCCACGACGGCAGTCAATAAAGCGCCAAGCGCTAATTATATATCACCCTTCCGATGATACTATACGAAAATGCCCATGACGTATGAACACCGTGTGTGCGTCTGTCATTTCAGGGTTAATAAATAAGCATAGTAATTTTGACTTGACAGCTTTTCCACACAACTCGTTAAAGTAAAACTATAGTTGAACATAATAGCTATGTAGTCTTGCATCCAATAATGAAACATTTAATATCTTGTTAGCATGACATTTACGATAATACGACCTTACGTAATTTTAAACTTTTGTCCCGTCCATTGAGATTCCCCCGTTACAAATGGAAGAGGTGATCAAACGTCACCCAGGAGTGAGCGAGGCGTGCGTAGTGGGCATCCCGGACCCCGACTGCATGGAACGACCAACAGGAGTTATTCAGAGGAGCAACGGAAACAAAGTAGATCCTGAGGATATCTTTGATGCACTTAGAAGTAAGTTTATCTAATGTGTACTAAACAATACAAAACAAACAACATAACAATGCAAAGTTCAAAAGATTAACAGAATAAAAATAAAATCCGACTGCGAACAAAACTAAAAAGCATCATGCATTTCATTTCTCCAGGTGTATGGTCCATGACATGAGTTTCACTTGATGGCGCTAAATGACAATATGTGCATAATTATTATTTGTTGGCTTTTAATTGCAATCAGATCCAATTTAAAACTTTATTGGCGGCTATTTAGCGTTTTCGCGGATGGCGGCGGATGATTTATAATTTGTTACTGCCGAACAAAGAGACGGGTGCTATAAGTTTAGGGTGTGTATCACTGTGTGTGTGTGTGTGTGTGTGTGTGTTTGTGGCATCATAGCTCCCAAACGAATGGACCAATTTGGATGCGGTTTTTTCCGTTCGAAAGCTGATGTTATACAGATGGTTCTTAGCTATATAGAGGAGGGGAGGGGGTTGAGTAAAGGGGGGTGAGAATCGTATTTTTCAAACGAATGGACCGATTTAGCTGCGGTTTTTTATATTTGAAAGCTGAGGTAATCGAGATGGTTCTTAGCTATAATGGGGGGGGGGGAATGAGGGTGAGGGTCGTAGCTCCCAAATGAATGGACCGATTTTGATGCGGTTTTTTATGTTTAAAATCTGATCGAGATAGGGGGGGGGGGGGTTTGAGAAAAGGGGGTTGAGAATCGTATTTTCCAAACGAATGGACCAATTTAGCTGCGGTTTTTCATGTTTCAAAGCTGAGGAAAACGAGATGGTTCTTGGCTATAATGCGGGGAGGGGAGGAATGGGGGTGACGACCGTAGCTCTGAAACGGATGGAACGATTTTTATGTTTGAAAACTGATGTGATCGAGATGCTTCCTAGCTATAATGGGGGGTGGGAAGTCGGGGGTCATATACATTTTTAATTTTTGCTTGTTAATCTTAAGTTTTAATTGTAAATCTAATATTATAAACGTATTTATTTTGGGGTCAGACCATGACTCGAGTCTAGAACCCAAATTTTTAGGGAATGAATACAGTTTTATTATTAGCCATTAACCATTGTGAGCGATATCAGAAGACCCTACCAAAGTTTCATCACAATCTGATCAAGGGCTTAGGAACGTATAGAGGACATACAAACAGACACTATCTTCTCTCTCCCCCGCTATTCCCCTCTCTAATATTCTGTATGGTATGTATGGTATCCAAGAATGTTTACTGTTGTGATAGTCATAATCAACCCAATATGTTTACTAAAACGTAGCATACGTAGTGATTATATTCTCTTTGATGTTTACAGAATCACTACCGGATTACAAGCAACTCAGAGGAGGTTTGTTCTTCGTTGATTCGTTCCCCATGACGGCTTCAGGAAAAATCGACAGGTCGAGACTACGAGAAATCGCACTAAATACTCCGACAATAATGCCTAAGTAGTGAAGTAGTGAAAGTATCCAAATGTAGGTAAACTGCAAATTCTGGAATTATAGTGGAAAGACATTGTTTAAATGTTATTGTAATTTGTCGATCCTTGCAATGCAAAATGAAGAGATGACAACAGCTTTTCTTTTCGTGTTGATGTAGATTGTAATATGTAATATGTACAAGTGGGAGTTGAACTCGCGTGGTGAGGGCTTTATCAATTGAATATTATTATCTCACAAGATGTTATTTTAAGAGTATAGACTTCTTTACTTTACTGACTTTTCCTGTAATCTTTAATTAGTATAGAACTCTGTAAAGTATTATTATCAAAATTGTGTGCTCAATTGTTTCAAATAAGGGGCCGGGGGAAAGGGCAGTTTACAATCTATTTTTAACCCCCGAACAAAGAGACGGGTGTTATAAGTTTAGGGTGTGTGTGCGCGTGCGTGTTGTGTGTGTGTGTGTGTGTGTGTGTATGTGTGTGTGTGTGTGTGTGTGTGTGTGTGTGTGTGTGTGTGTGTGTGTGTGTGTGTGTGTGTGTGTGTGTCGCATTTTAGCTCCCAAACGAATGGACCGATTTGGATGCGGTTTTTTCTGTTCGAAAGCTGATATGATCGAGATGGTTCTTAGATATATGGGGAGGGGGAGAGGAGAAGGGGGAGGTGAGAAAAAGGAGAGCGAAAATCGTAGCTTCCACATAAATGGACCGATTTAGCTGTGGTTTTTTTATATTTGAAAGCTAGGGTAAACGAGATAGTTCACAGCTATAAAGGGTGGATAGAGGGGGCTGGGGAGCGGGGGAATTGTAGATTTCGAACGAATGGACCGATTTAGCTGCGGTTATATATATTTGAAAACTGAGGTAATCAAGATGGTTCTTAGCTATAATGGGGCAGGGGGGGGGGAGGGAAGAGGGGCAATGGGGGTGAGGATCGGGATTTGGGAGCTCCCAAATGAATGGACTGAATTTGATGCGGTTTCTTATGTTTGAAAACTGATGTAATCGAGATGGTTCATAGCTATATGGGAGGGGGGGCTCCAGAAAAGGGGCGTCAGTATCGTAGCTCCCAAATGAATGGACCGAATTTGATGCGGTTTGTTATATTTGAAAACTGATGTAATCGAGATGGTTCATAGCTAGATGGGGGGGGGCTCCAGAAAAGGGGGGTGAGTATCGTTTTCTAAACGACTGAACCAATTTAGCTGCGGTTTTTCATGTTTCAAAACTGAGGTAAACGAGATGGTTCTTAGCTATAAGGGGGCGGTGGGGGGGGGGGGGGGGTGACGACCGTCACGGATGGAATTTTTATGATTGATAACTAATGTGATCGAGATGCTTCCCAGCTATAATGGGTGGATAGATGGGGCGGGGGAGCGGGCGAATTGTAGCTTTCGAACGAATGGACCGATTTAGCTGCGGTTATACATATTTGAAAGCTGAGGTAATCAAGGTGGTTCTTAGCTATGATGGGGCAGGGGGGGAGGGAAGAGGGGCAATGGGGGTGAGGATCGTAGCTCCCAAATGAATGGACCGAATTTGATGCGGTTTCTTATGTTTGAAAACTGATGTAATCGAGATGGTTCATAGCTATATGGGAGGGGGGCTCCAGAAAAGGGGGGTGAGTATCGTAGCTCCCAAATGAATGGACTGAATTTGATGCGGTTTCTTATATTTGAAAACTGATGTAATCGAGATGGTTCATAGCTATATGGGGGGGGGGCTCCAGAAGAGGGGGGTGAGTATCGTATTTTCAAAACAAATGAACCAATTTAGCTGCGGTTTTTCATGTTTCAAAACTGAGGTAAACGAGATGGTGCTTAGCTATAAGGGGGCGGGGGGGGGGGGGGGGGGGATGGGGGGTGACGACCGTCACGGATGGAATGATTTTTATGATTGATAACTGATGTGATCGAGATGCTTCCCAGCTATAATAGGCTTGGAAGCATCTCGATCACATCAGTTATCAATCATAATAATAGGGGTGGGAAGTCAGGGGTTATATAAATTTTTAACTTTTACTTGTCCTAAATAACTTTATATCAATATTTAGTTATTTAGGTTTTACAATTTATTTTAAAATTATTAAAATATATATATATATTGAGACCCTCACGACACGCACTTTTATGATATAGGTACTAGCTGCTCTGCCTTACGGCTCTGCCCGTAGTTTTCCCATCCAACAAAAAAAAAAGTGAAAGTGGAAGTTTAAAGTGGAATAGAAAAAGTAGTTTATGTCCATCTGGAATAGTGTAGCTATCTATTAGTGATCGTTTTTTTTAATCGGTTATGTTTTTTAGTTTATCTATTACAAACCAACACACATACAAAAATCTAATCTCTTCTATTTATAATCTTTTTTATATTTCTCTTAATTAGACACAGCACAGCTAACATTTTTTTCTTTAAGAGCTCACCACAAAAGTGATATGCAAAATTATTTTATTTACGTTACATTTTCCTGTTTGGGTCACAGAAATTCATATGTGTACCTATCAAATTTCAACATAATCGATCTAGTATATTCGGAGCAAATTGGCTACGACAGACGGACAGACAGACAGATCCTATAAATAAAACAAGGAAAACATGTTAAGAGGTACTTCAGCCTTCTACCGTACTAATTTCTGTTTGTTTTTAGAATCTTTCTAGTTATGTGCGGATAATGAAACCAAATTATCGGTAACTGATGATGAAAAAAGGCCCATGTTTTATTTCAGGAAGTTAATCATATACCATTTGTTGGGCCTTTAGGGTTTTGGAGTTCTTGTTCTTACTGCCGTACTCTTAATCGACAATTAACGCTAATCAAGCATTATATTGGTCAAAATCTTAATGCTTGATTAGATTAATTGACGATTATGAGTGCAGCAGCTAGACTTACTTTATTTTATTCGAGTATTTATATATTTCTTTTAATCCCTCCGTAGTTATGGGCATCCTACTAAACTATGATAATGTACTTTACTAGGTACTTGTGTACACAGAATACCTAGTAAAAATAAATATTTATAAAATAATTAGAAAAACGTATTGTAAATACTCAACCTTGTAAAATTAATAGTAGCTATAAGTACTTAGTTTATTTAAGTTATAATTTAGACTCGGATTTGGATTTAAACTGATCATTATATAATGAACTATTAAAATTAACTCTACCAAAGAAATAAAAGAATTTTATTTTTTAACCTTTATGTAAATTTATAAGTAACCAATTAAAAAATAACTTTCAACCTTCACAGGCCCCAAGAGGGCAGTCATGTAAGTTGACTGACTAGACCACTGGATTCGGAATACAGCCATACGTGAAGAACCGACAAGAAACTCGATTCAATAGATACTTGATACTAAAACTAAGTAAATATTTTAGCTTATGTAAAATACTTAAAACAAGTAGGTATACAATCGAAAGTGCCAAGAAACCAGACTGCAAACAAAACTAAAAAGAGGCTTTTTTTAGTGAGAATGGTTTCTAACTATTATATATTATAAAAATACTATCTAAATGGTCATTCAAAATGAAAAATGATGAAAGAAACCTAAAGATGATTTTCAAACACCTATTCAATGATACTTAACATAGCTCGTCGACTTCTAATTTTTTTTCACAATATGTTGTTTGGTTGTCGCTATAATTAATTCTGATTCCTGTTAATCTATTCTATACTATAATAAAACTGTAACTGGGCTAAATCTGTACATTAAATATTTTTTGAAAATTATAATTGAGATAAACTTCAAAATCGGTATGGAGTGCAAAAAGGATATGTTTTTATTTTGGTCTGTCTGTCTGTCTGTCTGTCTGTCTGTCTGTCTGTCTGTCTGTCTGTCTTTCTGTCTGTCTCTTTGAACACGCATCACGCAGAAACTACCAGACGGATTTTGATGCAACTTGGCACAATCATAGCTTATGTTATGGATTAACATTTAGAATACTTTTTATCCCGAAAAAAAACAATTGTTCCCGCAGGATAGGGGTTGAAAGTTATTTAAAAAAACCACATATAACGATGAAAATACCTGACGGATTTTGATGTAACTTGGCACAGTCAAAGTTTCTATTATGTGTTAAAATCAATAATACTTTGAATCACGAAAACATACAGGATTCCTGCGGGAGTCTAAAGTTATGTTAATTTGAAAGGAATAATAATTGCACATCCGTTTATAAAACGGTAATTCGGCACCTATGCCACAAGTCAGAGTGGCACAGTGGAAGCGGTGTCTGGCTTGCAACCCAGAGGCACATGGATCGAATTCACACGCTGCTATGAATGTTTTGCCTCAATATTTATAAGCATTTACATATTTTGTGCGCTTTTTTTACATTTTCTTTGATTTTTTTATGGCTTATGTAATTTCCTGAAGTAAACCGTCAAATTTTGTAACGTAATATTGCAGATGGTAGTTTTCTAATTATTATGGTTTACAAACAAAGTATAAGACAGAAGCGGACACCCAATTTTCGACCTATGTCTAAGATCCTTCGTGGCGCAATGTTGTCAGAACCCGACTCACGTGCCGTCAAACCCAGGTTCAAATCCGAGTAGCCTTAAAGACTTTTTCGCACTTTTTATTGTTTACAATCAAAGTGAAAAGACAGAAGCGGACACTAAATTTTCGACCAGTGTTTAAGATCCTTTGTGGCACAGTGGTATCAGTACCAAACTGACGTGCCGTCATTCCCAGGTTCGTATCCGAGTAGCCTCAAAAACTTTTGCACTCAACAAAAACTTTTCATGAAGCAATAGTTCCATTAGCTAAATACAGAGGCGCCACTGAGCTTTACCCCTATTGGGCGCGAAAATAGGCCTCTATTTCCGTATATACATAGTAATCTGTGCCAGAATCCTTAATGTTTTATATGTTGTACTAACAGAACTGTCTGATGCACTAACTAAAGGAAAGCCGACGTCGTTGCATAATATTTCGAAAATATACATTACGTACACAACGCTCTTGACGTCAGAGACCGTGTTGGCCATTATGAATCTGTAGAGGTTCGTGGTTGGCATCGAGTATGTTTTAAAATCCAGAAAGCGAAAATGTATTCTTCGAAAGTACACCGTAAAGGTTTTGAACATTTATGACGTCACTGGCCGAGCTGCGATCGACATCACCATTCGGACATTTATGACGTCACTGGCCGAGCTGCGATCGGGTATAGGTAGTTTCAAATAACGCTCCACATAACGCTATTCTATTCTATTCTATTCCACAAAGTGTCTTGGTGGCTGTACAAACATTAATAAATAATAATAAATATATTGGGGACAATTCCATACCAATAACCTAGCTCCAAACTAGGATACCCTGTAATATGGGCACTAGATAACGTACATAAATACGAATATCACATACATGACTCGGAAACAAACATTTTTGCTCATCACACAAATGATTGCACCTTGCAGGATTCGAACCCGCGACCATTTGATTTCGTTCCCAGGGTCACTAGCCACTAGACCAACCTATTAATTATTTATTTGCTATTGCAACACAGATAGATTTCTGCCAACAGCCTTCAGTGGCAACCCGACTTGGCCGTGAATAGTTAGAAGACGAAGGCGAGAGCGAAGCTTAGCGAGCTCCCGCCTTCGTCTTCTAACCTATCACGGCCATGTCGGGTCACTACTGAAGGTCTGTATGTAAGTTTGTTCGCGCATCAAGTAAAAACTACTTAACGATTGCAATGCAATTTTCACTATTGGATAGCTTAGGGTTTGAGTTAAAAACTGGGCTGCTTAGTATCTTAATCTGATGATTAGATGCCGAGCAATCGATAAAAAACTATACGACGGCTGAACAAATGTAGTATTATTATTGTATATTATAGGTACTTTTGGTCCTGGAATAACACGTATGAGTAACTTTTATATGAAATGACCACGCGGGCAAAGCCGCGGGTACAGCTAGTTCTATAATATAGCACTCGTAAGATTAAGAAAAATCGATTGACCTGAGCATCATCGAAATAGGTCTACGCGTTAGGTCTATATAGTGCCACGTAGGAACTGACATACATAGGCTGATAAACACATTACCCGTTCTTTGCGTTGCACAGTATGGTAAAAAGTACGGGACCAACTGAGGTTAGAATTCACACTAGAAATATCAACAATCTCAAAAAATACTTTAAATGGAGGAGTTAGAGTGCTATGTAAGACCATTATAGCTAAATAAAGTCGTGCCTTATCAATGGCCCTCGGGCGGCCTGACAAACTCTGACACCAGAGGCCAGCACTACCTCATAAGACAAACAAACAATGGCCCTCGGGCGGCCTGACAAACTCTGACATCAGAGTCCAGCACTACCTCATAAGACAAACAAACAAAAAGCTATATGAAAACATTTCATTCCATGTTTTGGAGTTATTTCCGATTAAAATCACAGATTTTGAAAGAAATAGAACAGAAAAAGGAAAATTCTGACGTTTTCCTTTTATGAGGTCAATATAATGTTTCTTACGCTAACAAAAGAATTCACTTCACACGAAAGTAATTTAAACGTTTAGGTACAAGTAAGCATATTACCTCCAAAACTGTTGTACCATTACATTAGAGCGATGGTAGCCTAACGGTTCAATAGTAACTTAGAATCTAACGATACCGGCGGGTTCGATCCAGGCTCGGCTGTGACCAATGACCTTTCTACGTTGTGTGCGGTTTTTTTATCGCTCCGTGCTTCGGAGTGCACGTAGAAAGAAAAGAAAGACAACCTATTTAAGCTTTCTGTCCCGGCTGTTATTGATAAATAGTAGTCGTTATGCCATGCCAGAGGCCATCAGGTGACCTGACAAACTCTGACACCAGAGGCCTGCACTACCTCATACTTCAAACAAACAAAACATATTACATTTTGAAGATTCATTTAACTCGTTGAGTCCTGACACTGACAGCGAGG
Organism: Alsophila aescularia; assembly: GCA_946251855.1. Lineage (NCBI taxonomy): Eukaryota > Metazoa > Arthropoda > Insecta > Lepidoptera > Geometridae > Alsophila > Alsophila aescularia. The sequence continues at coordinate 39,965,608 of OX276386.1, read as the reverse complement.
TAGTAGTGTAGTGGTGGTATTATGTACCCACCATTATCATTCCCCAGAAACATAATTATTATACGAACTTCAAAAACATAGTGATAATATTATGTATTAAGTATATGTGTTTCTACTTTTTCTATTTGTACAACGAAATTCGGTTTGGGGACACCTGGCCTCATGATCGACGATGCTCAATTAAGTAATTAATGTGTATCAACATCATGTGATAATAATTGATTAAAAGCTATAATATCGATTAAAATTAGCATAATAATTGAAGAAAAAAAAACAATAAATCACATCTGTCACATAAAAATTCGATGAAAAGATAATACTTATCACCCAAGAGTTAATAAATGGCCGCACAATTAGAGGTAACATTCATTTGTTATTGCATAAACCTCGAAAGAGTCGTGTGGATATCCATATTGTATATGATAAGTGTATATAAATAAAATTTCGGAAAAAATGTATATTATTCAAAATTGCGCAGCGCTGAAACTTAAAGCCGCTCAAAAGTATAACATTTCCCCTGAAAAGTGTCACATCGGACATCTGCTACTTCAAGGAATGCTGGAGAGGCCCAATGATATTCACCAGGTAGATAGTGATGTCTTTCCAAAGTTTGTTTTTAATTAACAAACAAAACTTAACGGGATACTGTTTGAGTTCTAAATCTAGTTTCGGTCGACTCCATGTTGGAGAAAGTTCTAATTTTTTACCTTAGTAGGTATGTTTTTATGTTGACTGTATTCTCAGTGGGATTTCTAAGCAGATTTGAGTTCACATGAACTCTGCTGAATATCATCCAGGGACTTTCGCCGGTACACGAAATTGGGACGGATGTTTTGCTTTGTATTTTTTCTCGAACTTGTGTTACTTCGAGTGTTCGTGTGTAATATTGGTGCAATATTATCAAATGTGTAATGTGCGCGAGTGTGAGCAAATGATACAAACGCGGAAAAACGTGCCATTTCGTATTCAATCCGGATCTCCCGAGGAAGTTTCAGTAAAGATCCACCACTTTACTGAATCGTGGCGTTGACAACCTGATTGAATGAGACTATGAGACTCAACAATTTGACAATTTGTTGAAAAAAACATACAACTTGTAATATCTCTTTACATTGGCTAAATGCACTAGTGATGCGGAGAAAACTAATAAAAAAAACATCTGCACATCTGAAGTGCTATTACCCAAGATTTTCATGCAATTTCGACTCTAACGCGCTGCATTATGTGCACGTGATAGTGACAATCTGATTGCAACCAAGATCAGTAATGGCAGTACTGTGGTAGCTCGTTGTTTGCCTATCAAAAGAAGGGGGGGGGCAACTATTCACCACAGTCGGTGTAATAATACATAGGAAATGCTCACATAAACCGTGGAATGAGAATCCTTACGTGATAATAAGATCACCCGGTCATATTATTACAACGGCCACCAAACGTCCGCTCCGATAAAGTTTTTTTTGTTTTTTTTTTTTCCTTGTAGATAGTATTTTTTTTCAACATTGGATTTTATCGGTAATCTCTATCTTTTGGCAACTAATTTGGCCAGACGCGCTTTACTGGCTATATAATGATAAAATTGTTTCTCTCCGATAATCTTTTCACGCCTAGCTTTTTTAACTGAAAACAATGTACTTTACAGATACTACGTATTAGTTTTATAATACAAAATCATTAAAGTACATATAATCTTTAATCGAAGCTCTTTGCTATTATAATCCTTCATAGTCAGTACATAAGTAATATCCTTTTGTACAGGGTACAGTCAATTATCTGTCATAGTATGGGTATAGTCACAGTACATATATAGTCCTATATATGTACTGTGGTATAGTAGGCACAGTAAATGCTCAGTACATAATATAGTCCTTACGAACAGTACCTAGTGAATCGAGGAGTAAACGGCCAAATTGACGCACGCAGGCCGGGAGGCAGGGGTCTCAGAGTGGTTTTGAAACGACGGCTACGAGCGAGTGAGAACAAGAGAGCGTGCTGTGCAAGTAGGATGCCAGTACCACAAATAGACTGGACCAATGAGTATAACCTAGTAACATAGGTATATATCATGGTTGGAATCTTTAGTCCAATCTTTTCGACCCGAAACTGGGCTTGAAATCCGAAAAAAAAAACTTTATTTTTCTGTCAAAACTTCGACAACGCATCCACTCCGTCTAAATGTCACACATTTGTGAATATTTTCGTATTTTTGCGATTCTGTCGGTCCGTTTTTTATCTTCAGTCGTGCTTGCGTGCTTCTCTCCCACGGGCCTCTTGGCATGCCACTTAACCTGCCCTGTCAAAATAGCCCCTACATATTGCAGTGTGTTTGAATAACTCTATAAACTCACATAATACATCAGTTGTTTTACTTCCATATTTCACGGAAAGGAATAAACTCAAATAATCTAGGTATGTATTCCAGGGCCAAACTACATATAAAGTACAATAATTTACCAAATGTTGTCTTCCGTCAAATATTATTGGCTTTTTCTCGTAAGATTGAGATACAAAGTAGGTAATTAGCTTTAAAGTCAAAGCTATCCAATAGTAAAACCCGCATTTTAAGCAGTCCAGTACTTTTTACGTCAAAAAAACTTGTTTAGTAGCACATTTTATTCCCATAGACAATATTTTTAATCATCTTTTTACTTACCTTTTGTTACTTACTGCTTTATTGTAAATACTAGCTGTGCCCACGGCTTTGCCCGCGTGGTAATTTCTTAGGATTAAAATGAACCTTTGTGTTATTCCAAGACCAAAAGTAGGTACCTATAAAGTACAAAATATCAAATTTCGTTCAGCCGTCGATCAGTGTTTTATCAAGTACTCAGCTTCTAAAATCAATCGATCCAATAGTTTACAAGTGATGCGCGAACAGACACACAGACACGATGTTTTTATTTACATGTTATGTAATTTTATTATAATGATTATTATTATTATAATTATTACAATCATAGGTATTCTGATAAAATCATAACCCTCCTTTTTGTAGCCCGGCAATGACCCGCCATTAGCAACCCTCGGTCTCCGACTGGCATTAGACATCAAAAACAAAACAATGCTTCGATATACTTACTGTCTAAACGTAGTGATTATATTATCTTTGATACTGTCCGTAAGCATTATATATGTACTGTGGGTTCATACTTCATACCGTAGAGAGAGTATCTCTCTACGCTTCATATACCGATATAATTTCATTTTTATTAGATTGATGCGGCCACAGATGAAACAGAGACAAACATATCAGTCGTGAGGCGTTGTATGCGTCTTGCCAGCGCCATGAACGCATACGGCCTTAGGCCAGGAGACGCCGTAGTTATCATGGGATTTAACCACCTCGACCTGTGCATACCATTTTTCGCCTGTCATTTTAATGGACTCGCTGTGTGTGGCATAGATCCCGGATTCCAGGGTAAGTAATATTCGATATAAAACAAAAAGTACCCATATCAATGAAACAATTAAAACTAAAAATGTATTTATTTATACTATTTTTTGGGTTGGTATTACGTTAGTTTTTACCGAGTATACAAACAAGCAATCAAGCAGGCATATTAACAGGTATGGAACATGCAGGCAGCTGGTAAGCAGGCATGCAAATCAGCCAGCAGTCAGGCAAGCACGTTTGCATCTATAAGGCCCATCTCATATAAAATCCTAAAATACCTATGAAATGAAATTTCAGGTATGGTAATTAAAGTTCCGATAATAATATAATAAAATATCAGAGTAGTCTAAAAAAAATATTGGTATATAAAAAAATATGACTGAAAACTTTTGTGCAAATAAAAATACAAAAACTACTTTAACGAATGAAATACTGAAAGTTCCTAAAACTTGAAACAGTGATTTGTGAAGGAGTACTAACTATGTTACCTTTAAACTTGAAACAGTGATTTGTGAAGGAGTACTAACTATGTTACCTTTAAACACTAGAAGCGAAGTAAATATATATGTCTATGACTAGAATAATTTATAAACATTTTTAACGGCATATTTACCATGGATACTATTTTTATATAGGTCCCAATGTTTCGGCACTGTTGCAAAGCAAGCGTGACCACAGAAAATATCCCGTTTCCCATATGTTACTATAAAAAAATATCCCGTTTCTTGAAGATAAAATAAGAAGTATAAATATTACTGCTTATGTTACCTTTTTTGTGGTACCCAATCGTAGACAACTGCATATGTACTCTGTCTCCATTTTATCTCATAAATATGATTTTAGGTCAAGAAGGTTGAATTACGCTTACTTCGTACAATGTATTATTATGTGTTCTGTGGTACAATGACTCTTTTGAACCTAACATCATGTATGTCAACATAACTAATCTACTGCTTTTTTTGGGTGAGTCATGCGCCCAGACTCGGTAAAATTGATAATTTAATTTTAAATCTTGTAGGCAATATTTTATTTGAAGATTTAGTATTTCATTTGGAGTATTTACCGTACTTTTAGATATATTTTGTTGGGTTGATACTGTAAGTTCCTTCAGAACAAATATTTTTTGGAACGCGTGCTTGCTCTGTTGTAATTAACAATGGGCTGCAGTTCGCTTAACTTCATTTAAATAGGTCCAGTATTTTATGATAGTGATGCGCGAACAGACAGACAAACACACAGACAGCCAACATATTATTATATTTTAAGTTTTCTAGACAAGTTTTTTTTATCTCCCTCGTACCGACTTTTTATTTAGGTTTTGATTTGTGTTCGAGTTCTTGAAGACGTTTCACATCAAAACCAAGCAAACAGAGAACTTAACCTCTAACTCTAACTATTGTAATCAACTATGAATAACGCCGAAACAAAAGTTTCAACCCTTTCAAGTTTCAACAGGATTTTTCACCTTTGATTAATTTCCAGATGACCGCCAATCCGGTCGAAAACAAATCCTCGAACAGTGTGGGTGTTTTTCCAAGAAATCAGCCCATTCATACACCTTTGCTTACTGCTTTACATATTTTTTTGCAATTTAATTAAACTAAACTATTCAAGTTACACTAAAATATTTGTAATAGACCTTTCTATTTCCACTGTGCTTTGAACTATAGTTTATCTATCCGACCACTCCAAAAAATTACGAATCAGCGACCACCTCAAACAGATTTACAGTTCGCTAACGTACTCGTAGTTTCTCTGAAAAACGCTCACACTGCCCGAAACATGTGAGTTCAACATGGCGGTTACTCACGCGCGTAGCGGAAATGAAAAGGTCGAAACTTCAAAACCTCTTGTGGATTGATATGATTTCGTTCGGAAACTTGCATACTTAAAACTAGCATGTAATTTTAAATTATAGTACAAATGTGGTTATGTATGATAGTAAAAAAAAAAATATATTATATAATTGTTAACACATGTAAAAAACATAAACCGTAACTTACCGCTACAAAACTGATAACATTTCCGAACGATACTTAGGAAACAAAACCAGTCATAGACAATGTATCCAGGCCATAGACGCGAGTATGTAGACGATCCAGGCAGAAGCACAGAATAAACAATAGGAAGTTGAGAAGTTGGTTAAATGAATGGCCTAGAACTTCCCTGGTTTTATATAAGTTCATATAATGTCATAATGACGTCACGTGTTTTGCACAAAATTCCTTGCAAAACACTTCATTACGACAATTCACGAAGATAACGTAACGCGACGCGTTATGTGTCTGAATGGAAATAGCGAATAAGGGCCCAGCCTTTGCAGACCTGGCTGTTGATACTTAATAGCATTCAGAATGTGCTGTGTTTTATCCATTTATGATTTTCTAACCAAAAACTACAAAGACATTACCGTGGTGGTTGTAAAGCAATTTTATCATTAAATTGTATTTTTATTAATCATAATCTATCTTGATTAGATATCGCATTGTTTAACTAAAATCAAACTGAGAATGAATACAGTTTTCATTCCCACGTATTTAATTGTGATAAAATAAAACAACAAAGAACTTGATGTAAATAATATATTATGTGTATTATATTATTTACATCAACTTTTAGCTGATGATTGGGTACCATAACTGTATTTTCTATTTAATTTAATATAACTAGCGCAATGGCGATTAAAATTACCTAATGAATGTTTGTTTCAACAGACCTTCAAGCGTTATTCCCATACGTTAAGCCGACAATGGTGTTTTGTCAGAAATCTTGCGTAGAAAAAGTAAAAAATGCATTCGTGTTCAACAATCTAAAAGGCGAAATAGTAATATTTGACGACAAGGGTAATGATTTAGAAGCTTTCATACATCAATACAAGGGCACAGAAATTAATTACAGGTGAGATTTTTTGTGAGTAACCTTCTATTGCTTTGAATTTAACTAGTTTTAGACTCGCTTGAATCATGTTTTACTTTGATAAACGAAATAATAGAACATAACATATTTAATATAGATTACAATTAAAAAAAAAACTACTATACAGTCATTCTTCCCATTCCTGAGTTTCATTTTCTTCTGTTCATGTTTTCTACGATCTTAACCATCTGCATTTATCGTGTTGCACTTAAAATACTTTCCACTTTGAAATGCTATGTGTAAACTGTAACAGGCTCCGAAAGAACTCTAGAAGAGCTACTGATTTATTTTGTGCAAACAACCAACTATTGAGTCGGTTGTTTGCTTGAAGAGTACATACAAGTGATTGATTACGCCGTTAAAAATATAACATTACTGTTGAAACCACGTAATTATTTTAATCAAGGAAGCACTCGTTTTTTTCTATTTATTCGAATCTCCTACCTTCACTTACTTGCTTTTCAATTTGCTTTAAAACTACCTTGCTGTTTCATTAACTTTCAGGCCAGCTGAATTTGACCACGCCAAAACCAATGCTTGGCTGATGCTGACCAGTGGGACTACAGGATTGCCCAAAGTCGCGACGTTTCCTTTCGATACTATTCTCAATGGTGCTTATTGCTGGTGGTACGTACATTACCTACTCAAACTAATTAAATTGAAGTAAGTCAATTAACCTGCCAAACTTTCTTTTAAATTCAGTCTATTTTTGAAGTCAGGTGTTGCAGTCATTTTGATAAAACAGGAAGGAGACAGCTGAGTGAACGACATTTTTACTATTTTTCATATACACATATTTTATACTAGCTGTACCTGCGGCTTCGCATGCGTGGTATTTTCTTTAGGTTCAAAGTACCATAATGTGCTATTCCAGGACCAATATACCAACATTTGATCAACTTTTTTTTAGCCATCAAAAACACTTTTATTAATTGCTCGGCTTCTAACTCACCAGATTGAGATACCAATTACACCAGTTTTTAAATCAAACCCTAAACTATCTAACAATAAAAACCGCATTGCAATCGGTCCAATAGTTTTTACGTGATGCGTGAACAAACAAACATACAGACAAACAGACAGAGCGACATGATTAAAAAAATATTTATATTCGTGTTCAATACCTTTTTTAAGCAACCAAGAGCATTTTTTTATTTACCTTCTTTTTACAGCCTTCTACGTACCTATTATATATATTAATATAATACCAATGTCCTACCTAGTAGTATGAACTCAAATCATACCAAGTTTTATTTGAATTCATACAGTAGTTTCTGTGCGATGCGCGGTCAAGATACGGACAAACAGAAGACAGACAAAAATAAACAGTAAAATAGTTTTGGCTTCAGTATCGAATATAGAGAAAATCCAAAAAATATTATTTATAACTTAAATATTAACATAGACCCATATCCCACAGAAACCCTTTAATTTTTCGGGATATAACGTGTCCTCAATTTTAACCCATCATATAAATTAAGACGGTGCTAAGTTGCATCAAAACCCATCCATTAGTTGCAGCGTGGTACGTGTTCTTTTAAATAAGTTTTAACCCCTATCCTGCGTGAAACCATTAATCTTTCGGGTTGTAAAGTATCCCATGTCATTCCTCGTAGTTTGATCTCAAATCATACCAAGTTTCATTTTAATTCATCCAGTAGTTCCGGTGGCATGATGCGCGTCCAAGATACAGACAGACATACATACGGGCAAAAATGAGAAAAACATACAGTTTACAGTTCATTATCGAACATAGAGAAAACTCAAAAAAAAAATGTTCGCTATAGCTTTAATGTACAGTATTTGAACCCATATCCCGCAGGAACCCTTTATTTTTTCGGGATAAAAAGTATCCATAATTTTCAACCATGTTATAAACTATGTCTGTGCCTAGCTGCATCAACATCCATCCAATAGTTTCAGCATGCTCCGTGTTCTTTTAAATAATTTTCCACCCCTATCCTACAGGAACCCTTTAATTTTTCGGGACGAAACATATCCTTAATTTTAACCCATCATATAACTTAAGACGGTGCCAAGTTACATAAAAACCTGTCCATTAGTTTCAGCGTGGTACGTGTACTTTTAAATAATTTTCAACCCCTATCCTGCAAGAACCCATTAATTTTTCGGGATGTAAAGTATCCTACGCCCTATCTCGTAGTATGAACTCAAATCATACCAAGTTTCATTTGAATTCATCCAGTAGTTCTGGCGGCGTAATGCGTGGCTAAGATACAGAGACACAGACATACAAACAGAAATGAAAAAATATACAACTTAGACTTAATTATCGAATATAGAGTAACCTCCGAAAAAAAACCACAATATATTTAATGTACAGAATTTTGACCCATATCCCACAGGAACCCTTTATTTTTTCGGAACAAAAAGTATCCATATTTTTCTATCTTATAAACTATGCCTGTGCCAAGTTGCATCAACATCCGTCCAATAGTTTCAGCGTATACGTGTTCTATTAAATAACTTTCCACCCCTATCCTGCAGGAACTCTTTAATTTTTCGGGATGAAAAGTATCCAGTGTCCTACCTCAAAGTATGAACTCAAATCATAGCAAATTTCATTTGATTTAGTGAGTATTTTCGGCGTGATGCGCTGCCAAGGTGCAGAGAGACAGACGGACAGACAGACAGACACACAAAAATTACAAATATACAGTTATGGCTTTAGTATTGAATATAGAACGGCCTCCAAAAAATTTTTACAAAATATCTTCAATTTACTGAATTTGGGAAATTATCCCGCAGGAACTCTTTACTTTTCGGGATAAAACTTATCCTTCATTTTTACCCATTATATAAACTATGACTGTGCCAAGTTGTAACAAAATCCGTCCAGTAGTTTCAACGTGATACGTGTTCTTTTAAATAACTTTCAACGCTTATCCTGCGGGAACCTTTTAATTTTTCGGGATTAAAAGTATCCTATTTCCTACCTCGTAGTATGAACTCAAATCATACCAGTTTCATTTAAATTAATTCTTTAGTTTTGGCGTGATGCCTAGCCAAGATACAGACAGACAGACAGATACAAAAGAAAATTTCAAAATATCTTTTATGTACAGAATTGGATCCGTTACAGTTTTATTATAAGTATATAGATATATATTTATTAAACATGGCATACCACATAAGTTTTAAGTAAAAATAAATCTTAACCTATAAAATTTAGTCTAAATCTATCCTTATAGTCTAAAAAACTTGGTGTCCATGATTCAATATGATGATGATGATGTAGCTCAAGCTACATTTGAATATGATGATTATTCTCAAAGTGAGATGTGAACCAGCCCTCTCCATATTTTTTTCTATTTCAAAGATAAATTGTCGATAGAAAACATTAATAATTTTATATTTAAATCGTAGGCAACCGTTCCCATATAAATACAAAAGACTATTTGCAATGGCGAATCTACACTGGTTGTCTGCATACATCCACTTCGTTACTGGACCTCTACGACGCTTCACAAGGATCCAGTCCTCCAAGCCACTCACCGCTCTGTCTCTCATCAGTATCATCAATAATTACAAGGTATGAAAGCTGAATAATAAATGTATTCAAATAAACTATCATTATTAAACCTAAGTGAAATATCGCCCCAGTTGTGTATACTCTAGATGCTCGTCAGCACTATGGCACATTTTGTATCGCAACTTATTATGGTTTCGACACAAGTTATGAGTTTGATGTGCGCGAGTTAGATATAAGTGAATAAAAAAAACAGTTACATATTATTATATTTATGGTCGATAGAAGTCGCCATACATCTGCTGCGACTTGTATCGACCTTAGCCCACACCAATAAAGAAACGAACTGAATATGGCAATTCTTCGCTTACCTACTGTATGTCTCAGGCTTGAAACTAAAAGGGCAAAAAAAAAAAAACAAGTAGACGTCGACACAGATTTGGTGCACCCTTTGCCTTGATTTATTAGTGAAGTAATTCAATGAATATTATTATTACAAAATTCAAATTGGTCAAATAAGAAACATCTTTGGTATCCTTAATATATTAAGGGGGCTAATTAAATCCATTGACTAACACATTTAAATAAAGATTACGCTTATAGCGTAAACAATTGCACTCATTATCACAACATTTCAATATGATTTCAGCCCGAAGTCACAGCCTGGACGCCATTCCTAATGAACCAATTTGTAGTTGCCGCTGAAAAGGGTCTATGTGACCTGTCGTGTTTCCATTCCATTACCATTGGCGGTGGACGTGTGGAAAAGTCAATACTAGATAAATTTAAAGTAAGTTTTATACCTAGTACATACATATAAGATGTTTTAGACTCAAAGTCAAAGTACCTACACGTAAAACACGAGTAGGTACTAGCACTTTTATAAGTCAAAATTAACATCTCATGAACAAGGAGAAATACAGAAAATATTATAAAAAGATCAGATCAATAAAATTTTGGTTTACTAAGTATACTTTGAGTTTGAAAAGGAAATTTTCCTTTCACGTGTCAACAGAGTTAAATCTCACACTGGAAATGGAAATACCCTTCTGACTCTACCGGACTCCTTCGGACTTAACTTAACTAAGAGACATTTGCCGACACTCTTGTAATGTGTCATGTGTGTATGTGTTTAACTTGATCAACACTAACAGTAACTCTCAGAGAAATAAAGAAAACAAAATTCATATGAAAAAAAACCATTTAGACTGACAGTGAAATAGAAAATTAAAAAACGTTTAGGTACTATTTACAAAATGGCCCCAACATTTCTGGTCGTCTTCCGCTGGGACCATTCAGTGACCTCACGGTACAGATACAACAAATCAAAACTCTTCTTACATCTTCCAAGTCATCACTGTTCTTTCAATATGTATATGTATAAATGATACCTGTAACGTTTACAGAAAATATGTTCTGCTTGGTTGAACTTGGTATATGGAATGACCGAACTGTTGGTGCCTGTTTTCGAGTTCGACGATGATGTGCCTGTTAATTCGGCTGGATACCCAAAGAATAAATACCAATACAAGGTAACCATATTATTGTATGATTACAGCCTATTTAAAAAAGTGTAATGTTCAATAGTTTTTTAAGCTTTCCGATATATCAACAAAAATCAACACAAGGAACTCCATTATTTTATTCAACCAATGTAACTTTGTAATTTCAGCTTGTTGACGATGATGGCAATGTTATCGATAAACCATACAAATCTGGCGAGCTTTGGATTAAAGGGGATGATTTCTGTAAGGTATGTATTCTTTTTTTGTTAAACATCGTGTGTGGTTATCTTCATAATATGATTGGATACCTGCGGCGTTGCAACGGCTCTAACACCCATTTTTTCGAGTAAATCTTTGATTGCAAGGCAATTAATTGCAAGTCCCGAATAGGAGGCCTTCAATATTAGTATCATAGTTTAAGATACTTATAGTTTGTAAGAATAAGTTAATTGAAAAACGTTTAAAAAAATAAACTTTTATGCAGTAGTCATGCAGTGTCATGGTGAAACTTTGAACGGACTATCATAATTAAATGCGTATACTACATTTGTGTCTGCGCTGTTAACCGTTGAGGAGTTCCCTAGTCAGGACCCAACCCTGAGTGCAGCAACCATTGTCTTGGTAAAATTTAAAACCGACTATAATAATAAAATGCGTACACAACATTTCATGTCTGTGCTGTTGCCCGTTGAAGATTTCCTTTATATGCAGACTATTTCATGGTAAAATTCAAAACTGGCTATCATAATAAAATGCGTACACAAAATTTCGTGTCTGTGCTGATCACCATTGTAGAGTTCCTTTATCTGGAGCTAATCCTAGATTTCGATTTGGTCATGCTTACCATAAAAATGCATTGTCATTGGAACTGAACCAATATGTAAAAATTCAACTCCATAGGATAAAAGGAAGTGGTTTTTATACAGCTTGCAAGATTTGACCTGAAAAAAACATACATACCATCATATACATACATACATTGCAAGTTAAATAAAAGCTTTTAATAATTATGCTTTTGTACTAATTATGCATTTGATAATATAAATGAAAATGTGTTTTATTTTCTCAGGGATATTTGAATAATCCAGAAGAAACTAAGTCGATTTTAACAGAGGACGGTTGGATTATGACGGGAGACCTGTTTTACAGGGACGACCAAGACTACTATTTCTTCGTCGAGAGAAAGAAACTGTTAATTAGATGCGCGGGTTACTGGGTAAAATACATCTTATTTGCTAAAAAAAATACTAATTTAACTCAAATACATTCACATTTCATATCCCAGATGTAATCTATTATTACGCTCTGTGGTAGGTGAGTCGTCACACACAGAACATTGTATGTTGGTATATAGGAATATTAATAAAAAAAATAGACAAGGAATAACTTATGGTCTGCGTCAACATCAATTTCATATAACCGATCACTGCTCCGAAGCGACTTGATTAATTCAACCTATGCAAACATTTTATCAACCTTACTGAAACACTGATCAGTTTAAAACTTATATGATACTTTACTAATGTTTTTTTTATTACGGACGTGATTCGAACTCGTATACATATGCCTTTAACGGCTACAGTGTTTTTTTTTACGATAATTATATGCTGTTGGTCTATAACTGACCTCTACAGCCTCACCGAGTGGGGCGGGAGAGTAGGGGTAGGGGGGGGGGGAGCGCTCCACCACAATTCGTGACGCAATGCGCACACCAAAGTAAAACCAAGGGGGTACGAACCTCGGCTTGGGCCGTCGCCTATATTACGGGGCTCGAACTAAACACCTCTGGATCACTGGTGTTAGTATTGATCCAGGGGCCCTAAAGAAAACAGTAAGGAGCCCTTTGAATGATTTACATAACTGACCGCCAATTCAGAATACACCTTCGAGAAGAATCGGCAAGGAACTCTAAGGTGCATAAAAGTTTTATTAATTACGGGACCTTCAACCTACCCGGCGAGGTCGGCGTCAGTGTCTAAGTGTGCATAACCTATGCATCACCATCCAAATTTTGAACGGGACGAGGTTCAGAACCTAGCGGAAAAATTTGGATGGCGATGCAGGTCACGGCTGAACGCAAAAATCAAAAAATAGATTTGGGAGGCGTTATCATTCTGACACGAAGTAAATCAATATTAACCGTGTTCGGTTGGTCCGTTCGTAATACTGCCATTAGATGGCGTTACCGTCCCTATCAGACGGGTTCAGAAGCTAGCAGAAAAAAGTTTCACTTTGACGCCTGTCAGCTGTCACTTTGACACTTGGCACTTTGACACCTGTCACTTTCACATCTATGTGGCAATTCCCATACAAAATGATCAATTTCGATTTGTTCATAAAAAACCTTAATCAGATTATATATAAATAAAAAGGCTAAAAACTCACGAAAAAGAAATTCGTGTGTTGCGTGCTGACGTTCGTAGCGCTCGTCGCGGCTTGTCGGCATTTCACTCCCAGATGAAGGACTTCAAAATAGTCTGAAACTGCTCGGAGTATTTCCGATTTTCTTTTTCGTGGGTTTTTAGCCGTTTTATTTATATTTAATATGAATATCACTCGCGTTAGTTTTCAAAATCATACCTTAGTCAGGATGAAAGGTATAGATATATCGTTTTCTGTACTCCAGACAACGTATGTGCAAAATTTCATCATGATCATTTGACAAGTGAAGGCGTGAAAGCGTAACAAACAAACAAACATACACACAAACAAAAAACTCACTTTTGCATTTATAATATTAGTCGTAAGTAGGATTCAAGACAGTTACCTAGCCCCAAACTTTGGGTACTAGATAACGGATAAACACACGTACGAGTAGATACAAATATTACATCAGATTTATACAACACTAGCTGTGCCCGTGGCTTCGCACGCGTGGTCACTTATCTAGTTTAAAAATAGAGTATTTTTAATGTGCTATTTCAAGACCTAAAATACCCGTACCAATATACCAACATTTGAAATTCTTTCAGCCGTCAAAAAGTTTTTATTGATTGCTCGGCTTCTACTTATTGGATTGAGATTTCAAGAAACCCAGTTTATAAGCCTAACTCTAAGCTATCCAACACTGAAATTGCACCGCAATCGGTCCAGTAGTTTTTACGTGATGGGCGATCAAACATACACACAAAAAAAACAGATAAGATAGACAGGGTTGCGATGCGATTTTCACTGTTGGGTTTGACTTAAAAACTGGTGTACTTTGATATCAATCTGATGCAATCTGATGAATTCGAGCAATCGATAGACAACCATTTGACATCTGAACGAAGTTTGACATTTTGGTACTTTTGGTTCTGGAATATCACAGGATCCTTTTTTATACGCTTTATATTAGCTTCACTTGTATGTTTGTAACCGACTCTTTTGGGCGCTATTTTGACCCACTTTAAACAGACAGATTTCATTCAAATTTTGTACACCTGTCAAAGACCGATGACAATGCAATAATTCGAAAAAAAAAACTAAAAAGTAGAAAATAAATAATAGTTTAAAAAAACTAAAAAACACGCTTTATATAGAAAACCAAACTAAAAAATAGAAAAGCGTGTTTTTTAGTTTTTTTAAACTATTATTTTTTTCCCAGAAAAATTAACATGAGGGCATAGTCGCGGGCACAGCTAATTATAAGTATAGATATAGATATTTTTTATGATAGCTTTTTTTTTCAATGTTCGATATTTTTTGTAAAAACACTCATACCATACCAGAAACTTTAATTGATGTTTAGCTAAAGATTATTTACATACCCCGTGTAGTTAACTGTTGTTAAAATAACTGAAAAGGGATTAGTGTCCCAAAACAGCCTTGAATAATTAGATAACTTGAAACTCTTCAAAAATAAAACTAATTTGTTCCGTTGATGCAGATTCCCCCACTACTATTGGAGGAGGTGATCAAACGTCATCCAGGAGTGATGGATGCCTGCGTTGTGGGCATCCCAGATCCTGATCTTTTAGAAAGAGCAGTTGCAGCTGTTCAAAGGAGAAACGGTGATAAGCTGGATCCTGAAGAGATCTTGCAATTACTTAAAAGTGAGTATATATATATACAAAGCCTGGGCCTGCATTCTCGACATAGTGATTGCTTTACAAACGAAATCGGTACATATACCGATGACAATCGTTAGGTGTGACAGTTATTGTCAAAAGCTATCGACC
This sequence comes from Alsophila aescularia, assembly GCA_946251855.1. NCBI lineage: Eukaryota > Metazoa > Arthropoda > Insecta > Lepidoptera > Geometridae > Alsophila > Alsophila aescularia. The sequence goes on along the minus strand of OX276386.1, from coordinate 39,950,146 downwards.
GTCATCGGTACCGGTTTGATCATGATTGACATTGATATTTGGTAGAAACTACCAAATATCGTTATAATCGGACTGTGCGATCGATTTTGTTTAAAAAGCAATCTCTATCGATGTCCAGTCTCCTGCCCTGGTACGATAACAGTACCACGTAGTGTCCGATACCTAACGGGTGGCCTCATGCTTAAAGCTTCTTATTCAGCGACAAATCTCTCGTGACACGTATCGTACGACATGTCGAGCGACGTCGGGAGATGTCGGACGACGTCGCGGGACAACTTGCCTAGCTTCCTTTTCCGACCAAAAGAGAGCGAGGTTAGATCTATATCCCGCGACTTCGTCGTTTGACATCTCCCAACGACAACAACATTGTCGTGCAACACGTGTCATGGAACATTTGTCAGCTAATTAATACGAAGTTTTATATGCTAACGGGTACCCATTACTGGCACTATAACGACGTGGTTAATCCTAGATTGTTACTAGTCATTTCAAATTTTAAACTTTCACGATTCGAAGTCATAGTTATGTATTTAAACGGGACTTAATCGTGCTGAAAACTTAATCAAAATATTCTCTCCACGGAACGTCACTACTCCTCCAGGATTGTACGTGAAGCGGTTGAAATTAAAAAGTATCCCAATTTCAACCGGTAGGATGGTTTCAAGTTGTCTGCGTCCTTGAATCCCGTGATAAGCAAGTGTTTGCGTCGCGGTTTATATCAGAAGAAAACTGCAGATGTCGTTAGTGTTGCGTGTCGTAACAATTCTGAAATATTTTAAATTTTTGTCTTTCTGTCTGTCTGTATCTTGACCGCGCATCACGTAAACGTTGTTTTTTTTTTATTTTGAAGGGTAGTCTTTATTCGATAGTGAGGCCATAACTGTTTATTTTCTCATTTTTGTCTGTCTGTCTATATCATAACCGTGCCTCACGTTTCTGCTACTGAATGAATTCAAATGAAACTTGGTATGATATGAGTTCTTAATACGAGCTAGAACATTGGATACTTTTCATTCCGAAAAATTAAAGTGTTCCCGCAGGATAGGGGTTGAAAGTTATTTGAAAGAACACGTATCACGCTGTAACTACTGGACGGATTTTGATCCAACTTGGCACAGTCATCTATCTATACTTATAATAAAGCAATAGCTACGAAAAAGGCTGTACAAAGAAGTCAAATAAAAAAATGGCTACAGAAATAAGCCCTAAAATAAGCTACAGAACATTTTTTTTGTTTTAATTCCTTTCTTTCTGTCTGTATTTTTGTGCATCGCGTAAAAACTACTGGACCGATTGCTATGTGGTTTTCAATGTGAGATAGCTTAGGGTTTGACTTAAAAACTGGTGTAATTGGTATCTCAATTTGACGATTAGAAACCAAGCAAATAATAAAAAAAAAAATTGAAGAATTTGAAAAAAAACAGCTGAAGAAATTTTGATCAAATGTTGGTATATTGGTATTTTAGGTCCTGGAATGGCACATTATGGGACTTTTAATCTACAGAAATGAACACACGTGCGAAGCAGCGAGTACAGCTAGTATATAATAAAGAAAAACATTAAAAAAAACAATTTGTCTTATATGTACAGAATTTGAACCTATATTCCGAAGGAATCCTTTATTTTTTCAGAATAAAAAGTATTTTTAATTTTTGCACATTATATAAACTATGACTGTGCCATCTTGCATCAAAATCCGTCCAGTAGTTTCAGCGTGATATGTGATCTTTTCAATAACTTAGAACCCCTATCCTGCGGGAACCAAACCATTTAATTTTTCGGGATAAAAAGTATCCAAAGTCCTACCTCAAAGTATGAAATCAAATCATACTAAATTTCATTTGAATTTATTAAGTGGTTTCGACATATTGCTCTGCCAATATATAGATAGACGCACAGACAGACTGACAGAAAAAAAAGAAAAATAATCAGTTTTGGCTCCAGTACAGAATACAAAAGAGACAGCAAAAAATTGTTTACTAATTTTTTTAATTTATAGAATTTGGTCCCATATCCCGCAGGAATTCTTTATATTTTGGATAAAAAGTTACCTTAAGTCAATCATTATATAAACTATAATTGTGCCAAGTTGCATCAAAATCCGTTCAGTAGTTTCAGCGTGATATGTCTTCTTATAAAAATCTTTCAACCCCTTTCCTGCGGGAACCCTTTGACTTTTTGGGATGAAAAGTATCCTATATCCTACCTCGTAGTATGAACTAAAACTATGCCAAGTTTAATTTGAATTCATTCAGTAGTTTCGGTGTGATGCCTAGCCAAGATACAGACAGACAGACCAACAGACGCAGACAAAAATGAAAAAATAAACAGTTTTGGCTTCAGTATCAAATATAAAACAGCCTCCAAAAAATTTACTAAATACCTTCAATGTACAGAATTGGACCTGTTACAGTTTTATTATAAGTAGGTATAGATATAAAATAATTAATAGCTGAATCTTCTACAGGCTAAAACTTCATGCAATATCAATAATAATTTGAAATTTAATAAAGTAATTATGTCCCCAGATCTGCTTGATACAAAATGTATTTTGCTTAGAGGTAGATAACTATAGGTATTAAACTTATACTATAAATATTAAAATTTGTTTTAACAGATTCACTACCGGAAAACAAGCAACTGACCGGCGGGATGTTCTTCGTTGATTCCTTCCCTGTTACGCCGTCTGGAAAAATTAATAGGTCAAAACTACGAGAAATCGCATTAAATACGCCAGCCATAATGCCTAAATGATAATGTTACCTATGGTGACAAACACGAGACCATAAAGAGAAGGTTTGCAATATAACTGGTGATAGTATCTCAAAAATACCATAAAAGATTACAATATTGTGTAATCATTGGAACATTAAGCGAGCGAATAGCATGTTCGTTCCCAATCCGACAGACTGACTTGGTTTTAATCAACTATCAGGAATAGAAACGTTACATCATGAATTTTAATTTCCGTTCACAATCTATCGACAGTTTATAATATAACTGGTTAGATTACAAAACAGTGTTTTTATCTGTTGACACAGGTAATTACTATGAAGACAGATTATAATTAAGTTAATTAATAAAATCATACAAATTTGTTTAATTCTATATTAAAATATTTATTGTAAGGTTATCCTACCGAACTATTGCTTGCTTGTCGTATGAGGTAGTGCTGGCCTCTGTGTTGGAGTTTGTCTGGCCTCCCGAGGGCCTCTGATGTGGCTTAACGACTGCTATTAATCAATAATAGCAGGGGCTGACAGCTTAAGGTGCCTTCCCAAGCAGGGAGCGATGGATATTATGAAGCTATTATTTAGATATATAACGCTGATAAATACGTATAGATACTTAAATTCTAGTTAAAAACATAAGAAATCATAAACACAATAATTATGCACACCCTGTAAGTACGAGTCATATGCAAACCTGAGGTATTCTTTGAAACCTATTATGAAAACGCAATTTTATATAATATATATTTGGCAGTAAGGAATAGTATATTTATTGGTGTCATCATCATCATCATCATCAGCCTGTATTCTTTCACTGCTGGACATAGGCCCCTCCCAGTGAACGGCACAGAGCCCGATCTTCGGCTCTTCTCATCTAGTTTCTGCCAGCCGCCTTTCGCAGGTCGTCATTCCACCGGCCGGTGGGCGTCCTACACTACGGTTGCCATGTCGCAGTCTCCACTCGAGGACACGTCTACCCCAGCGGTTGTCCGTCCTTTGAGAAACGTGGCCAGCCCATTGCCATTTCAGCTTGCTAATCCTTTGAGCTATGTCGGTGATTTTGGTTCTCTGGCGGATAGCCTCGTTTCGAATTTTATCCTTCAGAGAAACCTCGAGCATAGTTCTCTCCGTAGCTCGCTGAGCGACTTTAAATTTGTGGACAAGTCCCATTATTAGTGTCTACGTCTCGGCTCCGTATGTCATAACTGGTAGGACTTCATCGTCTGTTTTTATTGTAAAAACTATCTGTACTCGCGCTTCGCACGCGTGGCTATCTCACTAGGTTAAAATAAATCTATTACTATTCCAAGACCTAAAATACCAATATACCAACATTTAAACAAAATTCCTTCAGTCATCAAAAAGTTTTTATCGATTGCTCGGCTTATCGAGAGATAATAAGTACACCAGTTTAGGTCAAACCCTAAGCTATCCAACAATGAAGACCGCATCGCAATCGGACAAATAGTTTTTACGTGATGCGTGAACAGACTAACAGACAGACAGACACGAATTGAAATGCTTTGTTTATTTTCAGTATAGCTTATTTTTAGTACGCTATTTTTTTTTTAAGATCTTCCATTTACAGATTTTTTGGTACGTACTGCTTTATTATAAGTATAGAGAGCATCTATACTTATAATAAATCAGTAAGTACTCACACTTCACTTTTGGACAGAATAATAAAAATATGTATTTTATTACATTATTTTAATCATACCTATAAAACAGTACCGTGACGTACCTACTGAATGACTGACTGGCTGACTGACTGACAGACAACGCCCAGCCTATACCGGTGGACCTAGATGTTTGAAATTTGGAGGAATATTCCTCGAGTATCCCAGAGGTGAACAACGGAAGTAACTATAAACCGTACCATGGATGAATACCAACTCCAAATAAAATACCCCTACCCTGCGGGTACCCTGTAATTTACCGGTATGAAAAGTATCCAATGTCCTACCTCGTAGTATGAACTCAAATCATGCCAAGTGTCATTTAAATTCATTCTGTAGCTTCGGCATGATGCCTAGCCAAGACACAGACAGACAGACAAAAATGAAAAATAATACAGTTTTGGCTTCAGTATGGAATATAGAACAGCCTCCAAAATATATGTATATATATATATATACTGGGTTTTTTTACAATATATCTTCATTGTACAGAATTGGACCTGTTACAGTTTTATTATAAGTATAGATTATGAAGATTCATAATATAAATAGATTTAGATATGTCGTAGCCATATCTTCATGATGTGGTCGATAATTTCATTAAATATAACTTTTTAACGATGTGGCCAACCATTCCATGAAATGATCAATTCTATCTTATCGCCACGACATCTATACTAAAATTAAATATCAGAAACGGCGTGTTTTATTTTTTTGTACCCTTATAATCAAAAGGTGTAATTAAAAATGTGTGTGTAGCTTAGTGACCACAGGCTTTAAACTGTCATTGGTGTTACTATACCTAGCTATTATTATTACTAACAGGATATTTACCATGTATTTTATTGCGTCAGGTGTAAAATAAATTTGCAGACCACAGTAGTATATGCATACATGCACCACCGTCTTTGCCGTATATTAATAATATAATAATAATATAATAATAATATTCGGGACAATTCCACACCAATTACCTAGCCCCAAACTAGGATACCCTGTAATATGGGCACTAGATAACGGATAAACATACTTCTATACGAATATACTTCCATGACTCGGAAACCAACATTTCTGCTCATCACACAAATGATTGCACCTTGCAGGATTCGAACCCGCGACCGTTTGATTTCGTTCCTAGGGTTACTAGCCACTAGACCAACCGGCCGTCAAAATATTAATATTAATTCCTTTCCATCTAAAAGTTGTCTGGAAGAGATAGCTTTTTAGAAATAAGACCGCCCATTGTCCCATATATTTTGTATAAATGTTTTAGTTATTTTTGTAATTTTGTTCTATGTGGTGTACAATAAAGAGTTATCTATCTATCTATCTATACATTTTTGACTTCACCACAGCCTTTGTACAACCCTAGTTCCTCGAACCGAAATTCAAATTACCACTGCGAGCTTCTCAACTAGATATGCGCATTTTACAGTACAGCCATCGTCCTGTGTCTATGTGAACAATGGTGCAGCAATCAATAAGAATGTTCGACAGAATTCATTGCACTGAGGCGTAAAATAATAGCGCGCAATTAATTTTCATTGTCCTTTTTCTTTGACAGCGAATTTTCACATCTCGGCGTTTTCCGTGATTGTAGCTCCACTGAGTTTTTATAGCCGAGCTGTTGAAATGAAAATGGAAATATCGAGAGAAATATCTGTGCTCGAATATGTTTCTTGGAACAACTGCAAACCACATCTGTAAGCTGTGAGGAATTTCACATTTTAATTGCGTATAGTAAACACTTTAAATCGAAAAGCATCAGGCGTTTAATTATTGATAGCGAACTAATTCAAGAAAACGCCACTCTGGGTGAGTGGTTGCCTACACACTACCTAATAAATATTAAAAAAAACAAAAGTTTGTATGTATGTAGGTATGTATATTTAAAAACAGCGCTGATACGGCTGAACGGATTTTGATAAAATTTGGAACATAGATATATTAGGTCCTGAAATAACACTTAGGATATTTTCATCATCATCATCCATCATCTTTATTTATACGGTTAAACCGCAGGGCGCAGTTAGTAAATATTATTAATGCGAAAGTTTGTATGTTTGTTACTACTCACTGTTGAAACATCTGGTCGGACTTTGATGCAACTTGGTATGACTTTAGGCACTAGAATAACACAATTAATACTTTCATCATCATCATCCATCATCATTGTCCACGTGGGTCAAACCGCGGGGCACAGCTAGCAAGGATATAAAACCCGCAGTTAAAAGTATCCGACACGTGAGTGTAGAGAGGCGCTCGCTTCTCTCTGGCATAGCCCAAGGGAATGTCCGCGGCTGCGCTCGCTTTTTGCTCAACGAGTTGGCTCTAAGTGCTCTCCTCAGGCACTATACACCCACTCGACATTAATGCATTCCATTCCGAGTTATGCTACGCTCATGTAAATTAACGCCCCATTCAAATTCTCCATCGCCATAACATACGATTCTGCCGGATTTCGCGTTCACGAATCATGCCGGCATTGTACCAGAATCTCGTAATTGAAAGCGGAGTTTACTTAGTATAATGTTAAAAGGCGTGTCACGTACTTCACGGACGAACTCCGAATACAAATAATTCGTGCCCGGCGTGTATCACCCTTGAAACATCTCAGAATATTTATATTTTGTGTTTTTACTATCTTTAACTTGTTTATAGGCTTTGTGAGAACAATGTTGGCTTTTCAAGATGCATTTATAACATAAAATGTATGTGTTTTTTTTGTACTGTGCAGTATATATTTATAAACTTTACATGATTAATAAAAATGTGGTAAAGTAAATCTTCACCGTGAAATCCTCCAACTTTGCTCACTTTTTACACTGTTTACACCACTGTCTAAAAAATACGGGGTGTTGAGCCGCATGTGACTTAAGTTTTATAATTTAACCGATTTAGAATCGTTTAGACTGGTCATTCATCTAGATTTTTGGGTAGTTTCTTTATAAACAAACATCGACCCTATTAAACTAAGGAGGACGGGGCAACCTAGAACTTCATGTACACTACACCCGGACCTAGATACAGCTACAGGAAAACACACCCACACAGCTAAATTTGCTGTGTCGTACACTTCATGCACCAACAACAAAGATAGAGCAACAACAATAAATAAAGATATTTTACTATACAGTGTTGTATACACCTGTAATTGATTGGTTCACATAATCAGTATGTAACCTTATCCTAAGCTAACTATTAATGTTTTGTGAATTGTCCGTTGGTGTGTCTAAATGAAAAAATAAATAAATAGCGAGACATACGCAAACAGTAGCGCAAAAGAGATAACAACATTAATTCTCGAACCAAATACGATTCGGATATCGGGTAAGTTCGTTTTATTCCGTAAACAAAAAGTAACGTAAGGAACTGTCAGCAAAAAAAAACAATGAAATAAAACAATATTAGCTTCTACCGCAGTTTTAATCACCAATGTAAAAAAAATACTATTTAATAAGTTTCGTATTTTTTTTTAGTAGGTACCTAATACATATCCGCTGTTAGTGTGTACTTGAGTAACGACATTTGAACATTTTATCGTCCAATACGAAAGTTTATTTATACGAGTATGTTACTCAATCACGCTCGGACGGCTGATAAGACTATGATGATCATTTGAAAAAGAAAAACTCGATTGCTTGGCCATAAATTAAACTAGTGTCAATTGATAGGGAAAATTATAAGAAACAAAAAGTGTTCTATGAAAAAATCGTGATATACTTTAACACATATTTGGGTTTATTTTTCGTCCAATTTGCACGATAATTGCACGATAATATTAATATGTCGTGCAGTTATGGGATGGTGCATGTTAGATTAGTTGTTTGTGACATTAATTTCATCAGACCCCCTCATCCCTTCCTGACCAAGACTGAAAATCAATATTGCAACTTTATGTTCCTAACGCATGTAAAAGACGAAAAAATATTTTTATACCCAAATATCTCAGAAAATATATCAGTTTATTAACACTTTATGATTATTATATTTTTCCTGTCGATTGACACGAACTCATTAATGACCAAGAAATCGCCATTTTTTTTTCAAATTCGCTGCTGTTTAGGTATGCCAATAAGATAATATGCTCTTTAATATAGGTAAGTACATATCACCTACCCAAAAATATGGACCTGCGCTTTTTAATATCTTCCTATATTCTTTGTGAGTTGTATACATATGTTCTGATTTGAAGCGTATTGAATATAATCAACTGTTATTGTTGGGTAGCCAATCTAGCTCTTCCCCATAGACAACTGCATATTACTAGTACTCTAGACAGACTATTGACGAACGTCGCAATTAGCTGATTTGATTATCGCCACTTTGGCGCTGTTGGCGCTGTTGGCGCTGCCAAAGTACTGCACTTTGGCAGTCGTGAGCGTCCACGGAACTAATGTATTTATTACGTACGTAAGTAGTTAACGTATTTACTTTTTTTGTACTATTGTACGCTTTGAATCGGCACAAACGAAAGTTCGGCAGAGCCTATCCATAGAGATCAGTGCTCTTCCCGCTGTCTTCTGACAACTTGTAGCCACTTATGTTTCCACCACTTATGTTTCTTTAGGAAACCTATTAATTACAATTAACATATCAGTGGGTGTAGAGTAGACAAAATAAGCATGTGAAGAAATATCAGGAACATGTTAGAAAGTATCTATTATGTTGACGCTTCTAATATAAACGAGGGGCAAATACCTGAAGATAAATAAAATATAATAATAATAAAAGTTTATTTGAATCTACCTAATTAAAATAAAATATGCAATTTTTAAGTGAATAAAATGAATTCTAAAATCTATGTAATTTTTTTCTTCCTGACGGTACAAAGCGATCAGGGCCCTATTGCATAAAGCGACAAATCATAATAAACCTACAAATAAATGTCAGTCGAATAAGCAAAAGCTGCGTTTCATATAACAAAAATATACGACATTTTTATAGTTTGACTGACAATTGTCGGTTTGATTGACATTAAAATTTGTCAGTGTACTATAGTTTTATGAAATAGGGCCTTGATCAAACTTTTATACGCCGTTTGTCTTGTCGCACTCTTACGATTCGTATATTTCTGTCCCTTTCTGCAAATGGCGATTTTCAAACAATATCAGTAGAATTTTAAAGAAAATTATGATTTATAGTACTTTCGAGTGAAAAGTAATGCAGTGCAACTTATTTTTGGTTCTTGAGCTATTTGTGCACCTTATAAAAAAACAGGAAGGCATTTTTGCTGCGTATTCCGAATAATATGTGGTAAAGTACACACACGTGTTACACCAACGCAACGCCGATTACGACTGAGGCCAATTGTGTGCTTTGCACCTAATATACGTGGTCCATGCTGAATAGTTGGTCCCTAGTCCTCTTTTGTTTAATAAGTCGATGTGAGAAAAAGAAAAAGAGGCGTGTACAGTTATGCGGATTTGTGCCCAACTTTACCACCCTTCATTTGAGAAGCCATTGTAAGACTTTTAGAGGCTGGTTTTAAGAATGAAGCATGAAAAAGGAGCAAAATGGGAACCAAAACTTAAAAGTTAAATAAAAGTCATTAGTTTGTTAATTAGTGAAGTAGGCAATGTTGGCTTTGATTTCAACTTTTATACTAATATGTCATAAGAGTTAGGGCTGCGCCATCAAATAATTACCTGAATCATTTTCACAAAGAATTTTATTAGTGGTAGGTACCTAATGAAATGGGTGGAAAACAATCAATTTTTTTACCTGATTACCTAATAAGGTTTTTTTTAAAACAACAGATAAATAGTACTATTTAGAAAAAAAACATGGAAAATAATACTAAAAATAAAGGTAGATAACAAAGGTAGGTAGCCTAATGGTTCTATAGTAGAATCCAATGATACCGGGTTCAGTCCTATCCTAAGCTCTGCAACAATCACTTTTCTAAGTTATGTGCGGTTTTCCATCGCTCCGTGTTTCAGAGGGCACGTTAAGCTGTTGGTCGCAGCTGTTAATGATGAATAGCAGTCGTTAACCTATGGCAGAGGCCCTCGGGCGGCCTAACAAACTGGCACCAGAGACCAGCACTGCCTCATACGACAATGAAACATTAATAAAAAATAGTAAAAAAAGGTTACACATTTTTAACCATATAAAAACGTGTTTGTTTTTGATCTATCGTTAGTACATAAATACCTAGGTATAATATACAAGTGCCAAACTGGTGTGACTATCGTACAAGCTAAAGTAAAAACGACATCAAATCGTATAAAGTATAAATGAAACAAATAATTTAAAAAAATGAGGTCTGTGCTACGCTGTGCTATGCTGTAAGTAAGTAGGCACTTACTTGAATTTGAAATATTTATTTATTTTAAGATTTATAGTCTTTATACGATTTGAAGCTGGTATCTTATTCTGTTCGCTAAGAAGAAAGCCATACTGGAATGGAAACAATTAAGTCCATATGTTTTAACCACCTGCGCATAAAACTACACAGAAGTAACGTAGCTACTACTGGGATTCCGGTTAATACCGCTTTTTATGCTCAAGTACTACTAAACTGATTTTGATAAAACTTAAATTATTCCCTAAGTTGAAAAATATTGAAACTATTACAAAAATGATTGCAATCGGACTTACCATTTCCGCAAAATACGTGGACAAACATACATACACGAAACACACGAATCACGAAATACTCACGAATCACGAATTATTCACGAATTTTGGCATATTTGACACTCTTATAGACCACTTTTCAACAATATTACATACATACACATCAATTTTGATAACCTGCTTATTTTTTAAGTTGGTTAAAAATAAATCTAGTAGTCAAACGCTACATAAAAAAGCCGTCGTGGAACGCCTGGCAGATATGTAAACATCGAATATGGCCGAGCTAAGGCGGAAAGAGCCGATGAGCCAAGACCGCGCGCTCACGTCGCCACGCCAAGAGTCGGCGTTACCCCCAAACCGCGCCATACCATACCTATCTAGGTACAAACTAACGGACTCAACAAGCAAGTCGCGGTCAAACCATAGCACACCAATAAATATGGCCTATATAATTTTTAAGCCGTTCAGTAGATAGTTCTGTGATAACTTTATAATGTTAGTGTGCTAATAATAAAAATACAAAAAGAGTTCAGTCTTTTTGCCTACTAAGGCATCCCTCAACAATTATTATTGTTATTATAGTAACGTTTCGCTATTACTAGCAAAAGTTCAAACAACCGACACTGTAAGCGTCTGAATACAAGCGCGTGGCGGCCTCGACTGATTTGAATCGCGCGCGGCGTCGCGCGCTGTACGTCATTAACTCGCGTAAGTAGGTATAGTGACGGATGCCTAACCGAGGTGCTGGTTCCTAACCTTCCCACGTTTTATAAGATCTATCTTTCCATATATTTTTTTATTTCACTTATTGGATTAATCACTATGTGAAATTATGCACTCCTTATATCCTATCTCTACAGATATTTACGTCAGCAATTAAAATAGGTATCTGTGCCGGTGATAAAACGAACCATCTCTACGTACCTATATAAAAATCAGTAACAAAAATTGCGGGGCGGCGGTCGGAAAAGAAGAGCCAAAAATAGGGCTCAGTGGCGTGCTTTGGGAGAGGCCTATGTCCAGCAGTGGACTGATGCAGGCTGATAATGATGATGATGAACAAAAATCTGTATATTGCATAGGTATACTTAGTACGACAATTCTGGTACGTTAATTAAAAATAAATAAAAGTAGTCAAGTTGACTTAAACTTAGATGAAGCCACATGAAATGTTTGCATGTTTACTCGTATTAAACTTAGATGAAGCCACATGAAATGTCTGCATGTTTACTCGTATTAAACTTAGATGAAGCCACATGAAATGTTTGCATGTTTACTCGTATTAAACTTAGATGAAGCCACATGAAATGTCTGCATGTTTACTCGTATTAAACTTAGATGAAGCCACATGAAATGTCTGCATGTTTACTCGTATTACACTTAGATGAAGCCACATGAAATGTCTGCATGTTTACTCGTATTAAACTTAGATGAAGCCACATGAAATGTCTGCATGTTTACTCGTATTACACTTAGATGAAGCCACATGAAATGTCTGCATGTTTACTCGTATTACACTTAGATGAAGCCACATGAAATGTCTGCATGTTTACTCGTATTACACTTAGATGAAGCCACATGAAATGTCTGCATGTTTACTCGTATTACACTTAGATGAAGCCACATGAAATGTCTGCATGTTTACTCGTATTAAACTTAGATGAAGCCACATTAAATGTCTGCATGTTTACTCGTATTACACTTAGATGAAGCCACATGAAATGTCTGCATGTTTACTCGTATTTTAACTTTTATTTATATTTCCGCTTTTCTGCGTTTATTTGTAACCTCGTCAAGTAACTAGCTCCCACATAACCGATTCAAATTCTGTTTTCACAGTATGGTATATGAGCATCTATGTACGCTAGGAAGCCGAGTACTTTCAGTGTTTTTATCTCTGAATCACTTACCACGTCCATAATTACTAAACTGATTCAAATTATCTTTTCACTGTTGAATATCCCAATAGTAGATTGTATTACTAGGGAACGAATTAATGTTTTGCCGGCGAGGGCACTTTTTTGAATCAAGAGCGGAGTGAAGTATTCTAGAGTAGAATCCTGAGCGAAGCGAAGGAATTCTTATGTAGAATCCTGAACGTAGCAAAGGATTTTGTGTCCGAGTGATACACTCATTTTACAGTGAGTTTTCATCCCCCTATAAGAGAAAAAATAAATGAAAGGCACTTGTAGATACTTTACAGCTCATATATTTATTTACAAGCACAAATTTAAAATGTACAATATCAGGAATACATACATACATTCAAGTGAAGTTAATTAAAAGCTTTTAAAATGAACTTCGAACGAAGGTGCGGACAACAGATAGTATCTAATATTTAAACTTAGTAGGTGTACGTTTCTGAAACCTTTTCAGCATATGTGCTCAGAATCAATTACTCGAGATCAGCTTATATCTTCTACTAGCTGTGCCCCGCGGTTTATTCCGCGTGCGGGATGATGATGATGGTGAAAAGTATCCTATGTGTTATTCCAGGGTATAGGTATATATATCCAATACAAATTTCATTTAAAATTCGTTCAGCCTTTTGAAGGCTGAACGAATTTTAATGAGTGAAGTATGATGATGATGATGAAAAGTATCCTATGTGTTATTCCAGGGTATAAGCTATCTCCATTCCAAATTACATCAAAACCCTTTCAGCCGTTTGAGAGTGAAGTATGATGATGATGATGAAAAGTATCCTATGTGTTATTCCAGGGTATAAGCTATCTCCATTCCAAATTACATCAAAACCCTTTCAGCCGTTTGAGAGTGAAGTATGATGATGATGATGAAAAGTATCCTATGTGTTATTCCAGGGTATAAGCTATCTCCATTCCAAATTACATCAAAACCCTTTCAGCCGTTTGAGAGTGAAGTATGATGATGATGATGAAAAGTATCCTATGTGTTATTCCAGGGTATAAGCTATCTCCATTCCAAATTACATCAAAACCCTTTCAGCCGTTTGAGAGTGAAGTATGATGATGATGATGAAAAGTATCCTATGTGTTATTCCAGGGTATAAGCTATCTCCATTCCAAATTACATCAAAATCCTTTCAGCCGTTTGAGAGTGAAGTATGATGATGATGATGAAAAGTATCCTATGTGTTATTCCAGGGTATAAGCTATCTCCATTCAAAATTACATCAAAACCCGTTGAGCCGTTTGAGAGTGAAGTAAGATGATGATGATGCTAATGATGATCATGTTAAGTTTCCTATTTGTTACTCCAGAGTATAAGCTATCTCCATTCCAAATTTCATCAAAACCCGTTGAGCCGTTTGAGAGTGAAGTAAGATGATGATGATGATGACGATGAAAAGTATGATATGTGTTATTCCAGGGTATAAGCTATCTCCATTCCAAATTTAATGAAAATCCGTTCAGCCATTTGAGAGTGAAGTATGATGATGATCATGATAAAAAGTATCTTAAGTGTTATTGGAGAGTATAAGCTTCCATTCCATCCATTCCAAATTTCATGAAAATCCTTTCAGCCGATTGACAGTGAAGTATGATGATGATAATGATGATGATGAAAAGTTTTCTATGTGGTATTCCAGAGTATAAGCTATCTCTATTCCAAATTTAATGAAAATCCGTTCAGCCATTTGAGAGTGAAGTATGATGATGATCATGATAAAAAGTATCTTAAGTGTTATTGGAGAGTATAAGCTTCCATTCCATCCATTCCAAATTTCATGAAAATCCTTTCAGCCGATTGACAGTGAAGTATGATGATGATAATGATGATGATGAAAAGTTTTCTATGTGGTATTCCAGAGTATAAGCTATCTCTATTCCAAATTTAATGAAAATCCGTTCAGCCATTTGAGAGTGAAGTATGATGATGATCATGATAAAAAGTATCTTAAGTGTTATTGGAGAGTATAAGCTTCCATTCCATCCATTCCAAATTTCATGAAAATCCTTTCAGCCGATTGACAGTGAAGTATGATGATGATAATGATGATGATGAAAAGTTTTCTATGTGGTATTCCAGAGTATAAGCTATCTCTATTCCAAATTTAATGAAAATCCGTTCAGCCATTTGAGAGTGAAGTATGATGATGATCATGATAAAAAGTATCTTAAGTGTTATTGGAGAGTATAAGCTTCCATTCCATCCATTCCAAATTTCATGAAAATCCTTTCAGCCGATTGACAGTGAAGTATGATGATGATAATGATGATGATGAAAAGTTTTCTATGTTGTATTCCAGAGTATAAGCTATCTCTATTCCAAATTTCATAAAAATCCGTTCAGCCGTTTGAGAGTGAAGTATGATGATGACAAAAAGTATAATATGTGTTAATCAGGCTATAAGCTATCTTCATTCCAAATCTCATCAAAATCCGTTCAACCGTTTGAGCTTGAAGGATGATGATGATGATGATGAAAAGTATCATTTGTTTTATTCTAGGATATAACACACTCACACAAACACATACAAACTTTTGCCTTTATAATATACTGACTTTCCCGCCCGCGACTTTGTCCGCGCGGACTACTGTTTATCGCGAAAAAAAACACCCTATGTTCTTCTAGGATATTAAAAACCAATAGACAAATAGAGACATATACATAGACATATACAACACATACATATACATATTTGTTATTTCATTTCCATGAGAACCGTTTCTTACATCGAGTAATCAACATTTTTCCAGTTTTCCCGTGGAAACTTGCAATTTTCCTGGGCAAAAATTATCCTGTGTTTTATTCCGGATATAAGCTATCTCCATTCCAAATTTCATCAAAATCCGTCTTGCCGTTATCGTGTGAAAGCTCCCCGAACAAACGAACAAACAGACGTTTCACTTTTATATATCGATATGGATAGGTACCTACTGTGCATTTACCAGTGAACAAACAATTCTCATGAATCGCACACTAAATCTCCGTACATTTTCCACATTTCCTTCTCTACGATAAAACGGGAACATAAACTAAAAGCATAATGTTATCTCACTCTTTCCCAATAAAGTACCGTCGACAGACGCTTCAGAGGTAGTAGCATAATAAAGGCTCATTTACAAGTAAGATGCCGCAGGTATTGTAGACGAAAACTTATCTTCGCACGTAATAGCAATGATGTATCGCTGGATTTGCCCATGCTGTAACTAATTCCTTGCCCTCCACCAACTTAAACATCGCTTGGCCAATTGATCGTCTATACTACGTTGTGAATATAAGTAACCCGGAACTTTTAGAGTGCGGGACTGTACTGGGAAATTATGTAAATTAATATGAAAGTACAAATACAGATATTATAATAAATATGTTAACTTAGCATCTGAGATTTGGTTATTAACATAGTGTCAACAAGAGCGTGTTCTTTGATAATATAAATGTGTTATTATAATATTCAAATAATTACTGAAGTCATATTGTTCGCATCTCTCCATACAGCACATCATAAAATATAAAACAGGAACTCAGAAGACTTATTATTTTGTTATGAGGAGGTGTTTGTTTGTTCTGCCTGATATTCTCCGACAATATGATCGGAGACTTTAAGGCATAACATGTTTATTCTCTTTTTATTTTAGAGTTTGGTTATATAAAACCACTCATAGGATAGTAGAACTTTCACCGACTACTTACCGGAGCGGTATAAGGTAGGAGGAGCGTAGGTATATTTTATGTGTAAAGCAAAGCAAACCATTCAGTCTAACATAACTGGAGTTAGTTCAGGTTGACTTAGTTGAACATAATCGGTCTATGCCGTAGCTTGTTTTCTTACTGACTATATCAGTTTAGTTTTATTTAAATAAAGTCTGGGTTATACCAGTATATAGTTTTGTTGACATTAGGAATAAATCCTTTTAGTTTATCGGCCTTGCCGTAATTCGTAGTTGAGACTAAAGCCTCTGATATTCAATATGTTTCCTTTTATAATATTTAAGGGTTTTATCTGGACTATGCCAGTGTGAATTATTTAGTATTCAGGAATAATCCTCAGTAAATTAATTATGAAATTATTACACTTTTGGAAGTACATTTCCATAATAATTGCTATTAATTCAAGGTTGTACCTTAATTAAAGATTTCGTAATCGATCAACAGTAAGCATGTCAATCCATCACTAGTGCCTGACAGAGCCAGAATTTACACGATAAGGGTCCCTTTGTTCAGCTTATAGCCTTTATCTTTTTTCGGAACATAAGATATTCTATCAGTGCTGGGTGCCTAAACAACAAAGTGAAAATTAACATCCTTTCCATATATTTCAACCAAGAAACCTATTAATTAGTTCGTGGTTGATAATATAAATATAACAGTTCTGATAGACTGAAATAGTATTAAATTCACCCTTAAGGCATAATTCATCTTTAATCTTTCATAAAGAAATTGGTTTGAAGGGTAGGAATATGACAGTTAGGAGGAAGCGATTGGAGTCAACCTCCGCTATCACCGATTACTTATCAAGCCATAATTTATCTGTATTTGATATTTATGTTTGAAGGTTGAGTTAGTAAGCAATGATCTGTTGGCCGAACAGAACAATACTCCACTTACTCTTTGTATAGTGTGCTTAAGAGTATCTCCTCTTTGTGAAGTCCTTTTGATAGCAGCAGATATTATTTACAAGTCAGCAATGCATAGAAAAGATCACGTATATAGTAAAGGTTGTGAGGCTTTAAAATCGCATCTATCCCCATACAATATCACTCACTTGGTAATAATTCATACAGTATGTAAATGAATAAGCTATCGCTCAATTAGTATATAATGTAAAACAAAAGTCCGTTATTTTATTATTCTATGAGGATAAGGGTATATTATACTTATTTCTAACGCTGTTGTATTTAGTGGTCATTCACTTGCGCAAACCAGGGGAAAGGGGGATCCTGCTTCTATCAGAAACAGGAAGCCGTTCCGAGACCTAACAAACGAATGATCCTTAAATAAACGATTTCGCCTTATTATCTCTAAAACTTATTTCTCTAAAACCCTTCACCAATTTATTCTAAGATCAGGAAATCTCGTACCTTTATCTAAAAGGAACATAATAATAAGATTTAATGTGCAAGGTTAATAACAGGTAGCTGTAAATAAACATTATTATCATCCTTAATATCCCTTCATCAATTCATGATACAACAGGAAATCTCGTACCATCACTAACTGAAAGGGACATGATATAAAATAATATGCAAGATTATTAATTATAGTAAAAAGTCAGGTAGCTGTAAATAAACATCATTATAATTTTCTACTATCCCTCCACCAATACATGATACAATCAGGAAATCTAGTACCATCATTAACTGAAAGGGACATGATATTAAATAATATGCAAGATTACTAATTATAGTAAAAAGTCAGGTAGCTGTAAATAAACATCATTATAATTTTCTAATATCCCTCCACCAATACATGATACAATCAGGAAATCTCGTACCATCGTTAACTGAAAGTGACATGATATAAAATAATATGCAAGTTTACTAATTATAGTAAAAGTCAGGTAGCTGTAAATAAACATCATTATAATTTTCTAATATCCCTCCACCAATACATGATACAATCAGGAAATCTCGTACCATCGTTAACTGAAAGTGACATGACATAAAATAATATGCAAGATTACTAATTATAGTAAAAGTCAGGTAGCTGTAAATAAACATCATTATAATTTTCTAATATCCCTCCACCAATACATGATACAATCAGGAAATCTCGTACCATCATTAACTGAAAGGGACATGATATAAAATAATATGCAAGATTATTAAGTCAGGTAGCTGTAAATAAATATCATTATAATTTTCTAATATTCCTCCACCAATATATGATACAATCAGGAAATCTCGTACCATCATTAACTGAAAGGGATATGATATAAAATAATATGCAAGATTACTAATTATAGTGAAAAGTCAGGTAGCTGTAAATAAACATCATTATAATTTTCTAATATCCCTCCACCAATACATGATACAATCAGGAAATCTCGTACCATCATTAACTGAAAGGGACATGATATAAAATAATATGCAAGATTATTAAGTCAGGTAGCTGTAAATAAATATCATTATAATTTTCTAATATTCCTCCACCAATACATGATACAATCAGGAAATCTCTTACCATCATTAACTGAAATGGATATGATATAAAATAATATGCAAGATTACTAATTATAGTGAAAAGTCAGGTAGCTGTAAATAAACATCATTATAATTTTCTAATATCCCTCCACCAATACATGATACAATCAGGAAATCTCGTACCATCATTAACTGAAAGGGACATGATATAAAATAATATGCAAGATTATTAAGTCAGATAGCTGTAAATAAACATTATTATAATTTTTCAAAGTAGACTAAATCTTATAAGTAATAATCCACCTTATTAGCATTAGGTATTAATCTGAAACTAGTCCTTTAAAGTACAAAAGAATCGAAACAACTCCTTCCTCAAAAGCTGTCGAAAAGGAAAACTCAGTCCTGTTTCATTAAGATAAAACAAGAAAGTTATTAATGAAAATTTGCTTATAAATATATAAATATTTACTGTAGGAAGCATAAAATAACCTATTTATTATACTATATAAGTTTTTAAGGCTGAAAATAAAACGCATAGACCTGTTTAAATAAAGGGAACAAAGTAAATTATTTGCTGGAAAATAATACATGCATAAACAAATGATAATGTCATGCTAAATACCAAATCAGAAATACAAGTCAAACAATTTGTCTCCTGCTGAAATACAAAACATAATTCAAAATCCCAATCGTACAATGAGTGATTGTATACTTAGAAGAGATAAATATAAAATTTTGAGAACCAATCACTCATTATATTAACAGATATTGTGTATATTGAATCTGTAAACACAGTATTAAAATAAAATACTTTATTGATATATTAGCTAAATTATCATCAAATTTTAAGGGGACATAATAAAATATTTGTCTTAGAGTTACGATGACTCTAAAGCACGCAAAACGACCACAAACCTTCGCCGTCTTCTTTTTTCTTAGGATTGTCGTATTAATATCTTGCACAGTAATATGGTACCAATAGCAGCCACCTTATAAAAATAATAGCAAGAAAAAAAAGAAAAAAAAATTCAAAGGCCAAAAAAATACAAAAACGGCTCAAAAACAAAACACTGTCTGAAGTAAAAGAGTCTCTAGAAATTATTGCCTTTCATCTGCCAATAATTTGCACCCTTTTAAACAGTTACCCCGTATTATTTGAGAAAAACCCTGTATATATAAAAGTGAACCTTGACTTCAAAATTGTTCTTTAATTTCGATTAAACACACGAAATACATCAAACTAGATACCTTTAGTCCGTATTTAGGTAAATACCGGCTAGAGATGAGTTATATAATCGGCAAATTTGAGACTATGTGCACATGTTCCTAGTACGTTCAGATATTTGTTTAAAATATTTGTTCCATCCAGTCCACCTGGTAATTCAAGATATAAGCTATCCTAGTACCAAACTTCATCCAAATCGGTTCAGCCGGTTGAGTGTGGAGTTACGAATGATGATGATGATGAAAAGTATTATATCTGCTAATCCAGCGTACAAGCCATCCTAGTATCTGATTTCATCCAAATCAGTCCAGCCGTTTGAGCGTAAAGGAGTAAGAACTGCGATGATGTTGAAAAGTATTATATTTACTAATCCAGCATATAAGCTTTCCTAATACCTAATTTCATCCAAATTTGTTCAGCTGTTTGAGCGTAAAGGAGTAAAAAAAATGGTGATGATGATGATGATGAAAATCATCCCATGTGCTAATCTAGTATATAGCTATCCCAGTACCTAATTTCATAGCAAATCAGTTCAGCCGTTTGAACGTAAAGGAGTAAAAAAAATGGTGATGATGATGATGATGAAAATCATCCCATGTGCTAATCTAGTATATAGCTATCCCAGTACCTAATTTCATAGCAAATCAGTTCAGCCGTTTGAACGTAAAGGAGTAAAAAAAATGGTGATGATGATGATGATGAAAATCATCCCATGTGCTAATCTAGTATATAGCTATCCCAGTACCTAATTTCATAGCAAATCAGTTCAGCCGTTTGAGCGTAAAGGAGTAAAAAAAATGGTGATGATGATGATGATGAAAATCATCCCATGTGCTAATCTAGTATATAGCTATCCCAGTACCTAATTTCATAGCAAATCAGTTCAGCCGTTTGAGCGTAAAGGAGTAAAAAAAATGGTGATGATGATGATGATGAAAATCATCCCATGTGCTAATCTAGTATATAGCTATCCCAGTACCTAATTTCATAGCAAATCAGTTCAGCCGTTTGAGCGTAAAGGAGTAAAAAAAATGGTGATGATGATGATGATGAAAATCATCCCATGTGCTAATCTAGTATATAGCTATCCCAGTACCTAATTTCATAGCAAATCAGTTCAGCCGTTTGAGCGTAAAGGAGTAAAAAAAATGGTGATGATGATGATGATGAAAATCATCCCATGTGCTAATCTAGTATATAGCTATCCCAGTACCTAATTTCATAGCAAATCAGTTCAGCCGTTTGAACGTAAAGGAGTAAAAAAAATGGTGATGATGATGATGATGAAAATCATCCCATGTGCTAATCTAGTATATAGCTATCCCAGTACCTAATTTCATAGCAAATCAGTTCAGCCGTTTGAACGTAAAGGAGTAAAAAAAATGGTGATGATGATGATGATGAAAATCATCCCATGTGCTAATCTAGTATATAGCTATCCCAGTACCTAATTTCATAGCAAATCAGTTCAGCCGTTTGAGCGTAAAGGAGTAAAAAAAATGGTGATGATGATGATGATGAAAATCATCCCATGTGCTAATCTAGTATATAGCTATCCCAGTACCTAATTTCATAGCAAATCAGTTCAGCCGTTTGAGCGTAAAGGAGTAAAAAAAATGGTGATGATGATGATGATGAAAATCATCCCATGTGCTAATCTAGTATATAGCTATCCCAGTACCTAATTTCATAGCAAATCAGTTCAGCCGTTTGAGCGTAAAGGAGTAAAAAAAATGGTGATGATGATGATGATGAAAATCATCCCATGTGCTAATCTAGTATATAGCTATCCCAGTACCTAATTTCATAGCAAATCAGTTCAGCCGTTTGAGCGTAAAGGAGTAAAAAAATATACCTACATACTTCCGCCTTTACAATGTTAAACAGTGTAATCACTCAATAATCACCAGCATTCTTCAATACACAAAACCCGCTAGTGGCAACCATCTTCTGATAAAAGAGTTCCCTAAAGTATTTATCTAGACTTCAACTTAATGCCCATTTTAAGGTTCAGAAATCACTCGAAGATTTCTATTTAGCTAGTGTTTATATAGTCAATTTCCTATGAAATTTGCCGTTGAACAGAAATGTCTTACTTAAACCGGTGAATTCTTTTTATGGTAATTTTACTATACAACTAGCCGCCCCCACGTTTTCACCCGCGTGTAGCAAATTTCATCAGTTAAAAGAGTTTCCTAAAATATTTTTTTAATTATCAAGACTTCAAATTAATGCTCCATTTTAATGGTTCAGAAATCACTCGAAGATTTCTATTTATCTAGCGTATATATAGTTAATGGTCTATGAATTTTGCAGCTGGAAATGAAGGCCTTACTTAAACCGGTGAATTATTTTTTTATGATATAACTAGCCGCACCCACGGCTTCACCCGAGTGGATGATGATGAAAAAGGGTTTCATTCCAGGGCATAAGCCACCTCAACTTCTAACCTCAACCAAATTCGTTCAGTTGTTTGGTCATACATCTAGTCATGAAGTACATCGCGTACCATACCCAAACTAGGTACAAAGTACTTTACTAAAGCATGGGAGCAATGTTCAGATAAAAGATTGCCACTATTAGCGTGTTGCCAACCGTCCACGACTGACTGCACATGCGACGAGCGGAGCGAAAGATCCGATTACGGGGAGTACTGTCTCGCTCACTCGATATTACCTAGTTACCGCGCTACAATCTCGCGATCTATGATTTCATGTGGACTAAGTTGATACCTAAGACTAGGTGCCGCCCACTACTAAAGTACACGTGATCTCCGCACCTGTTCCAGTATCCTCCACTCGATGCGCGAACAAACATACAGACAGACAGATAAGATTCCCAAACGTTATATTTCCGTTCAACAGCCATTCCAAGCACCACAGACCAATCCTTCCCAAACTACATTGTACAGATACCCCCTGACACTCACGGCTCCATTATAAGTATAGATTAATATGATAGAATAATTATACGTGCGCACTGCTTACGTTTTTTTCTATGTGTCGATCGTCCCTCGCATCGCTGCACAGAATAAATAATAGTACAATACAGAACGTAGCCGAATATCCCTTTAAATGCTTTACGTTCACTACCATAATTATCGTATGTTCTCTGCTTGTTAGCTACCACCTTCCCGCGTGCACACGTGCAGTATGCGCGCAATGACGCATGTTGGCGATATATCGCCACCCGATCACTGACTACACAAAACATAACACAAAACTCCCTTTACGAGGGCGACGTCCCTCCAGCATGCCGGACGGAACGGCCGCCACGCACCGAACATAAACTCTACTCCAGTTCATTAAAACAAACCCCAAATAACTCTTCTCGAATCAGAAATAATTTTAGTAGGCCTCTCATTCTGTTAGGACACTGAAATAAGTCACAATTTAGTAATTAATGCACTTATGTGAATGGTATTTAGCTGAAACTCCAAAGCATGTTCCAAGAGCGCCGCTCGGTGACTCCCCGGGCACAGGCCGCCTAATCACTTTAGGTACACTACGATTTTATTGCACTCCGGAGTCGATCGGCGCGCGCACAGCCACTCACTTTTAATGTCTCTCCTTGACTGGCCTCTCAACACGTGTTAATTTCTCGAGGTCTCGCAACGACTGCCTCGGACGCCCGGCCTCGCTTAACTGTCGTACGTGTGTTCGCGGAGCTGCTCTGCACGCGACCTACCCTTGGAACGATCCCGCACTGACTGCCCCTCTCCGGCCCTGGCTCTCGGGTTTTTTCCATGCGCGTGATTTGACGGACTACTTTCGTCGTTCTCCCCACCCTTGGGCTGCAATGCTACAACGCCAATCCAAAACTTTCCACTCATAATACTAAATAATTCCAGTACCTACGAACTTTATGATTAGAATAACAATGCAATGTTCACGTTAAGCAAAGGGTTAAACACATTGATGATCGAATTATGGTTAGGTACAATGCTTTCAGCGATAACATGCTTAATTTACTTTGTATGTATTTTGTATTATTTTAAGAACGTTATTGCGAGTGCGCTCCACGCACGTACGTAGTATTTATTCTACTTGGCTAATAATACTTTGAGTCCGTGTATTTTTTGGTTTTATAATAATTTAAAGAAAAACTGACACACCATGGACACAAATTTTATTTCTAGAATTAGCTTACATAATTTCGTTGAGTTTGATTACTTAATTTCCGAAATATAATATCTATGCTTCTAATGTTTGTATTGAGCGCTCTCGCCATAGGTAATTTGTAAAAAAATATACTCATATTTTAAGTTAAATGAGTCGAATGTATATTACTCAGGTTACACTAAGCCTCACATATTTTTTTTTAGCTTTTTGTACATTATCTTCTTTACATTATAAAAATTTAACACAAAATAATTATTAAGTACTTATTTTATTTTCAAGTTCTAGTTATTTCTAAAGTTTACTGTATTCTACTTGTCAATCCCTTTCATTTGATACCCTTATTTAGAAAATTCAAAAAAAGTAATCCACCATTTTGTGGTAGCGGCCATCTTGAATTTGGAATTTTCAGGGTGTACTATATTCTACTAGTTAAGCCCTTTTATTTGATACCCATAATGAGGGGGTAGAAAAAATAAAGTTATCCGCCATTTTGTGGCTGCGGCCATCTTGAATTTACAATGATACTGAATATAAATAATTGTATTGTCATCAAAACTAAAGGCTTGTACCAAATTTCAGATCAACTGGTCAACAGAAAAGGGATAAAATTTCAATTACTAGATTTCACCCAATCAAACAAATTAACAAACAAAAATCAACAAAAACAAACAGTGCAAGCTAAATATAACCATTTAGTAATAAGTTAATTAAACAACATAAAAATAACTTTTATGGTGTAGCCATGTCATAATGAAACTTAGAACAGGCTATCACAATTAAATGCGTATACAATATTTCGTGTCTATGCTAAACATTGAGGAGTTCCCTAATCTGGAGCTAACCCGGTGAGCAGCAGTGATGTCATGGTAAAACTTTAAACCAGCTATCATAATATAATGCGTAGGTACATAAAATTTCGTGCCTGTGCTGTTAACAGTTGAGGAGTTCCCTAGTCAGGAGCCAACCTGTTGTGCTGCAGCCATGTCATGGTGAAACTTCAAACCAACTATTATAATAGAAAGTGTACAAAAAAAAGTCACAGTGCTGTTGACCGTTGAAGAGTTCCTTTATCTGGAGCTGTTCCTGGATGTCGATTCAGGTCATGCTTACCATATAATTGCATTGTCATCGGAACTGAACCAACATGCAAAAACTCCGTAGGATAACAGAAAGTGGTTCTAATTCAGCTTGCAAGATTTTACCTAAACAAACATACATACATAACATACATACATACATACATACATACATACAAACATTGCAAGTAAAATAAAAGCTTTTAAAAATAGGGACGATAATTATGAATACTCATGGTTACTAAAATATACAAGTGATGTATATTGGTAGATACACGTGTGGAACTCCAAAAATATATATTTTGCTACATTTTCTCACATAGCTCTGAAATAGTATTTTTCCCTGTAATTGGTAGAGCTCATTATTAATGTGCCAGCATTATTTACTCGGAATATGAATTACTGTTACTAACTACTACATAATATAACTTAGCTAACTACTAAATCAAACATTAGACTAGACACATGCTATTAGAAGATTATAGGTAGCCCAAGTGCCCACTACCATTTGGAAGCGCACCTAACATGCTGCCAGTACTGCTCCGAAAGATTGCAATGCTAATTCGATGAGCCAAATAAATTCCAGTATTTTGGTCACGCGTTGCATTTATCAGGCGCTCATCTATCTAATCGATTCAACGCGTTTTTTAATGAAGAGCGATGATGGCCTAACTGTTCTATAGTGCAATTTCGAATCCAACAATACCGGGTTCAAAACCTAGGCTTGCTGAGTTATGTGTGGTTTTCCGTCGCTCCGTGCTTCGGAAGGCACGTTAAGCTGTCGGTCCCGGCTGTTATTGATTAATAGCAGTCGTTAAGCCATGACAGAGGCCCTCAGGTGGCTTGAAAAACTCTGACATCAGAGGCCAGCACTACCTCATACGACAAACAAACAAACATTAAAAGCTTTTATTTAACTTCACTTGTATGTATCTATGTATTCTGTTGGTCCTGGAATCTTGCAATTAAAATTTCGAGCACTTCCCCATTAGCTATCTGGCTGAAACTTTCAGGGTAGCCCACAAACCGATGATAAAGCAATAAAAATATCAAAAAAAAAGGAAAATAACTTCATTACATAATAAGTTAAAAAGCAATAAAAAGTGACGTTTATTAAAAAAACACTAAAAGTTTTTTTTTTTTAGTTATACTTTTTGATAATAAGTTGAACTCCTGGCTATGTACCCAATGTCTAAACACCAAATGGCTCAAAAATATTTAACCACTACCGATGGTAGCCTAGTTTACTAGTGCGAGATAGAATCCAGCGATACCGGATTCGTCCCTGGGCTTTTCTGTCGCTCCGTGCTTCAGAATTGTCGGTCTCGGCCGCGTCAGAGGAATCAGGCAGCCTCACAAAACTTTACATCAGATGCCAGCTACCTCACATGACAAAGAAACAAACCACTACCAAGGTTAGCATACTTTCACCGTTTGAGCTGCTCTGCCGAAGAAGCCGCGGTCTTACGTACTTTGTGATAAAGAAAGATGGATGGTGCCAGAGTGTAGACACAAGTATCAGTAGTGTTCTACAGCTATCTTCTACAGGATGAGGGTCATACCGTCAAGCCTTTAGCACCATCATGCATCTGACTATATGAAACAAATCATGCTGCTACAATACGATATTTTTAATTAACCAAATAATATTTGGGTAATTAATTATTAGTTACCTGTTATTTAATTCAAATTCATCACCTCCAACCAAAAATATATGGTTCTCAAAATTCTTGGCTCTAATTTCAAGAGCTCATTATCTCTGAACTGTTTGATGTGCATCAACACTTTGCAATTAGCGATCACACGCGTTATTTAATTACGCACATAATTGTGCTTATGTAGCGCGAGCTAATCTCCTTGTTAACAATAACAATCCTTTGAAATTAAACAAAACACATCCGCACAAATTAGACACGCATTTGTGGGAAATTAAAATAAACGTTTCCTCCCGGGCTGGGACGTGAGACTTGGTTTAAAGAGGGTGATTAGAGCGCACGTTCGCCGGAATTGCCGCGAAACCACGCGCACGCACCTCCGCAGACAACTGCCGCTAAAACAATTTGTCTCGACGAGTCCACAACATGCCACTTTACTTTTGCTGTTTCTGGACTTAATCGTTTTATGAATTACACAATAATTTAAAGATGTAAACAAGACGAAGTGGTGGCCTAGAGGTAATTTTTGACTAGTTGGCGAACCACGAATGCGATGGGTGGATTAGTATTGTTCGATATTTGCAAGTTAACTGGAGGGTAGTTGGAAATTAAACTCCAACATTGTTTTACCGTTTACTGATGGGAGACAGTCTGTCAATGCGACTCGCGCCAAGAGCTCGTTGTTTTTAACCCGATGAATTAGTGAAGGATATTGTGGACTATGGGAACCACCCTTGTTCGTAACATAGAGTGCTGGAAGTTTTTTGGAACACCGTGATACCGACTGCGCAGTTCTGCCGAGCTTAATTGCGTAGGATGCTTCTGCTGGCGTGTTTTAAAGGTAAGATGGAGTCAATTATTACTCTCATAAGGCTTGCAGAAATAGTCATATCAGTTTCTCACCTGGTTCACACCACGCACTTCTTACAGTCCACTTTTTATATTACCTCATTGCCGAGTTGGTCCGAATTGCAGATAGAACATGGTGTAGGTTTTCTCAGGACGATTACGAAAAAAGATGCACAGCGGCATAACATAAATCCTGATATTATGTACACTAGATGCATAAAAGTACAACTGCCAACTTAAGTTATTTTTCTTTACCTATACAATTACAAACTTCATGAGTAAGTACTTACTACTTAGGCCTATGGCGACATGGCGACCTCTTGCATTTTCCATAGCAATTACCCTCTTCAAAGCGCTACAAAATTATGTTAGTAGTTGTGTTAATTTCAAATTGTCTGTTGAAATTGTTTGTTGTTGAATGTTGTGTCGATTCTCTTGTTCCCAACTATCCTAAATTCAAGTTTAGTCCTATCAAACAGATTATCTTTTAACAAAGTAGACTAAACTAGACTAAATTTAGCTTTCCGACTTAATATAAGTTGTAGATGTAAACATGAGTGCGACGGAACTATGGGACTTGGAGGGAGGGGGGATTGTGTTGTGGTGTTGTGGTTGTCAAGTGGTCTATTGACAATATGTTTACCAAGATATGTTTACCAAGGTAATTGCAATAATTTCCCAAAAAAACAACTTTGAGAAGGAATCCAACAGAAAAACTCAGCCAGGTTGGGCAGCTTGCGGCAAGCTCCGTCAAGTATTCTCGTCGTCCATACCACAGTGCCTGAAGACAAAAGTCTTTAATCAGTGCGTCCTACCAGTCATAACCTACGGAGCCGAAACGTGGACATGGACATGGACGTTTGACATGGTCAAACTAGTCCACAAATTCAAGGTCGATCAGCAACCTATGGAGAAAACTATGCTTGGAGATTCTCTAGACAAGATTCGTTATGAAGATATTCCACGGAGTACCAAGGTAACTGACATAGCTCTAAGGGTAAGCAAGCTAAAGTGGCAGTGGGCTGGTCACATTTCCCAAAGAACCAATAACCTTTGGGGTAGACGAGTACTCGAGTGGAGACTACGTTTAGGCAAACGTAGTGTAGGATGCCCTGTGGTCAGGTGGACTGACGAGCAGCAAAAAGTGGCTAGAAGAAAGTGGATGAGGAGAGCTGAAGACTGAGCTCAGTGGCGTGCATTAGAAGAGGCCTAGGTCTAGCTATAGGCACAGATATAAACTGATGATGATGATGATGATTATTGCATTGGGGTGAATAAAACATTAATAATCGTTCGTAAGCACAAGCTGACTTGCCTTCGGTCAATGAGTTTGTAATAATCTGTTACGCACACGCATTCTACGAAGTTTTTCAATACAAGTGTGAGAAAACAAAAACAAAAAAGGTAAATCATCCGACGTGAAAAACTATCGTCCTATTTCTATTTTATCCACATCCTCAAAGGTTTTCGAGTCCATTGTTTGTCCAGTTCTCACATGGCATACAAAGAACATGATTTGTAGTCAGAAACATGGATTTACAAGATGCAAATCGACTGTTACCAACCTACGCTCGTTCATTAATGACGTATCACAGGCAGTAGATGCTCGCGTTCAAGTTAACGCAATTTATACAGATTTTAGTAGCGCTTTTGATAAGGTCAACCATAATATCTTAATCAAGAAATTGCAACTCTGCGATATACACGACCCAATGTTAAATTGGTGCAGATCCTATCTCACGCACAGAGTGCAACGTGTGATCGTTGGAGGCTTAACTTCCTCACCTTATGTAGCAGGCTCAGGGGTGGTTCTCACCTTGGACCAATTCTCTTTCTAGTCTTTGTCAATGATATTGTTAATTGCCTCAAAATTTATAAATCAGTAAGATCATCTAGTGATGCATCTCTGCTTCAGGAGGATCTAGATGCTGTTATTGAATGGTGTAGAGATAATCACATGATATTAAACGCCTCTAAATGTTTCCATATAAAAATAACTAGAAACAAGAATATAATACAATCCGACTACTCCATTGATGGGGTTCGCTTGGAGCAGGTGAATTGTATTAGGGACCTGGGAGTGCTGGTTGACAACAAGCTCTCTTTCATACGGCACACTGATAGTGTCGTTGGCAAAGCTGCGAAAATGGTTGGCCTTATCAAGCGAAACTGCAAAGACTTCAAGAGACTGGCATCGTTACGTTGTCTGTTTAATGCTCTTGCACGAAGTCATTTAGAATATGCTTCGACAGTAAACACAGTTTGGAACCCTACATATAAAAACCACATTGACAGAATTGAATGAGTCCAACGCCGGTTCACCCGGTTTCTTGCTCATAAAGATACAAATATGCTCAAGAATCTGGACTACCCCCAGCGCCTAAGTTTCCTCAAAGCAGATTCACTGCATGAACGACGTAACATCATTGATTTGGTTAATTTTTGTAAAATTCTTAATGGATTGTTGAGTTCTCCTGAATTTTTGTCTGAGATCGCGATTACGGTTCCACGCCCTAATTTTAGGTTAAAAACCCGTAAAATTTTTAAGTCCCGACAGAGTAGAACAAAATTGGGTCACAATTCGCCGCTAAATTAATAGCTACAATAACTTGTACAAGCCTAGATATCTTTGATGCTAGTTTTTCTCATTTTAAAAAAGAGGCTCATAGAGCCATTTCGCAAGCCTGATTGCTTCACGTTAATGTCATATTAATGTTACTTTTAGATTTATTATTGTTTTTATATTAATTTGTTTAATACTACTTATATTTATAATACCATAATATCTAAGTTTCAAATTAACTTCTATTATTTTTTTGATTTTATTAGTGTATTCTTATATTTATATTTAAGTATTATATTAACCTAATGTTGTATTTTACTATACAGTGTTGTATACACCTGTAACTGATTGGTTCACTTAATCTGTATGTACCCTTATCCTAAGCTAACTATTAATGTTTTGTGAATTGTTCGTTGGTGTGTCTAAATGAATGAATAAATAAATAAATAAAACCGGAAACTATATATATATTTTTTTATCCAATCAATTTTTTGTATAAAATAATAATTATGTTTCCAATAAAAAATACATGTCTCCGATTTACTCTATTAGTGCGCATTTTTTAGTAAATAATGTTTCATGAAAATACAATAAATTACAATCTCTGATGTTTCAAAAGTCTGGAGTTCAGAGTGACAAGAAACATAATTTAAAAAAAAAGAATTATTATTATTATCCGACCGTAAAACACACCAAACATTGGTTTCAAAACAATTTAGAATCTTAACTGATTTGAAAGCAAAATATCGACAAAATTTTAGATCAATAAAATCAAATCCGTATCCGTAACGTCGCAATCCGTAGACATCCACTGCGTTAGCACGAGTGTATGGTGGCATTCTAGCATAAGAACCTGAATTGTCTACTGGTGCCTTGAGGGAAAAATACCGGTTCTTAGGTATCGATATTTAAGTACCGAAATGGAAAATACCGGTATTTACCGCTATGATACTAGTATTGTTCGTACCAATATCAAGCCCTGATATTGGTACGAACAATGGGAAAATAGAATTGTTACCATATTATACAGAAACCAAAAACTAGTTTTTGAAAAAATATTATTTTTTTATAAACTCAAGCATAGAATTAAATAATTTAATAAAATAATAATTACCATTATGTGAGTATAATAAAATTAACTATAATAATAAAAATAATATATAAGAAACCAGTACTATTTATTTAGATAATTGATAAACATTATTTGATATTTAATTAAATAATAATTACTATATTATCATCATCGTCATCATGACTATAATACGAATAGGTAAATTAATAACTATAATAAAAGACTATACTATTAAATACAGCCTTATTACAAAAAACTAAAAAATATCATTATTATTATATTTACATACTCAAATAATCCCGCCTACAACTAAAAATTGACTTAATATACGATTTCCAAATTGGTTATGCGCAAGACAAGCCACAGATTAATAATAGGTGCCTTTTGCGGAGAAAAGTGTCGCAGGTCCGTTCAGCACAACGTCTCGTCCTGCACTGATTTACTGGGCGACAGAGGGGTTGCCCATGCGATTAGCGAGTATAGATTACGTAAAAAAAATGTTAAAAATAATTAGGAAAGATATTAGCAAAACTAATTCCAAGGTGCCCTCAGCGTTTCATTATTAAACATGCTAAAGGAAATTAAAAAAAATATGTGATTGTTAGTTTAGAAGAAAAACGTTTTCTATAAAGATTACGGAGAAAAAAAGGTTTTAATGTCCCCAAATTGAGGCCAATTCACATATATCTCGGCCTTAACACAACTACTAACATCATTTTGTAACGATTTGGAGAGGGTACTATACGCACACTGATGTTTACATATAGCTGAAATGATCAAATAACTTATATGAATCTCTTAACTAAATTTAGTTTTAGTTTAGTGAGTCGAACAAGAGAATTGACGCCAACATCGAGCCAGCTTCGTTAATTTTCACTATTATGAACCTATTTTATTTTTGAGTGAAGGACTCGCTCATAAGCAAGAGATGACTATTTGAATTTCATTAAAAAGTTTACTTACTGAAATGATGTAGGTATACATCATTTTCGAATTAGATTTATACACCTAAACTTTTGTGTGCCTTGTTTGAGTAGCCTGTGCAAAGTTCAAGAGAAATTCGTCCTTACTTCAATTTACTATGTAACCAAGTTCTAAGAAGTCTGGATGTAACAGACCACTTTTAGTTTAGTTACAGCAAGGAAGAGTAACTTCCTAATGGAATATTAAATTAACTAAATATTTTCAAACATACTACATGTTAACGTATACTATATGTACCTACTTATAACATATATTCATCCTCAAAATAATACTTTTTGAGTTTTTTGCTTACTGTTCAGGCTTAGGAACTTTTTTTTTGTGTTATGATAGGTGGTAAACATGCTAAGCCAAGAAAGGTAATGTTTAACTTGCCTGGCCGTGACGCCGCCCGTGGGGCCCCAAATCTCGTGCCATAGACATTTATGACGAATTCTATAATGCCTAAACAAAATGGTTAAAATTGATAGATTCAGGCGTTACTTTGCGGAAATCCATATTTAAAATAAACAAAATAAAAATATGTAGCTTACTTCCGCCAAAACTGTAAGTCAGACAAATGATAAATGGTAAAATTAACACAAGTAAAACCCCAAGCTAAACAAAACCCTACCCCAGATTGAACTAATGAAAAATATAAATGAAAGAAAAGCTAAGGCCTGGAGGCCAGAAAAAACACTTATATACAAATAATATATATATAAATATATATACACAATAAAAAACCCATATATATAAATATATATACACAATAAAAAAAATGGGAATTTTAATATTGAGAGCCGAATGCAAATAAATTTGAATTGGACTCAAATTTGAGTATTGGTCTCCTTCGAGGTTTACAAAGAAATAAAATTACCTCATATGAATATGAGTGCGACGGAACTTAGAGGGAGGAGCTAACCAACTAGCTGTGGCCATGGCTTTGCCCGCGTGGTCATTTCATTTAAAAGTATCACATACGTCCAGGACCAAAAGGTCCTGGAATACCTATAATGTATAACATACTACATTTCTTCAAATTTCGTTGTACCATCAAGTAGTTTTTTATTGATTGCTCTGTATGTGATCATCAGATTATAATACAAAGAACCCCAGTTTTTAACTCAAACCCTAAGCTATCCAACAGTGAAAACTGCATCGCATTCGGCCGAGTAGTTTTTACGTGATGTGAAAATGATCTCTCCTAGTTTGTCAAAAAAAATGACTTCATTGTTCTATACTTATAATGAAGCAATATGAACGAAAAAGTCACACCGAAATACTAACAAATCCCGTAAAAGGGTCTATAGTAATACGATATTATACTATCCATGTACCTTCTATATTAAAACTGCACTTTTATTTCCAAAGCTTGCATCCAAATAAAGAACAAATATCAAAACAATGCACTATACACACACACACCCACACACACACACACACACACACACACCCCACCCCTTAAGCTAGTAATTGGCATTGCTCGAGCGTGCTAAACATAAGCTATTTGAGCATGCAACCAAATCCGTTTGAAATGAGGCACTAGCACTACGTATTCACCATAATTATTTGACGTGGCACATGATCAGATCATCTGTCACGTGACGTGACGTTATGTCGCTGCCTTAATTTGACAATGTCACAAAACAAAAACACTTTTCTCAGGAGAAGGGATTAAATAAAATTAAAAGTTTAGGAACTCGTAACTTGTATTGTAGTGTACATAACTTGTATTGTAGTGTACATAACTTGTATTGTAGTGTACATAAATTGTATTGTAGTGTACATAACTTGTATTGTAGTGTACATAATCGGTCCAAAGAAACACAAAAATAAAGGATAGTAATCAACGTTTAGTTTTTGGCATACACCTTAGGTATTTGAATTTAAGATAATTCATAAAACTTAAAAAACACAACCCTTCAGACATAGGACAAAACATCAATCGAAATCATATTCTAAATACTGACACATTACATACATACCTCAATTTGACATTTAATGTTGCTTGCATTTTTAGCAAAGAACGACATTTTTGGAAGTACGACGAATCAAGCCTTGATTTATTTTTTAACAATGACACATTCAGTTTTAAATCAAAATTTCACACATTATTTTTCATGACAACCGATATATTTGCTATTAGTTCGTTATAATAATATTAATCACTACAGCAACAATGCATTTTTTTCATATAACGGCGTAATTGGATTTAAATTGCCAGTTGTTTTATAATATTCTAAGAACTATTTTCAACAAAACAATAAATAAACTAACGTTTTCTCAAAAATAAAATACAACAAAATAACTTTTGCTTAAACAATAAAAAATGGGACTAAATTCTAAGCCTCTATCATAATAAAGCTATTACGGAGATCATGAACAATATCAATTACAATATAATCTTCGGAAAAACAAAGATCGAAGAACAAAATAATCAGCTAGGTATCAAAAAATTAAACCTTATCCTTATAAAAAAGTCTCAAAAAAAAAACTGCAGTTAAACTTAATAATAGAGACACACTCTTTCTCCACTCATACATCCCAGTCTCCAGGATTAAGGTGAAAGTAGGAACACTTTTTTTTAGAGATTCTCATAAAATGACGTGTAAAATCTCGTAATGACCCCACTATTTCTCAATCTCTTCGCTTGTACACATACCTAATTTTCAGGATGCGGTTTTCGTTTTCTTCCTATTTTTGGCGCAGAATCAATTTTCTCTTCGACAAGTTTAGTGTTGTGACTTGCGATAAAGCAAAAGGCGTTATATTTTCTGAAGCTATGTCTCCACTAGATACTTCATCTGTTTTCTTGGATTCATTAATTCCCAAATCAGGGATAGAAACAATACTCTCGTGGCTATTTTCAGGTTCAGAATCTCAGTAACTACTTGAACTACTACTAGAATTTAAGGAACTGCTAGAATCTGAGTAGCTACTCGAACTGGATTTCCATAGAGAAACCTGTGGTAGTGTGGTCTGTCGAAATACTGGTATTAGCAATCTGTTCTTTAGATGAACCTGATTCAGCACTTCTATAATCGGAGAAATCTTCGTTTGGCCTAGTAGGTAAAGACTTGAGACGACCAACACTTTGTGTTTTATGAAGATGCTCTGGTTTTGGTAAACTTTTGATTTGCGCTGATGTGTAGAAGATGTCTTAAGAATATCAGAATATTTTCGTAGTTCGGATCTCTGACACTATTGTCGGAACAAAAATCTTGCCCGTCTGCAGGTAAATCATTGTCGATCTTGTTACTTCTAACTGGCAACGGTGACAAGTTCTCCCTGACATGTCCTTGTTCGTCGTTTATCAATTGGAGATTCTAGAGAAAAAACCTTCCACACGCGAGTTTGTTGGCTGACTTACAATTCAATTATATTACAAGTTATTGAAACAGTCAGACCTACAGATAGAAGACGTTGTAATTATGTACTGATATGATAACTTACCAGGTTATTCTCGTTTTACTGGTTATCCGTAACCCGGTTATTTTGTATAATTATAATTTTATCCATACCAATATATAAAAGTGAAACATTGTCTGTTTGTTTGTTTGTTTGTTTGGGGAGCTTTCACGCGATAGTGGCTAGACGGATTTTGGTGTAATTTAGAATGAAGATAGCTTATAACCCTGGGATAAAACAAGGGATACTTTTTATCCGGGAAAATTGTAAGTTTCCATGGGAAAACTGGACAATGTTGATAACTTGCTGTAACCGTTCCGGTTAACATGGAAACGAAATAACAAGTCTGTCAAAAAACATCAAGAGCATTGGAGCCTATATAACTACTTTTGCAATGCTTTTGCGTTGGTTTTTAATATCCTAGAAGAACATAGGATGCTTTTTTCACGATAAACAGTAGTCCGTGCGTTCGAAGTCGCGGGCTAGTAAAGCTAGTTTTAAAAATTTTTGAGGGTACGTCGATTCGCCACTGAAAAAACAGGATAACTTAATTAGAAAACACTGACTAAGATTGTACTTGAAAGTAACTGCTATAAGTTAGTTCTAACTATTCAAAAAGTAGGACACAACTAAAAATAAATAAGAATTAGCTTTTATACAATATTGGCGCTATTAGTATTTTTTTACAAAATTAGATGGAAAAAGGTCGTACTTTGCAAACAGTTTGCAATAAATGTTGTATTTTTTTTCAGTATCAATAAAATAAAAAAACAATATTTTTATTGTAAATAACACTATTACTAAATACGCCAATATGTTCATGTACTTACTTTTTAGAAGAACGTTGCATAACCAGAAGACACTAGCTTCTTTAAAATAACTGCAAGTTGATTCACATAATCTTTTCTTAGAAACTGAGACCGTTCAAAATATGCCACTATACAAGAAAAATTATTATGAAATATTTTGATACATGACTATGTTCTGGAAAACATCGATGCGTTCGGTTACAAAAACGTGAACCAACTGGTCATGCGCCGATGTTGACCAAACATCAGCGCATCTCTAAATCCCACCAATCAGATAACGTAATTTAGTGGCGCCAAGTCGCCAGTTTAGCAAATAAAAATAATATGAACATTACACACAATACAATACAATACAGGTCATTTTGCATCGAATTGCATCATCATCTAAAAATCGTCACATCTGGTTATAAGCCACTGTCGAATTAAGGTAGCGATGTTACCTCTACATGCTCGCCAGCATAGAATAAAAAGTGACTCTGTCCACACTCTGTCAGACGTTTTCGACCGCAGCGTTTTTTTTTTTTACCGCATACAGGTGTAGTACCTGAATATTTATTTATTATTTACTAGTTTTCCCGCCCGCGACATGGTCCGCGCGGACTAATGTTTATCGCGAAAAATGCATCCTATGTTCTTCTAGGATATTAAAAACCAATGCAAATGTAGGTATAGCACCAACGCTCTTGAAGTTTTTTGACAGACTTGTTATTTCGTTTCCATGAGTATTCAAAATTTTCCAGCTTTCCCGTGAAAACTTACATTTTTTCCGGTATAAAAAGTATCCTGTGTTTTATTCTAGGGTATAAGCTATCTCCATTCCAAATTTCATCAAAATTCTTCCAGCTGTTATCGCGTGAAGGTCCCCAAACAAGCAAACAAACAAACAGACAAAGTTTCACTTTTATATATTGCATGGATTTGATATCGCGTAGTCGCTGGGCTCGAGCGAATAAAAAAGAAAAGCTACAGTTAGCTATTATTACTAGTGGCTCTGTGAGCTGTAGATCTCGCGCGTACAAACTTTTTTGCAAACAATCTAGCGGTGCACAGTAGCGCCATCTAGATACCTTTTCTTTTTTTTTAATTACGGACTAGGCAATCGTTTGACCACGATCTCACCTGATGGAAAGCGATGATGTGGTCGAAGGTGTAGCACGCTTGCCTAGTAGATACCTATTCACTCTTGACTTACTTACCTTACCTTATTGTACAACTAACATTAATAACCAAGATGCTCCATCAAACCCGGGTAATCAGTAGGTAAAGGGCTGATTCCACTGGTAGAAACCTAAATGTGAGAAATTTACTGCATTTTGCTTTTGCTCATCACGCCAAAATTCCTCATCAAATCTTCACCAAATTTTTATGAGACTAATTTAAAGTTGTAGTAACTTTCAAATAAAAAAAGAACCATTGAAATCGGATTTAATAAGGCGCAGATATTCAGTAGCCCATTTTTACCATTTTTTTGGTAAAAAGGGGCTCTCCTTAGATTTTCTTGGCTGTCTTCTGTAACGGGTGTATTTCCGAAGCACCGCAGCGTTAGGGAAACAAAGGTATTTTCTTTTCTTGTGTGAGATTTAGCTCTGAATCGACACATGAAAAATATATATTTTTTCATACTCGAAGTTTACTTATTGGATCTGTTATTAATTAATTAATGATCTACTTAAAAATTTAAACAGGACTTAATCGCATTCATGACCATGATCGAGTCGTGATCTTCTCGTGACGACGATCAATGCAACTGTGAAATCGAAACGTCGAGGTAAATAAACATTAAGTTTACAGAGCCGTTAAGTCTCATTTAAAGATATAAGTATGTGTTCGAATCGCGAAAACTTAAAAGTTATAATTAATTATTGTCTGTTTATTTTTCTTGTTATTTAAGACATGAGACTTTTAGTTTTTGACATTTAAAAGTGATAATATTGTGTTGCTTTTACAATAAATACTTTGACATTCAGTTGTTTTTACTATAACCACACTGGCCTTCAAAAGCTAGTACCACACTTTAAAAATTGTATTTTCTAAACTATATACTGAGTTTTGAAATAAAAAACCGTTTTATAGAAAATTTCTTCAAAGTCAAAGTATTTAAATGGAAATAGGCAAAAATAATGGCACGTATACAAGTCAAAATTAACATCTCCTGAATAAAGAGAAATACATAAAATATTATAAAAAGATCAAATCAATCCAAATTTAGATAAACTAAGTATTCTTTGAGTTTGAAAAGGAAATTTACCTTTCATATGCCAACAGAGTTAAATCTCACACTCTTAAACTTTCTTTAAAATTATTGTTTATTATACATTACCTAATCATTTTCTATACGAAAAATTTTAATCACGGACGTGGTACGAACTCGCATCATTCCGTGCCTCTGCCCGGCACATGCCTTTACCAAGTACCGGATACCATAACAGGTACTACATGCTTCAAATTTTTCGCTTAGTTTGTAAATGCATCTTTTGGGGACGGTAACGCCATCTATTGGCAGTATTCTGAACTGACCAATCGAACACGGCTAATATTGCAATTACCTTCGTATCGTAAAGATAACGCCTACCAAATCGAAAGTTTAAATGATTTTAGCATTAACGCCTGCTTAGCGAGAACAAAATCTAATATCTAATTATAAGAAAAAGTTGAAACACGGACGGGGTCTATTCGTTAAGAAAATTATTAGATATGTTCTCGCTAAGCCCGTGTTAATTTTCATTAAATCATTTAAACTTTATTATACACTAGCTGCGCCCAGCAGCTTCACCCGCGGTCAAACTTTGACACTCCCACAAGTTTAGAAAATTAATCTTAAAAATTCCCTCCTTTTTGCATCTATATTTATTATCTATTCGGGACGGATACAAATTCAAGAAATCAAATTTAATAAAAATCTGTCCAGGAGTTCTTGAGTTATAAATAGTGTAAGTAACACGAATTTCTGACTTTCTGTTATATATATATATATATATATATATATATATATATATATATATATATATATATATAGATGCTATATCTCCAAATTCTTAAATGTTTCTGCTCTCCTGGTTCTTAGTTTTTTTTTAAATATAATCACACCATTTCATGTTCATGGGGAGATAAGTATACTCACTTTTAATAACTATAATTGTCAATTTTGTATCTCAAATTTTTTAAGTTTTTCTGCTCTCCTAGTACTTAGAAGTACATTTTTTTAAATACAATTACACTACTTATTTAATGTTCATGGGGAGGTATTCTCACTTTTAATAACTTTTTTTGGAAATGTCATATCTCCAACTTCAGGTGTTTCTACTCTCCTGTTATATAGAAATGCTTTTTTTCATATAATAATTACACCATTTAATAATATTCATGGGGAGGTAAACTCACTTTAAATAACTTTATTTGTCAATGTCATATCTCCAACTTCTTATGTGTTTCTGCTCTCCTTGTACTTAGAAATCCTTTTTTTAAATATAATCACACCATTTAATGTTCATGGGGAGGTATACTCACTTTTAATAACTTTATTTTTCAATTTTGTATATCCAACTTCTTAAGTGTTATGCTCTCCTGGTGTGACATGTTAAATCATGACTCCAAGTTAGAATTTTGTTATAGATCCCGATTAAATAGAATGTATTGGGTACAACGCCATCTGGCGAGGAGCAGCGTCTTTTCTATTAGATAAAGTTGTGTTTTCTCCGTATCTGAAAGCCAGACGCCGAGTTTGTAAAAAACGCCGAACTCCACCACGCGCGCGCCACTTTCTTCGTTGAAGGAATAATTAAAGTTTTTCTTGTTGAAGACAGATTGATAATTTCGTCTATCTAAGAATCAAGAAAAAATGGTTGAATTTGCCTCTGCGAGTGAAAGGGAAAAGTTTTCATCTACTGTCCAAAAATAGATAAAATGGTTAATCCACGCAGCGACACTAGCGACAAGAGGCGTGAACTGGAAGGAAGGTGTAAACGAAGCGGTGGCCTCTGACGGGCGGTAGCGGGGCTTCTGAGTGTTGCTATTATTAATTGACGTTCCAGGAATATTTCGGGCTCTGGATAACTTTGGACGAGGAACGGGTTGTTTAAAAATCCAGAATAAGTCACATCTTTAAGTTGGCTAACAAATCATAAATTCAGAGGGCAGCGATTCATATGTCGAAAATAATTTACATCTAGAAATCGCTTGCGATGGTCACACCATGGAAGGTTTTGACATAATGGCGAAATCACATGAAAGTTCCGGAGAGATGGTTTTTTCTATATGAAGTTTTTTGAAGTAAACACCGGATGCTGATTGGTATGTACCAGAACTGGCTGGAGGACAGTGACCTGTATAGCTAGGCCGACAAGGTCTGCTTTATTATGCAAATGGCAGAGTTGTTTCTGGACTGTTCGAGATAACCGGAAGTTCGATGTCTGAGTAGAATGCTACTCAACGTGCAAACCAAAGTTCGTATATATACAAGAAAGAAGCTTGTGGATGGAATTTTGAAATCAGACGTCATTTAGTTCACATAGTTGGCACGTGATTAAGATCGGCGCAAAAGAGCACGCAGTTTCTCTTGTGTGGACAAAACGACCGAGGCACGCAGTCCAGAACGAAGCTGCCCTGTTACAGACGAAATAAGTATACGGATGCAAAAGCCAGGTTAGTGTGATTTCCCGTGATTTCAGTATTGTACTAACGAAATATCTGTTTTGATTTTGCACCGCGTCTATCTAAGGCGGGCATCTCGAGACACATTTGAACACAAAGGAACGTGGGTTTCAGGTTAAAATCGTGCATCTACGGATGGCTGTTGTCGTCACCACTGCGAGCTGCTGTGCGTGATCACCCGGGGCTCACCACCGTTCGTGGAAGAAGCCGATCTACGAGGGACTTCAGAAGGTCTCCAACGCACCACCTGTCCAGTAGAAGACAACAGGCACCGAACGTGGGAGACACTGAAACCGTTCGAGTGCAGCGGAAGGCACCGTTCATGGAGCAGTAGGAGCTGATCGAGTGGAGTAAGGAGGCGTTCCGCGGCGGCACGCGAGACGACGGTACGGCGTCCCAGGAAGCTTCCAGGTTGGTCCACTCCAAATCATTTTGAGTCAGCGAGCTACGGTAGTGAGGGAAGCTTTCGCCTTCTAACGTGTTAATATACTGTTGAAAGATACTTTCTGTTTCACCTTCTGTTTTAGAGTTTAATATCCCTATGGGAAACACAATCTTACACACACACACACTCTGTTTGCACAAGTTCTTTTTTAATTTAGAACATTCTAAGGTAAAGACAAGATTATTCCGTTGCGTTGTGACCAATACATGAACAATCTGCTGAGCACAGACTCTCTAAGTTTTTACTAGCCTATCCTATTGTAAATTCATATCGTACAGGCTGAAGTTATGTACTATAATTTATATGTTTGAGGAAATTGTAATCACATTTGCGAATTTTGAGTTTTGAGTATTAAGTTAGAAGTATTTCCTATTATAAGATCTTGCTGTTTAAAATTATTTTGATGCAGTACAAACTCAATTAAGTGTAAAATATTTCTTTTTGAATTCCTCAGTAAAGGGGAGAGTACCAATATTTGATAACTCATGTGTGTCTTTTTTCTATTTTTTGTAATAAAGCCCTTTGTTATTGAATTTACCATCTTGTTTTAATACCTCGCCTTTACCTGAGAAGGAGGTCCGTTTCCTTAGCCGGGCAAACGGCCCTTTCACTGGTACTTAGAAATACATTTTTTGTTTTGTTTTTTTTTTCAAATCTTAAAGAAAACGATACTTCTTTTTTCCCCTATTTCGGGATCAAAAGTAGCCTATGTGTTAATCCAAGATATTATAAGCTATCGTGGTACCACATTTCATCCAAATTCGTTCAGCTGTTTGAGCGTGAAGGAGCAGGCGTTTCTGCTCTCCTGGTACTTTGAAATATATAAAAAAAAAAAAAAATGTTCATGGGGAGGTATACTCACTTTTAATATAGCTTTATTTTTAAATGTCATATATCCAACTTCAGGTGTTTCTTTTCTCCTGGTACTTAGAAAAACTTTTTTTAATTTGATCACACCATTTAATCTTCATGGGGAGGAATACTCACTTTAAATAACTTTATATTTCAATATTATGTCTCCAACATCTTAAGTGTTTCTGTTCTCCTGGTACTCAGAAATACTTATTTTAATATAATCACACCATTTAATGTTCATTGGGAGCTAAGTATACTCACTTTTAATAACTTTATTTGTCAGTTTTATATCTCCAACTTCTTAAGTGCTTATGCTCTCCTGGTACTTAGAAATTATTATTTTTTCATTATTTTTTTCGTTTTTTTTTTCAAGTTTTATAGAAAACGATAATATTTTTTTCGAGATAAAAGTAGCCTATGTGCTAATCCAGGATATATGCTATCCTTGTACCAAATTTTATCTAAATCCGTCCAGCCATTCGAGCGTGAAGGAGCAACAAACACACACACACACACACACATGCAATCATACAAACTTTCGCATTTATAATATTAGTGTGATGTGATTAGTTACGTATTTATTCAAAAATATATTTAAAAAAAATGGTGTATGTCTGTTGGCGCATCACGTTAAAACTTGGACCGATTGCAATACGGCTTGCACTGTTGGATAGCTTAAATTTTGACCTAAAAACTTGTTATCTCAATCCGATAAGTAGGAGCCAAGCAATTTAATAAAAAAGCGATTAATTTTAAAAGTGTGGTAGGTACTAAGTTCACGTTAAAAATACTGGACCGATTGCGATGCGATTCACTATTGGATAGCTTTGATTTTTATTTAATAACTGGTGCACTTGGTATATCAATCCGATGAGTAGGAGCCAAGCAATTTAATAAAATACCTATAAATTTTAAAAGTATGGTACTACATTTTGAAGGCCAGTGTATAACCAACCCTTTTATTTCTAACTAGCTGATGCCCGCGGCTTCGCACGCGTGGTCATTTTTCTAGGTTAAAAGTACTCTATGCGCTATTCCAGGACCTAAAATACCAATATACTAACATTTGATCAAAATTCCTTCAGCCGTCTACAATATTTTTATTGATTCCTTAGCTTCTACTCATCGGATTGAGGTACCAAGTACGCCAGTTTTTTGCAAACCCTAATCTATCAAACAATGAAAACCACATCACCATCGAAAAAACATACAGATGCGCGAACAAACATACAGACAAACTAACTAATTAACAAACAGTCAGACACGATTTTT
Source organism: Alsophila aescularia (assembly GCA_946251855.1). Classification (NCBI taxonomy): domain Eukaryota; kingdom Metazoa; phylum Arthropoda; class Insecta; order Lepidoptera; family Geometridae; genus Alsophila; species Alsophila aescularia. The sequence continues at coordinate 39,906,121 of OX276386.1, read as the reverse complement.
AAAAATATTCTATTCTTGTCTTCTTTGGTCCAGTAGTTTTTAAGTGATGCGCAACAAACATACAGACAAACTAACTAACAAACAAACTGACAAACAGACAGAAACGATTATTAAAAATGTTTATTCTTGTTCAGTAGCTTATTATAAGTACCCTAAACCATTTAAATAATTTTAAATATCTTCTTTGTACAGACTATTTCATTCCTATTGATTTATTATAAGTTTAGAGAGATAGAAGATAGATATATAGATGATTTTGATGAAATTCACGAAATGCCTATACATTTCAGGAGTGAACTGGTTCACAGTCCACTGCTCATTTAACAATTCTTATCTATTGTTAGATGGACTGTAGACTGTGAACCGGTTAAAGTAACTTTGTACCTGTATTAACTAACTGCTTACTACCGATAACAACTTATCTATTGTTAGATGAACTGTAGACTGTGAACCGGTTAAAGTAACTTTGTACCTGTATTAACTAACTGCTTACTACCGATAACAACTTATCTATTGTTAGATGAACTGTAGACTGTGAACCGGTTAAAGTAACTTTGTACCTGTATTAACTAACTGCTTACTACCGATAACAACTTATCTATTGTTAGATGAACTGTAGACTGTGAACCGGTTAAAGTAACTTTGTACCTGTATTAACTAACTGCTTACTACCGATAACAACTTATCTATTGTTAGATGAACTGTAGACTGTGAACCGGTTAAAGTAACTTTGTACCTGTATTAACTAACTGCTTACTACCGATAACAACTTATCTATTGTTAGATGAACTGTAGACTGTGAACCGGTTAAAGTAACTTTGTACCTGTATTAACTAACTGCTTACTACCGATAACAACTTATCTATTGTTAGATGAACTGTAGACTGTGAACCGGTTAAAGTAACTTTGTACCTGTATTAACTAACTGCTTACTACCGATAACAACTTATCTATTGTTAGATGAACTGTAGACTGTGAACCGGTTAAAGTAACTTTGTACCTGTATTAACTAACTGCTTACTACCGATAACAACTTATCTATTGTTAGATGAACTGTAGACTGTGAACCGGTTAAAGTAACTTTGTACCTGTATTAACTAACTGCTTACTACCGATAACAACTTATCTATTGTTAGATGAACTGTAGACTGTGAACCGGTTAAAGTAACTTTGTACCTGTATTAACTAACTGCTTACTACCGATAACAACTTATCTATTGTTAGATGAACTGTAGACTGTGAACCGGTTAAAGTAACTTTGTACCTGTATTAACTAACTGCTTACTACCGATAACAACTAAATTTACTGTAATAAAAAAGTTGGACAACCCATATATTATGCTATCTCAATTACAGGCATTAGGTAACCCAAGTATTCTAGCCCACTACCAGTTGACAGCGTACCCAACATGTGGCGGCATTGCCTCGTTAAATTGCAATGCTAATTCGAATAGTCAAATAAGTACCAGCATATACTATGTTCTAGTTCTACTATATGCTAGTGTTCTTTTGATTATCATGTGTATGTAACATAAAAAAAACACACACACAACAGTCAGCTATTTTTTCAAGATTTAGAAAATACGCTACACGAAGGTATTTATGTATTTTCTTTGGAAAATAAGCGAATACTTGAAACATTCTTTAGGTTAAACAACGTCGGCAGATATTCTTAAAATAAACACAAGAATAAACTCTTTCTTAGTATTTTTAGAAGCCTTTCTCAGTTATTCCTGGAAAAGCTTTTTGTTTTGAGCCTCATGGCAAACATCCATCCTTTGAAAATAGTTTAGGTGTCTACTGAACGTGGAAAAGTACAACTAAATTAAATACCTATACCACATCTAGGTTTAGCCCACGACTTCATCCGCGTGGACTACAGTTTATCGCATTGACACCTGTCACTTTGACGCCTGTCTCTTGACATCTATCACTTTGAAATCTGTCACTTTGACACCTGTCTCTTGACATCTGTCACTTTGAAATCTGTCACTTTGACATCTGTCACTTTGACATCTGTCACTTTGACATCTGCTACTTTGACTTCTGTTACTTTGACTTCTGTAACTTTGATATCTGTCACTTTGCCATCTGTCACTTTGACATCTGCCACTTTGACATCTGATCTTTGATTTCCTTGACTTCGGAATACGACTTACGTGACATTGGCGGAATTGTGGAATGGCAACTCCACAAATGCCATAAAACAAGAAGTGAAGTGATTTCCTTGACAGGAATCAAAGTAAAAACAACACAAAAAACCTAACCTTTGACACCTTTCACTTTGAAATCTGTCACTTTAACACCTACCACTACTCTGACACCTGTCACTTTGTCATACAAAAATGGCAAAAAGGCAAAACAAAAAAAACGGTATGAAATGTGGCCTATGTGTTAATCCAGGATATAAGGTATTCTGGTACCAAATTTTATCCAAATCTGTTCACTCGTTTGAACGTGAATGAGTAACAAACAAACACACTAACACATACACACATACATACTTTTGCCTATATAATATTAGTGTGATGTAGGTACAAATAAATGTAACATCCAGTAAAACATTTTAAATGTAGAGGTATTAGTGGATTAGGACCCCATTTTGTAAAGCCCACAGAGATCGATCTGTGGTAAAGCCTCTCTATTTAGATTTACTAGAAAACTGTGCACATACAAGAAAACGTTCTACAGTGAAACCAGATGCTACAGACAAACAAGATTTCAATAAACACAGCATCTTTACGAGATTTCAAAAAGCATTAGGTAGGTAATCCATTTTTACAACAGTGAAAATACCAAAAGCGGCGAGGCGGACGTAAGCTTCCATCCTAAGCCTGTAGTTATTTACATTTGCGGACTGTAGTTTGAATAAGCTGGACTAAAGCTAAGTGCCAAGTCGCCTATCTCCATACATGCAAACTCTTTTACCTAAATAAAACTGATTTACATAAAAGATAAAAATTCACAAAGCGCCGGCATTCTTGCAGGCGATAGGTACGTGATTGCGAATGAAAATTCTACAATTTAACAATTCGAATGACCCGAATAAAGGCGCGGGATCGCAAAAACTTTTCACATAAAATGGTGCAATATTCTATTGTCGTTGGAGAAGCAAATTTGAAATTGAAAATAGCAGTTGGAGCGTGCAACTCGCGCCCGTTTATTTATGGGAGTCTGGTTTGTTCTAATGTTGCCACGAGATGCAGGTACTCGTATCTACTCGCAGAACTTTCATAATTTACTAGTTACGGCTGCCCTTCGCGTATTGTTGGTATGCCAAAAGCGAATTTATCACAAGCTATTATGTTGGGGTAACTTGTGTATTGAATATATTAGAAGCTTATTGTTTGAAGCTTTTGTGTACCTATCGACTCTAAGACCAGTTTTTATGCTGATATCAGCTGTTGGATTTGCCTTCTTTATCAAATACTGATTTAAGTTTGTTTATTGTAGTGAAGACTAAGTACGGAAAGCTAAAAGTTAATAAAGCTAACGTTATTTTCTTCAGATATAAAATTCAACTTTCTACATAACATGTAGGTTTAAATTGCAGATGAAATGAAATACAAAATTGAGAAAAATATGTAGTTATACATTATTTTCTAAGCCTGAACTTGAAGTTATAGCTTAGTAAGTACTTTTATTTATTCTGTCGTTGTAGTAGTAAGGTATAGTAGCGTAATCTAACAGAAAAATATTTATTGGAATCGGTTTGATAATTAAATCCGTACAAACTACAAGATAAGCTTTGCATTTGGGCCTATAGGCCCTTTGAAAGTTCCTAAAATATAAGTTTGTAATACCGCAGTTCTTTATTAAATATTTAAGCTATCTAGTAATACTGGAGACCCTAATCTTTTTGCTTACGTGCGTATTTTAAGCTTTACATTTAAATAACTTTGAATTTAGAAGAGATAGAAATTGGATACTTGGACATTTACTTTAAATTGTTAAATTCTGGCAAGTGAGAGAAAGTTAAACTGTAGCCGAAGAGTTTTAATTGTACCACTTTCCGCTATATTTTCCTCTGTTTCTTGGTAATCATCATAAAACTCTCCCTGGCAAACAAAAAAATACGTATGAGAATGATGGCTTATAAGATAAAGTGGTAACAGACAAATTAACATATTATTATGTTAAGGAGAAAGATATTAATAATACCTTCTTAGACAAGTCTTAAGGCATGTTGAACGTTGTTTGAGCTCGATGCTTTGAATAATTACTAGGAACTAGAAACTTCCATGGCATCATACAACTTGCCAGAAACCATGAAACTATTCCAATAACGTGCTTCTGCAAGCTAATACCAACACCCTATATTGGAACTTGACTATTATACCAATAATACCTACTAAGTTAGTGGACTAACGTCTTGGCTCTCTTGCCGAGTAGATATATATAAGTTACTGTAAACGTCAGAACTACGGTAAATCCTAAGATTTACAAGTATTACCTAAGATGTACCAAAATGAATGGTAAAAGTCCGGACAGGTCTGTGATAATTTTAATTTTGAACTTTTACCACGTTTTTCTTTTGTAAATCTGAAGATTTACCTAAGAGACACGGTAAATGTTGAAACTTACCTAACCTAACCTTTACATAATCGCTTTCCCGCGGTATCTATGAAGATTTCCCGCTCCATTGTTAAAATATATCTAGTAGAATTATATGTGATACCGGTTTATTGTAATAACCGATAGATTACAATCTGACGGATTCGAAGTCACAAAATTACAAACAAACGAAAAATTGTGAACGAACATGCATTTTCAAATATTTCCGACCAATCAGTGCACAGATACAATTCATACGAATTCTCGATATTATCGCCACAGACAAATTGCCAACCCGCCCTTTAGTGCTTAGACTCGTATCTGTCACCTTAGAGATACACATTAAAATTGAACAGTCAGTCAATTGCAAATCGTCTCGAGATCATTCATAGCGACATGACCTCAAGGACTAAAATTGATCGTGAATTAGTGAACGGGCTCTCTCAGGAACTCTCGCATCGTCGGTTGTCCTTTCGCTTCACTCGCACACTCAAACTTCATTCTGGTTTAGGAATTGCACCCGGGGCCGGGGGTAGATCGGACCACGTGGGGGTCGGGGTACTCCGATTCCGTTTTGTGGGCTTCTATTAAATTTGTAGCTCTATGTTGACAAACCTAGACCGACCAATCAGGAAAAGGTTTACAATATAACAGGTGACCGAATGTCGTAAAATTGTACAACTGTGCACTGATTGGTCCATAAGGTAGCGAATAGCATGTTCGTTCACGACATTTATTTTGTTTACAATCATACGAATTAGGATCCGTAAAATTGAAATATATCAGTTTTTATAATTTAACTGTGACGTAAGTATATACCCTTGAGTTAATGGTTTATGGTTGCCTGCCTAGATTACACACACATTATAAATAATATGATATATCACAGCATATATATATATATGATTGATCACAGCATAAATAATAGTACTACAATGTACTGACTAGGTACCGTTGCATTCATCTACGCACCGTAATTGGCAATTAGAAAACTAGAACAGAGCGCAGAAGCACACGGACATTCCGATAATTAGGGACAGCGGACGTGCCGGAACTGATATTAGACCCGCACTGCTATGCGTAGGTATGCGAAACTGTTACTAGCCCAGAAATCCCAACTAGGACACTTTCTGGTTAGGAATAGGTAGGTTTTATACCACTGACATTAATATAAAGGAACACCTGTGTTACATTCTAAAATTGAAAGAAAAAAGGAAGAAAAAAACATTTATTTATTTGACACAAAAATCACAAATTAATAAACCTACAATCGTAACAAAATTTTTGCTTCAGATGGATTTCCTACAAAAAAATGCTAAACCAAGTTTGATGAACTTTATATTATTAATGAATAAACATTATTATTTAATTAATGTTTATTTTAAAACAGTCCTGAGAAATTGAATACAAATTTACATAGTATAATATGTCATGTAAATATTATATTATGAAAATTTCATGTAATATGTAATAAAGAGCAGCTGCTCAGAACAACTAAACTACTTAACTAGTTACTTTACTAGTCTTTCAGAACAACTAAACTAGTTTACTAGTCTTTCAGAACATAGTTGTTCTAAACTAGTTTACTAGTATTTCAGAACAACTAAACTAGTTTACTAGTATTTCAGAACAACTAAACTAGTTTACTAGTCTTTCAGAACATAGTTGTTCTAAACTAGTTTAGTTGTTCTGAAAGAAAACCGTAAAAAATATTTCACTTTTTGATCTCAACATGAATCATTAGAGAGTGCATCAGTTACCGTGGTGCACTTTCAGTTCATAATATTAGCCTGGTTAGTACGGATTTAACGAACGAGGCTCTGGCGACCTACAGATGGCGGCATGACCATCTCAAAACAAGCGAAGCCAAATGGCAGGCTGGTGCCGGGCAGCAGCGACACCGGTGCGAGAAGCTACAATACTAGCTAAGGCGCCGTGGATAATAGAATAACTTTGTAACTCTTGAAAGCAGGGGAAACCCGTACTTACCTTCAGTGGTTATTTAGCATCGTTTTTAACGGTGGGAAACTTAAGAGGCATGGATCAGAAGTTTGGTAGTACTCTTCTAAAAAAAGGGGACAAAGCCCTTTCAAAGAACTACCGACTGATTACTCCTAACGCCTAAGCCACGTCTATAAGTTGTTTACGAGAGCGATCTCAAATCATCTCGCAAGATGACTTGAGGAACTCCAGCCTCCTGAACAGGCCGGGTTTCGCAGAGGATTTCGCACCATAGACAACATACACACAGTGCTCAGGCCTGCTCAGGGCAGGCCGAATTTCACATGGGATTTGGCACTAACGTCTTGGAAGATATGTTTTAGAAGCTTGATTGGAAAGGAATGGGAATTAATGTCAATTGCGAGAACATTTTACGATTTACCGATGATATCATCCCTAAAGCGGAGTCGTTGCAAAATTTGTAAAGTATGCTGCCTAACCTTCGGTCTCAGAATAAAAGAACATAGACTTATATATTATGTTCGGGTCAATAAGATCGTTAAACATAATCTTGGTATTAACCAATATTATGTTTACCCGGAACCGATTGTATTCAATGGTAAGTTGCCACGGGAAAAATGGAATATGACGATTACTCGCGAAGGAATGACGTTGCCGTGGAAACGAAATAATAACAAGTCTGTCAAAAACGTTGGTGATATACTTTTGCATTGGTTTATAACCTAGATGAAGATAGGATCCATTTTTTTCGCGATAAACTGTAGTCGCGCGGCTGAAGTCGTGGGCGAAAGCTAGTTTTTTATATTAGTATAGTTTACCTCACAAAATGTACTCCAATCTAGCAACAACTGAAAATGTTATTGTTAAAATATAGTAGGTAAGTTACTACAGTAAGTGACCTGTGAATGTTACAATAAATTCAGAATCTTTATTAAATTCCTAGTAGAAAAGTTCACAAAATATTAGCTTCAGCCAGTCTCAAGTGGAAGATATTTAAGTCTTAAACTTCATAGAGCGAGCACTTTATGGAATGGAAAATCTAGAACTCAAAGCTTTATCTAGTTGTTTAAATAATTAGATGAGCTCAGAGTTTTATCAAAGGATTTTCACGTCCAATATTGGTATTCTAAATCACTACACAAATCTTTGAGTTATAATAAAAAGTGATAGACCGCCAATGGTACTCTTAGATTTGTAATTTATATAATTTTTTGTATATGGCGTGCAATAAAGTGTATATGTTACAATACAAATACACTTTATTGCACATCATAAAAAAATGTTATCGTGTAGGAGTAACATAATAGCGAAAGTAACTCTGTTTCTCTGTCTGTCTATTTGATACCCTTTCACGACTAAACGGATAAACCGATCTTGATGAAATTTGTTATGGAGATAGTTTGAACCCTGGGGCAGGACAGTGGCGCTGCTGCGGAGCATAACACTAAGGAATACTTTTTATAGCTATAAACTATGAAGTCCGCGCGGACGGACAAAGTAGGTAGTGGGCAAAATATGTTTTTAATTATGAATCTACACTTATTCAAACCCAAAATGTAGAAGTACTTTTTTAAAAGCTTTTATTTATCTTCACTTGTATGTATGTATGTATCTATGTACCGATGTATCAATGTATCAATGTCTATGTATCTAAGCATTATGTCTGTTCTGGAATCTTGCAATTAAAATTTCGAGCATTTTCCGATTAGCTATTCGGCTGCAACTTTCAGGGTAGCTCACAAACAGATGACAAAGCAATATAAAAAAAACTTAAATTCGTAAAAATTAAAATGCAATAACAAAGAAAAGGGGAAAAAAAGAGAAACAAATATATATTATTTTATATTAATTTTTAAATTATACTTGTTTAAGGCTCACGCAACATGAGCATAATATTTCGTGGATCAAAGGGTATGTTTTATATGCCTGTTTTTTTTAAATATAACTGTGTGAAGTTACGAGTAGGTTGTGTGCCTGAGAGCAAGCGGCACGCCTGCCCTCGTTCTCGCTCTGCCTCTCAGGCCGGTGTCTGTCTAGGAGGCGTAATATTCATCTATACCCATCACCTATTGTAATTGTAACAGTGTGGTGCCCACATAACAATGGGACCACCACTCCTCGCACTTCAGCTGTAGAACCTCCTAATGGAAAATTCTGCAGCAACCTGCTGGAATTGGAATTCAGAAAACGGGCGGCAGCGTTTTTAAAAGCTTTTATTTAACTTCACTAGTATGTATGTATTTCTGTCTGTCCTGGAACCTTGCGACTCAAATTTCGAGCACTTCCCGATTAGCTATCCGGCTGAAACTTTCAGGGTAGCTCACAACTCGATCAAACTTAAATAAATAAAGAACATAAAACTTGACAATTCATTTACAACACACTTTAAACCTTTTTTTTTTATTTAACTTTAAAATTATAATTATTATTTTGTGCATTACGAGTTATCACCTAGACGCCTAGTAGGCCCAGGTGAGGTGATTATGTGATTATAGACCCCCCCCCCCCCCCCTTATGATAGCAAAGAGCGAGCAAATGCTTGCTGTTGCGTTTTATGGGGGAGGCCGATATTCAGCAGAGGAAGTTAACCGGCTAATGATGTTTATGATAATGTAATATTTCGGGCATGCTAGCGTACATTAAATGTGCGATATCGAGCGAGCGGTGCTCGAAGGCAATAGGCCTGCTTAGTACGAACCTTATTATAAAGCCACGTATTTACTAGGGGACAGAGACATGTCGCGAGCAGTCGCTTGACATTTACGTGCGACTGTCCGGCGACAATGTCGACCGACATTTCACTCGTCCACATACCCAAGTTGTGGTTGAGATATCACCCGATACAGTTTCGTTGGTCTACATTACTGCCATAGTCGCGGATAGTTGCGGAACACAGAGCGACACGCTACCCAAATGCCGTCGGGCGACTGTCGAGGGACACGAAGTCGCGCTAGAGGACATGTCGCGTGTCGACGCTACCCAAGCGTCGACACGCGACATGTCCCGCGACACGTAGATTTATATATTTACACGGCCAATTTTTTCGCCAATTTTTGTCGCAGTTGTACAGACAGTGCAATAGGTTATGCAGTGTACCCCAACAATGTTTCTCTGTGTTGCAGTAGCATTTTGGCTAGGTGTGTACAATTGTGGCAATTATTTCTGAAATAATAGCCAGTTTAACTACACCTACCTCTACCGGAACGGTGATTAGTTCAATAAAATATCAATAGATGGCGTTACGCGTTACTGTCCCCTTATGACGGTTTGGTTTGGAATTTGAGTGCGACGTATTCTTTGATTAGTTGAGTGCTTATGCCGTGCAGAGCCATGGATGGAGGGGGTTTAAATCCCATCCGTAATACCTATAAAAGTTTATAGAAAAAATAAGTATAACATACTAACTACGTTAAGGTTATAACTACGTTATATTAACTATCGATTCGTGGATGACATCGTCATTATCATTGTGTTCTTGAGGGGAGACTGTGGCAGAAACGTTGCAAGATTTGCAACAGATGTTGGACAGCCTAGCTAGGTGATTCGTCTCAACGCATTGGATGAACTTGGACAATGGTCTCCGGATGAACTTGGACAAAACCACACAATAAATAATAGACACAACCAAGGTTATTTTCTACGAACATGTTATTGCGGAACCAATTGCTGTTAACGGAACTGCTATCGAAGTGGTTCAGGAGTATATTCATCTGGAGAAAACTTTGCAACTAGGTAAAAACAACTTTAAGAGAGAGACCCGCAGAAGAATACAGCTGGACTGGGCAGCATTTGCGAAACTTCGTCGAGTCTTCTCGTCGCCAATACATTTTGAAGTAACAATATAAAGTTTGAAAACAAAAGTCTTGTACACACAAGACCTGTTGTGTGTTGTGACCCACCTACCTGTTATGACATACGGAGCCGAGTCGAGAACACCCACGGTACGATTAGTCAACCAATTTAAGTTCGCTCAGCGGGCTATGGAAAGAACTATGCTTGGATTTTATCTGAAAGGTCATATCGGGAATGAGGTGATCCGGCAGAGAACCAAAGTTGTCGACATAGCCCTTAGGATTAGTAAGCTGAAGTGGCAGTGGGCTGGTCATATCAGTCGAAGGACTGATAACCGTTCTGGTACGTGTTCTTGAGGGGAGCCCGCAACTCGGTAAACGTAGTGTAGGGCGCCCTCCAGCTAGTTTGAGCAACGATATACGCAAAGTGTCTGGCAGCAGTTGGAATAGAAGAGCCGAAGATCGGGCTCAGTGGCGTGCTTTGGGAGAGGTATATGTCCAGCAGTGGACTGACATGGGCTACATAATGATGATGATAATAATAACTAAGCATATTTAATTTTCACGTAAACTATACAGTTCTTTGAAACGATCATGTTATTTATAATTTATTCCATAGTGGAAAATAACCTTAATAGAAATAGATTTGCTTATCAAAATCGAAACACAAATTCGAACTTAATTTATAATTTGTTTTGATAAAATAATAAGGCAATCTACTTTTGCTGCCAAATGTTGTCAATGTCTGCATCTATCAATGAATAAAAAACTGTGTGATTAACTGATTACTGAGTAGATTACGATTATTTTTTTATCTTTAAATTAGTTCTATCATAACGATTTTTAAGGCTTCCTAGCAACAAGCGATTATCTCGGCTGCAGCCATCTGATAGATAACGACAAACAACAAATCATCATCAGCCAGTACTCGCCCACAACTGGATATAGGGCTCTCCTCTTGCGCACTACTGAGCCCGATCTTCGTTCGGCTTTTCTCATGTAATTGCTGCCAGGTACTTTATGCAGGTCGTCCCTCCATCTAGCCGGAAGGCGTCCGTCACTTCTACGTTTGCCTACAGTTGATAAACAACAGTTGTCGGTCTAATATCGTGACCTATGCATTTGCATGGTCGTCTGACCACGAGACCTCTGACAGCCAACACATAAACGTATAAACCGCCTTATTGGGTCGACAAATTGGTTGTCATCGGTCAATTGCACAAACAGCCTTAGTGATGGAACAATCTAAAAACTATTTAACCTGTTAAAGAATATGACATTTGAACTAGTCTGCACGTCACACAGTGATTTTTATAGCGCAATAGATTTATGTTTTCTCAGCATCATCAAAATCATCTTGTTTTTTTATCACAAATGGGAATTATCTTATCATTCTTCCACTCGCCGGCATGGCACCGACACCGGCACCAGCCCGACAGCCAGGGATGCAAAAATGTATGAAATTGTATGGCATATTTTTCAACATACCGGCACCGGTATCGGCATGGCGATGACTTCCACCTGTGCCGACGCCGGGACAGCAAGCTTCCCGCTCGTTGCCGGTCCGCAAAACTGTATGTGTATTGTGTACATATTGTAGCCGTGTACATGTGTGTGAGCGCGGGGCGGGGTAGGAAGGATACGATGAGATTCGAACTTGCCTTGTGGCTCGTTGTGTGTTCATCATACAAATTCCCCAACAAATAATGAAATGTCTCTTCGCTCATAAGAAAATAGTTGAATGTTTTTTTGGGGCACATTTTCAACTTTTCGAAAGATTCCCTTTCACTATGGTTTGTTATCTATATTCTAATCCATAAAGAAGTTCGTGGCCAATTTAAGGGAAAGTCTTACTTCAGTATACAACCGCAATTTCGTCATAAGGCATGGTTTTCTGTAGTAAAACTAAACAAGATTGCCGCTTCAATTGTGATACGAATGCGCCTCGGACATACCACCGGCCCATCCCACTTTGCCAGGATTCATATTAAAAACTTGTTGTGCCCGCGGCTTCACACGCGTGTTCATTTCTCGAGGTTAAAAATACTTTATGTACTATTCCAGGATCTAAAATACCAATATACCAACACTTAATCAAAATTCAGCCGTCAAAAAGTTTTTTATTGATTGCTCGGCTTCTACATATTATTTTGTGATAGCAAGTACAACAGTTTTTAAGTCAAACCTTAAGCTATCCCTCAGTGAAAACCACATTACAATCGGTGCAGCAGTTTTTACGTGATGCGCGAACAAACAAACAGACGCAGATAAACAGACGAACAGAAACACACGATTTAAAAAATGTTAGAAGTAGGTAAGATCCACTAAAAATAAATCAAATTTATTAACTTGATGTCACTACAATAGATTACTGTGCAATATTAATAACAATATACATTTCTTGCAAAATCCGATATCCCTTAATTTTTCGTTTTGTCCAGATTACAGGGGAACTTTTGGTCCTACAAAGTTTCACTAAAAAATTGTTCTACAACTTTTTTCCATGTTTTTAGTAGTATTATAGCCGATATTTTGTTCGGAAGGAGGCTAAAACTACAATTTTGAACTTTTTAGGGAAAATGGCCAATGTTTGAAGGACTTCAAAAAATCTCAGGTTTTTCAAAAAATAACAGCGCTGCGGTTGAACTCATATTATAGAAAATTTTGTTTTCTTTATGTGTTGTAGATAACTTTTCAGTGGGATGCACTTTTTAGAAGTTATAAGCCAAAAACTGAAAAAAAAAACGATGTTTTTCTAGTACCTGTTTTTAGGTTAGCTCAGGTCTTTCGAAGCTGCAAATTTAGTTCTACATTACTGATGTCATTACGGTACAGATTTTTGCGACCTAACCACATTATAAGCCTAACGCAAGTTTTGTGTCTACATAATCATTATCATCATAATTAGTCTATATCAGTCCACTGTTGACGTCAGCCTTTCCCAATGAACGCCATTAAGCCCGATCTTCGGCTCTTCTCATCCAGTCGATGACAGCTTTCTTTAGCAAGTCGTCTCCCCACTTGGCCAGCGGGCATCCCACACTACGTTTTGTTTGTGTCTATGGTAACCGTTAATCTTTTATGATAAAGTGTTAAGGCTAGCTTAAGATGAACTGTACGTTCAAACGTTCCTGTACATTACGGGTTTCAAGTTATTTGGACATAATACTGAGGGTTGATCGTCTGTAATTTACATTATTAACTACAAACCCGATAACCTTGAATTATTTACATGACATTATAAGTAGGTAAGTACCTCCTTTCTAACAAAAAAAATAATAAATGAAATCGGACTACGCGTTCATGAATTCCAACTAAGTATACATTTTCACTTTCATCCCCTCTCCCTAGGGAACCATGCTAAATATAGGAATGAAAAGTATCCTATGTCCTATCTAATAGTATGAACTCCAATCATACCAAGTTTCATTTAAATTCATTCAGTAGTTTTGGCGTTATGCGCGGTCAAGATACAGACAGACAGACAGACGAACAAAAAAAGAACTGATTTGGCTTCAGTATCGAAAAAAAGCACCCTCCAAAAAATATATTATAAATATCTTCAATATACAGAATTGGACTTGTTACAGTTTTATTATAAGTATAGATAGCCCGCAATGTGAATGTGGATATGACATTGGGGATCTGACCCATATATTTTTCTCATGTTCAACTATGACCGTTCTTCCTTTTTTAATAACTTTATATCTCTCCGTGTCTCTTTTCCTACATGTATAAAATCTCTTTTGATTATTGACAAACTTACATTTACAAAACTTTAGCTAAGTATATTATGTAGTAATAATATTGAATTGTAAATAACATAAGTATCTAATTATTTATTAATTTTGTAAATATTTAATAGTTCTTTTCTTCCTAAATTACCCCGTTAGTCAGATCCGTTCCATTTTCTTTATTATTCAAATATTTACAAATCGCGTAACGTTTCCCCACTTTTGTATCAAAACCACAGAAAAAATAGTACAAAACATCAATCTGCCACATTTTTATTGATTACCTATTCAAGACAGGAAACTAAAAATAGAAGCACTTGAAGATATTATGAAGTTGAAGTAGAAGCCACTTGAAATTGGCATATTATGCAAAAGACGTGCGAAACAAAAGGGAAAGAAAAAAATAAGAAAATAAACCAATACGAATCTAATGCTTGAGTAATACCCGTTTGTGATTTTGAAAATGTATCAGAACCTATAATAATCGCTATAGTCTCTAGCATATGTAAAAGCTCTTTTAAGAACTGTCTTCACAAAGACTTTCTTTCCATACATAACGGATTTACCTAATCCTTTCTAGGTATTTGCATAATTTTTTAACAAAAGTATATTTTTTCTAGATTATGTCTTTTTCAAAGTTATTCAAATGCTTAGCTTCACCACAGTACATATATTAGTCTTTACATTTATTAGTCATATATTAGTCAGTTTTTAATATATGTACTGTGGCTTCTCTAACTGACAAAGTACTTATGTTACCTTTTGTGATATTTCAGTTTTTATTCTTTTTGATATTTTCAGTTTTTTTTTTTGCTTTTTCTTCGTGGCAGTAAAAAACTATAAGAACTGAAACTATTCATAAGATGAACCTGATCATATACTAATATTACAGAAGTATAGAACATAAGAAGGCTGGCTTGGAAGATAGGAGACCATTAGGAGGATTTATATAGTCAAAGTTTAAGGTGCTAACCTAAACATATTACCAGCAGTTGGGTAAAAAAGCACATCGCTTAACTACCGATTTACCCTGACATCACACTCGAATCACAGCTAAGTAAAACTCAGGCGACTAGACAACGAACAGCACTTGAAAATCCCAAAAGCTTTTTCCCGAATGAAATACTAATAAATATTTTTATACGTTTTATTAATGGTAAGGATAAAATATTCTGATTGCGAATCGAAAATTTCTTCTTTTATAGATGTTGAACATAAAAATTCGCCGGCGAGTTTGTGAACAGTTACAGTAAGTGGCTCGTGAATATTCCGCGGGCGGAGCGCGATACCATTCATGTGAGCGTGTAAGGCGGGGCCACTAAACTACCGGCTCAAATTATTTCATATTATTTTATAATTATAAGCGTTTATTTAACTTGCAAAGTATGTATTTATGTGATGTATGTTTGCTGAGGTCAAATCTTGCAAGCTGAATTTAATCCACTTCCTCTTATCCTACGGAGTAAAATTTTTACATGTTGATTCAGTTCCGATGACTATGTATTTATATGGTAAGCACGACCTGAATCGACATCCAGGATAGACACGAAATTTTGTATACGCATTTTATTATGATAGCTGGTTTTAAGTTTTAATAAGATATGGTTGCTGCACTCAGTGTTGGGTCCTGACTAGGGAACTCCTCAACGGATACTCAAAAAATGACGCATACTTACATTTAATAGCCATGACATGGTTACTGCATAAAAGCTTCTTTTTTTTAAAGATTTTTAATAAACTTAATAATATTTATGTTTTTTTATAGCAGTTAACGCTTGCTTAGCGTAAATATATATAATAATTTTCTAATGGAAAAGAAAAAAAAACAAAGAAAAAATAGAAAAAAAACAATGAGAGAAGATTATTATACAACTTGAAGGAATTTATTTACAAGATAAAACGTACAAAAAACAAAAGTTCACAAAACTATCTAAAAGTCCTTCGGAGGAAGGGAAAGTGCCCAGAATACTGGCTGCATTGGGACGGCCTTTAGTTTGGGATGCAACTTGTGTCGATACCTTGGCGCCTAGATGAGAATCTTCCAGAGACAACAATTCAGGCTGGCGCCGCTGCAACCAAAGCAGAAAACCTCAAGCAGCGCAAATATGGGAACCTTGACCGGGGTTACATGTTTGTGCCGTTTGGGGTTGAAACTTTGGGTCCATGGGGGCCAGGTGGCCACGAAATTTACAGGGACTTGGCAAAACGTTTAGAGGAAGTGACATGTGACTAGAATGCTGGCTCCTATTTAGGCAAAAAAAATAGTGTTATACAACTTAAGTATTGACTTCACAATTTATGGAAAATGATAAACAGTCTTTTGTTTTTTTTGCAAAAATTCAAAATGTTGTGTTGTAGAGTTTGATTTTATTCTCAATCTTGTGATTCTTCGAGTGTTGATGTGTAATATTGGTGGAATATTAACCATTAAGTGTTCGATAACGTGCACGAGTGTAGACAAAAGAATCAAACGCACATATAAATGGGATTTTGTGATTTTTCCAAATCTCCCTCGGAAGTTTTAGTAAACGTCCACCATTTTACTGATTCCTGACTTTGACTTGACAATTAATGACTGTGACGTGGCATTACTTTAAACTATTAAACTTGACATTGGCGAAATTGCTAGTAGGCCAGTGCCTCCGCAGAAGCCATCTAATAAAAAAAGAAGAAGAAGAAACAGTATTTTGTCTTGCTGTCAACACATCCGAGTTGTACGTTGTACTTGCACAAAATAATTAAGGTTGTAGGTACCATGTAATCTATGACAATTACACTCATCATCATCATCATCATCACCGTAAAACGTCCACTTTTGAACATGGGCCTCCGAATAATAAATGGGGGCTGTTGCCATAATCCCCGTGCCTAGCAGGTATCTTAATGAGAGCTGTAGTTGTTGATAATACACAGGAAATTACGCCCATTTTCTGTGTTTCTCCTTGCTGGTCTCACGGCACCCTTGGGTGAGAAGGGTGGTCCTCACGGTGGTCCTCGGTGGTCATTCAGCGTTTAAGAATATACGTTGTTCGGGCATTGGAGCATTTTTAGTAAAGACTAGCTGTACCCACGGCTTCGCACGCGTGGCCATTTCTCTCGGTTAAAAGAACTCTATTACTATTCCAACACCTAAAATACCAATTTACCAACATTTAAATAAAATTCCTTCAGCCGTTGAAAAGTTTTTATCGATTACTCGGATACTACTCATCCGATTGAGATAATATGTACAGCAGTTTTTAAATCAAACCCTAAGCTATCTACCAGTGAAAACCACATCGCAATCGGTCCAGTAGTTTTTTACGTGATGCGTGAACAGACTAACAGACAAATAGACAGACTCAAATTTAAAACATGTTTTATTCGTTTTCAGTAGCTTATTTTTAGTACTATTGTTTTATTTTTAATCTAACTTTACAGATTTTTTGGTACTTACTGCTTTATTACTTTATTTATTTACTGTTAAAAACTTGGGTGTGCTTATTGATAGACAACTATCTTGGGGACCTCAGTTAAGTGAGGTAAGCCGTAATGTTTATGCGTCAGCGGGTTCACTTAGAAGACTGCGCAATTTTCTTCCCACTACCACCAAACTAGCTCTAGCACAGTCTCTTCTGCTGCCTTTACTCGACTACGCCGACGCCTGCTATTTGGACTTAACCGAAGAACAGCTAAGCAATAAGCTAAAGAATAAGCTAGAGCGCTTACAAAACTTTTGCATTCGGTTTGTTTTTGGCTTACGCAAGTATGACCATGTATCTGATTTTCGCACAAAGCTCAAATGGTTACCAATCCGACGTCGCCGGGATATTCATGCCCTCTCTCTTCTGTACAGTGTCCTATTTAATCCATCGACCCCTCCCTATCTCAAAGAGCGATTTGAGTTCCTTCATCTTTCCCATTCCCGTATTCTTCGTTCCACCAATAATCTGCTGTTGAAAGTGCCTCACCAATCTACGATGTGTTATCACAACTCTTTTACTAAACAGGCTGTAAGACTGTGGAATGCTTTGCCCATCAATATTAGAAAAGCTAAGTTGATAGCTGTCTTCAAAGACATGGTGAAGAAGCACTACTTGTCATAAAGCTGGATACTATGTTATTAATACATAATTTATACACTATTCCTTTGTGTAAATGCTATTTATTTATGTATATTTATAAATTATATTATAAATTTGCCAATATATATGTTATATTATTTAATTATAGTATATATATATTTATGTGTTTAACAAAATTTATGATAACACATATGTAAGTATGTATACAAATATTAAGTTATATAGTTGTTTTTATTTATCTACTAGCTGTACCCGCGGCTTCGCACGCGTGGTCTTTTCTTTAGGTTCAAAGTACTATAATGTGCTATTCAAGGAACAATATACCAACAAATGTTGGTACAACAAATGTTGGTATATTGGTCCTAAAATGAACAAAATTTCATCAGCCGTCAAAAATACTTTTATCAATTGCTTGGCTTCTAACTCACCGGATTGAGATACCAATTACACCAGATTTAAATCAAACCCTAAGCTATCTAACAATGAAAACCGCATTGCAATCGGTCCAGTAGCTTTTACGTGATGCGTGAACAAACAAACATACAGACAAACAGAAAGAAAGAAACGAAAATAAAAAGTTGTTCTATACCTTTTTAAAGCACCCAAGAGCATTTTTTTCACTTGAATTCATTTATTTGTTTGGGTGCGATGCGCGGTCAAGATACGGACAAACAGACAGACAAAATTAAAAAGTAAAACAGTTTGGCTTCAGTATCAAATATAGAGAACCATCCAAAAAATATTTTTTATTACATAAATATTATCATAACTTTGGACCCATATCCCGCAGAAACCGTTTACTTTTTCGGGATAAAACGTGTCCTCAATTTTAACCCATCGTATACCATAAGACAGTGCCAAGTTGCATCAAAACCCGTTCATTACTTTCAGCGTGGTACGTGTTCTTTTAAATAATAACCCATAAATTTTTCGATATGTAAAGTATCCTATGTCCTACCTCGTAGTACGAACTGAAATCATACCAAGTTTCTTTTGAATTCATCCAGTAGTTCCGGCGGCGTGATGCGTGGCTAAGATACAGACTGACAGACATGTAGACAAAAATGAAAAAACATACAGTTTAGGCTTCTCGAATATAGAGTAACATCCAAAAAAAAAAACACTATCTTTAATGTACAGAATTTGGACCCATATACCCCAGGAACCCTTTATTTTTTTGGGACAAAATGTATCCATAATTTTCACCTATCTTATAAACTATGTCTGAGCCAAGTTGCATCAACATCCGTCCAATAAATAGTTTCAGCGTGCTAAGTGTTCATTTAAATAATTTTCCACCCCTATTCTGCAGGAACACTTAATTTTTTCGGGATGAAAAGTATCCAATGTCCTACCTCGAAGTGTGAACTCAAATCATACCAAATTTCATTTGAATTCATTAAGTATTTTCGGCGTGGTGCACTGCCAAGGTACAGACAGACAGACAGTCAGTCAGACAAAAAATAAAAATACAGTGTTGGGTTAAGTATTGAATATAGAACGGCCTCCAAAAAAAATTACATATTATCTTCAATTTACATAATTTTGGACATTATCCCGAAGGAACACTTTATTTTCGGGATAAAAAGTATCCTCAATTTTTACCCATTATATAAACTATGACTGTGCCTAGTTTCAACAAAATCCGTCAAGTAGCTTCAGCGTGATACGTTTTCTTTTAAATAACTTTCAACGCCTATCCTGCAAGTAACAAAAAACAAAAAAACACTTGATGTTAAAACATGCACAGTCAACCAAGCTAAGCGTATTGTTCTCAAGTGGCTTTTGAATATGTCATATGATAATACTGATCAATTTCTAAGAATCATATCATAACAGATAATTGCAAATTTTATTTCATATAGTTAATATGCCTCCATCTAAAATTGTACCTTCTAACCAACTTCTACGACTCACTTTATGTGCCTACTAACGTTCTATTTGTAAACATAATTTTAGTTTAGTTTTAGTTTATTGCTCTTGTCATCGTTGTTAATTTCTATTCTGTTAACTTGGCTTTAAGGCCCCCACGAGACAGGCTTGACCTAGTGTGGGGACCACCAGTAATTGTTTATGCTGCACTATGCTTACCTTATGAAATAAATAATCTAATCTAATCTAATCTAGAACTCTTTAATTTTTCGGGGTGAAAAGTATCCTATGTCCTACCTCGAGGTATGAACTCAAATGACACCAAATTTAATGCACTTCCAATGTACAGACAGACATACGGACAGACAGACAGAAAGACAAAAATTAAGAAAATACAGCTTTGGCTTTAGTGTTTAGTATTTTTATTTATCCTCAATTTTAACCCATTATATAAACTATGACTGTGCCAAGTTGCATCAAAATCCGTCCAGTAGTTTCAGAGTGGTAAGTGTTTTTTGTGGTAAGTCTTTTTTTAAATAACTTTGTACGTACCTCGTACGTCCTACCTCGTAGTACAAACACAAATCATACCAAGTTTCATTTAAATTCATTCAGTAGTTTCGGCGTGATGACTAGCCAAGATACAGAGAGGCAGACAGACAGACAGACAGACAGACCGACAGACAGACAGACAGACAGACAGACAGACAGACAGACAGACAGGCAGGCAGGCAGGCAGGCAGGCAGGCAGGCAGGCAGGCAGGAAGGCAGACAGACAGACAAAAATGAAAAAATGAACTGTTTTGGCTTCAGTAAGGTACACAGAACAGTGTCCAAAAAAAATTACAATATATCTTCAATGTACAGAATTGGACCTGTTACAGTTGTATTATAAGTATAGATGTTTTTTTCGATTTTTGTGACTTTTTACCTATGAGACTATAGCTTATATATAGAGATATGTAGCTTACTTCTGCCAAAACTGTAAGTCAGACAAATGATAAATGGTAAAATTAACACAAGTAAAACCCCACGCTAAACAAAACCCTACCCAAAATTAAACTAATGAAAAATATAAATAAAATGAAAGCTAAGGCCTGGCGGCCAGAAAAAACACTTATATACAAATAATATATATAAATATATATACACAATAAAAAACCCCCAAGCTAAACAAACCCTACCCAAATACAAGAATCGAAACACTTATATATTCATATACATATAATATAAAAACACAATAAAAAACATATATATATATATATATATATATATATATATATATGTTTTTTATTGTGTTTTTATATATATATATATATATGTTTTTTATTGTGTTTTTATATTATATATATATATATATATATATATGTTTTTTATTGTGTTTTTATATTATATGTATATGAATATATAAGTGTTTCGATTCTTGTATTTGGGTAGGGTTTGTTTAGCTTGGGGGTTTTTTATTGTGTATATATATTTATATATATTATTTGTATATAAGTGTTTTTTTCTGGCCGCCAGGCCTTAGCTTTCATTTTATTTATATTTTTCATTAGTTTAATTTTGGGTAGGGTTTTGTTTAGCGTGGGGTTTTACTTGTGTTAATTTTACCATTTATCATTTGTCTGACTTACAGTTTTGGCAGAAGTAAGCTACATATCTCTATATATATATATATATATATATATATATATGTTTTTTATTGTGTTTTTATATTATATGTATATGAATATATATATATATATATATATATATATATATATAAATTTATTGACATATATTTTTTTTTTATTTTGTTCATTTTAAAAATGGATTTCCGCAAAGTAACGCCTGAATCTATCAATTATGTCTAAAACTTTGTTTTTCATCACTTACTGGCCTATAAACCTGCTTAAAACAATTGACCTGGCTAGAAAACTATGTTGTTAGGGATGGCAATGTACACAGTGTAAGATGCAAAAAAAAAACGAAAGAAATCTGTGACAGATTGTCAGAAATAATGAAATACAACACAAACAACACAATGATATTGTGTTGCTTATAGTTGACCTAGGAGAGCCTAGACACGGGGATTTTGTCTGGCGCCCATTGGCGGGTAGGTTCCCGGGTGGTTGCGAGGCGTCATGTGTACTGGCGTGTCGCAAGGGGGAGTACTCCCCAGAGGTGGGTCCGGTAACGGACAGCCGCGGCGGGTTCGCGGTCGTGTGCGTAAGCGTTCCCGTGTTCCCGTCGTGAGCGGCAGAGGAGGTACACCATGGGGTTTTAGTGGGTAGTACGGGCAGTTGCCCGGTGAGTCCCACATACCCACTGGGACTTCCCCGGGCACAGTGGTATGAATAAAAGCATTTCCCCATGTAAAAAAAAAAAAAAAAAAAAAAAAAAAAGGAGAGCCTGCCCCACCTCCCGAGGTTGCTAGACTCATCTAGGATTTTAGCTGGTTGAGCGTAGCCACTGTACTGAAGTGATTTTAAACTTACGGCCTTATAAGTTCCTTTATTCTCCACTCTATACATAAGTTGGTTGCACTATAAAGCTCACAACCCAATGAATTGGTGATGCGTGGAGACGGAGCGGAGTTCCCCAAAAGGATCAATCATCAACATCATCGTACTGTCTTTGTCGAAGTTATGTTGTCCAGAGTTCAGACTGATATATGACAGTGTGTTTATGATTTTAGCCCCTTAGTGAGAACAACCCTAATAATTAAAACAAACCCGCTTGTTTAGTGACTCGGTTGAAGTGAGGCTCAGCCACCTCGGCGCTCGCCACCGTGGTGGCGTGATTTAATGAGTAAAGGTAAAACATAATTTTTAATTAAGCCCATTTGAAACATTTCTCTTTGCTGATATCAAAGTCAACTAAAAATGTGTATGTTATTAACCATAATCAGGGCAGGTGTGTGTAAGCTACTGAAATTTTTAAGTATACGAGCACGTATACGAGTATACAATTAATTTTTCATAGAAATCTTAACTACAGCCTTACAAAAACATTTAAAAGTTTTCACCTAGTAACAAATATAACATATAACAATTGAATTGTCCGTTTGAAAATGCGGTCCGACTTTACTGGTCCGATTAAAAATACTGTTTTGACTTTTGGATTAGCTTCGAGTGAACACTCCGTGCTTCGGAGGTTAGGAGTTAAGCTGTCGGTACCGGCTGTTATTGATTATTTAGAGCCATGGTACACATGGGCATGGTAGTACAACTTAGCATCCAACGATACCGGACTCGATCCTAGACTCCGCACCAATTATCTAAGTTATGTGCGGTTTTCCATCGTTCCGTGCTTAGGAGCAGTGCCGGATTAAGCAAGCGCGGGGCCCGTAGCAATTTTTTTTCTGATTTTCGATATCGCTCTTGGTTATTGAGTTATTTTCAAAAAGCTGAGACCCTTTTTTTGTATATGTTTATTGTTAATAACAAATTAAAATTTTGATTACCAGAAAAAATAATGAAATTCTCAAAATTATATTTCACATTAAATGAGCTCATATATTTGCCACAATTCTAACAATTTTTCGCAGGAAACTCACTTCTCGACAAGACTACTCGTGGCCGTGGCGAGGAGAGAGTCCTCGCTAAAAAATCGGTCAAAAGTTATCTATGCAAAATATAATTTTATACATATTTTATATATATTTACATATATATATATATATATTTTTGTACTTTTATTAAAATATATTTTAACATATATTTTTTTATGTTAATTCGTGATGTTTATACGACAAACAACAATTGACATTCTACAATTACAACTATTTTTTTATCTCTGTGTGGATAGATATAATAATCTAGTAAAATATAAATAATTCTCAGAATCACTCACTCTCCTAACTCCTGAGGTTTTAAAATGAAGTATTTTATTGATTTATCCACAACACTGTGATCGGCAAAAATCAATAATTAACACAGAACTAAAACAAACTTCTTTCATGAATGGCGAACACACATAGTGTTTATACATAGGAAGATACAAAATAAAATATTTATTCATTTCTTATTGGTTGGTAGCAAAAGAACTTTATCACAGTATAAAGAAGACTATTTTAATTGGCGGATTGTTTGTTACGATACTCGATGGCAATGTTAGGGAATTTCCGGTTAATTTTTCAGTGCTACCAACTTCGATCACAAATAATTTACGGGTGCCTTGTTCAAACTTTTAGAAATATATTAAAATTGATATTTATTAGTGCATTTTTTTATCTATCCATTGGCCGGGTGTACATTGTAGCGATAAGGGGTAGGGGTATGATAACTATCATTAGTTTAAAAAAGCGCGCGTGAGACTATTGCGTCTTGGAATTTAAACTTCTTTGGTTCTGGAAATAGTTTAGTTTATGCATTGCTCTTTAGGCATTTTGTAATGATCTTACTATGTGGATTACGAAATGGTTATGAAAAATTCAAAAAACGAGGAAATGTCTCTTAAATTAATAATTTTTTTTTTTTGGTCTTCACTTCTAGAACTCAATATACTTATATTATAGAAAATAAGTTTTTGGTATATGGTTATTGAATTATACTAAAAATAATGTAGGCTGTTAATCTTACAAATAAATAGATAATTTTAACACTTTAAATCGAGCCATTTCAATTCTGCTACACATCCACACTAAGGGTTGGGTAAGAGTGCTTGCATACGTCAGACTTTTTGTGGAGCTGATTATCGGGCCGGCTGAAATTCTACACGTTTATACAAGCAACTTTTTGTAGAACTTGTGCGTTTACCGTATGAAATTTGGTGTTCTATTTACGCTAAGGAAATAGTCGGTTATCGATTGTCTGACGTGGATTGGCTTAGTAGGAAAAGTTGTATCGTTTCACGTTTTTGTGACATAAAGTAAATTCAATATACCACACCTCAATAAGTTTCACTCAAAAAATTACGCTCGGACAGAGATGAGTGGGTTTAAATATGCGGGGCCCCCTTTCGCGCGGGGCCCGTAGCATTTGCTACTCTTGCTACGTGGTTAACCCAGCACTGCTTAGGAGGGCACGTTAAGCATTCGATCCCGGCTGTTATTAGAGTAGCGGTTGATAAGCCATATCAGAGGTCCTGTGGCGGCCTGACAAACAGTGACACCAGAGGCCAGCACTACCTCATACGACAACTACATAAACAGCAGTCATTAAGGCACTTCAGAGGCCATCGGGTAGCCTGACACCAGAGACCAGCTCTCCTACGACAAGCAACCAAGGCAGGTGGGTATCATTGATTTACTAAGAACAAATATAAAATGCACGGTACATTTATAAAGAGGATACATTGTCATGGATTTGTAGGTCCTTCCTGTGCAAGTTGAACGGGAGAGATGATCCATCTCAGGAGTTTTCGACACGAAATGTAACAAAAATCACTACGCTAAAAATTAAATCACAAAAACTAAAAGAGGTATGCATAATTTTCTAGACTTTTTAAATATCTCGCGAGCTTGAGATAGCACAAATTTTCATATATGTTTCGATCGTGAAATTCAAGTGTTATCATATTTTACCCCATTTTTTTGCTATTTGACTAAAAGAAATATGTACTAATAATACTGCTGTGATTTACTTCGAGGTAGGTACTTAATACAATTACTATTTTAATTAAAAAAAAAACACAGTCTACCAAATATAATCTTAATGAAATAATCGAGACAAGACGTTATCAATTGAAATGAAACTTGCAAATGTAATACCGAAGTCTACAATTCGCTTTGTCCGAACTCTAGGTAAATTGAATGAAGTTTGCTCCGGCTGTTAATTAAAACTTAAACATAATTTCATATTGAGTTGTGGCCAAAGTGTACTGTTCAATAAATAGAACAACGTGAAACTTTGTTCAACCTGGCTTAAGATAACAAGAGGAGGAGAAACTCATTAAAGTTTTAAGATCGACGGCGGGCGAGCGCGGCTGATCTTATCGGGCGCTTTTCGAGCTAATTATCGCGAGTAAGTAAATCACGCCTCGGAGAAAACTAATGGAAAAGAATCTACAAGATTTAAGCAATTATCACATCCGTTTTGCAAGTTCTTTGGCCTACTTTTCGTGTTTGATGAATGGAGCAACCTACCACATGCCGCGTCTTTTTTAATACCTATACTTAACTATAATACCTATTATATTATACCATTATGTGAGGCTGTAATCAAATGATTACCTACTCAGTAAAAAAAGTAAAGCCAAAAAAATAAAATATAGGTCTTGTATTGAGTAAAGTACCTATGAAGCTGGAGGTCCCCCGAGGGTTGGCCAGTCAGCTCAGGGGGTAATTTCGCAGTTCACAACGATGAAATAAGAACAACCGAAAAAGTCGATAACGACTTAAAACTATAGAAATTGCTAGTTTCTTGGAGATCCGCGATACGTTAACCTATCGCAAATCTATCTATCTATCTATACTATAATAAAATTGTAACTGGGCTAAATCTGTACATTAAATTAAACCGTCAAATCAGATAATTTAGAAAAAACTCAAAAAAGAAAAGAATTCTGTCAATTTACTTTGTTTTTTTTTACTTTGTAAATTTGTTAGTTTTACCTTAAGTGCATGTTTAAAAAGAAATAAATTATCATACATAATTTACATTCCCTCATAAAAAAACGAAAAAAAGGGGGGTGGGAAGAGTTGAAAAAAAGGGGGGGGGTGAGGTTCCTAATCTTTCAAAGGAATGGACCAATTTAACTGCGGGTTTTTATGTTTCAAAGCTGAGGTTAACAAGATGGTTGTTAGCTATAATGGGTCTTTATGCTCGCTACGCTTCGCCCCCGCCTTCGTCTTCTAACCTATCACGACCATGTCGGATTGCCACTGAAGGTTGTTAACACAGGTAGGTAGATACCTATATTGGTACTTTTGGTACTGGAATAATTACAAAGAAGATAATTTTAAAAAATTGGTCTGAGCTACTGAACAAGAATAAAACTTGTTAAAATATTAGACCGATTGCGATGCAGTTTTCAGTGTTGGATAGCTTAGGATTTGACCAAGACCTGGGGTACTTGGTATCGTAATCCAATGATCACATGCCGAGCAATCGATAAAAAACTTTTAAACGGCTGAAGGAATTTTGATCAAATGTTTATTATAGGTCTTGGAATAGCACATAGAGTACTTTTAACCTAGATAAATGACCACGCGAGCGAAGCCGCGGGCACAGCTAGTAATAAATAATGCCATTTTTGGTCTATTAAAATTTATGTTTGCAGATTTTGGTGTAAAATGCCATAGTAAATAAATAGTACATAAAGTGGCTATCTATTGATCTAGGTTATTCACATAGGACTACATACATAAATTATTGTGATTTGCTGCTCTGTGCATGGACCAATGAACCATGATCCTTTCGTTCCATCGAACGGATTTTGTCCACAAACACGATAAGTAGGCCAAGGAACTTGCAAAGCGGATGTGAATATTGTTTAGGTAAATCTTGTAGATTCTTTTCCATTAGTTTTCTCCAAGACGTGATTTACCTACTCGCAATAATTAGCTCGAAAAGCGCCTGATAAGATCAGCCGCGCCCGCCCGCCCTGCCTACATAATAGTAAACTATATCGTGTGTGTTGTGAAATTTATCTAATCCGCACAAGCGATTCGCGTCCACAAATTAGAATAGCAGAGGAATGGAACTAAACGATTCGCGTCCACAAATTAGAACAACAAAGCTATAGAACCAAAAGATTCGCGTCCACAAATTAGAATAGCAGAAGAATGGAACTAAACGATTAGAACAACAGAGCAATAGAACCAAAAGATTCGCGTCCAGAAATTAGAATAGCAGAGGAATGGAACTAAACGATTCGCGTCCACAAATTAGAACAACAGAGCAATAGAACCAAAAGATTCGCGTCCACAAATTAGAATAGCAGAAGAATGGAACTAAACGATTCGCGTCCACAAATTAGAACAACAGAGCAATAGAACCAAAAGATTCGCGTCCACAAATTAGAATAGCAGAGGAATGGAACTAAACGATTCGCGTCCACAAATTAGAACAACAGAGCAATAGAACCAAAAGATTCGCGTCCACAAATTTGAACAGCACAGGCATGGAACTAAACGAATCGCGCCCACGAATTAGTACAGCAGAGGAATGGAACAACTTACCACGTGCCGCTTTTTAATACCTATACTTAACTATAATACCTATTATATCATTATTAGTATCATTACCATTAAGTAAGGCTGTAATCGAATGGGTACCTACTCAGAAAAAAATGTAAATGTAATTAAAAAAGAAAGGTCTTTTATTGAGTAGAGTACCTATGTAGCTGGAGGTCCCCCGAGGGTTGGCCAGCCAGCTCAGGGGGTAATTTCGCAGTTCACAACGATGAAGTATGAACAAATGAAACGAGTTAAAACTACAGAAATTGCTGTATGTTGCCATTCAGAATTTGTTTAATATTTTTCCCATCGGATCGCGCTATCCGTTGAGACTCAAATAAAATAAAAATATTTTCCCGTCAGATCGCGATTTGGATTAGGTTATGTAAAATTATAGATATTGTTTTTTATGTTCTATACCTACGGTATCTTTTTTTTTGTATATACTCATACATACAAAAAAAAAGTAAAATCAATACAGGCATTATATAAAATACTAGCTGCGCCCCGCGGTTTCACCCGCGTCCCTCAGGACCCCTGCATTTTTCGTGGTAAGAAGTAACCTATGTGTTAATCTAGGGTATAAGCTCCATACCAAATTTCATCCAAATCCGTTCAGTAGTTTTTGCGGGAAAGAGTCACAAACATCTATCTATCCATCCATACTTAAAACTTTCGCGTTTATAATATTAAGTAGGACGGCGCCCCGCGGTTTCACCCGCATCCCTCAGAACCCCTGCATTTTTTCGGGGTAAAAAGTAACCTATGTGTTAATCCAGGGTATAAGCTACCTCCATACCAAATTTCATCTCAATCTGTTCAGTAGTTTTTGCGTGAAAGAGTAACAAACTTACAAACTTTCGCGTTTATAATATTAGTAGGATGATCACAAATTCAAAAACTAATACATGTTTTATACTGACATGGTCACAAAGCACTAGCACTTAAATCAACATTAGAAACGGAATATTTACTATACATTTATTTTGTTTTGACTGTTGCTCGCGAATTTAACATAATATGTTAAACATTTTTATTTTATATGTGATGATTTATGTTTGTCTTTGATTTTTGTTTTTCTTAGTTTATAATTGTTGATTATTATTGTTAAAATGAAGACATATTTTTCAGTCAACATTATAAACAGGATAAAAAACATGTATTTTGAGTTTTTGCCTGTGATTTTTATCTTTTATTTTTAGTTCCTAATTAATAGCAATGGCAGAAATTTGGTCATTTTACTCTATAAACTAGACTTAATTTCTTCAAATGTAATATAAACCTTGTCGATTTAGTAACAAGGTATTTTTGCCCCTGGCATCTATTCTAAACTTACGTCAATTTAAGCTGCACTGCTTAAAATAACGTAATTAAAACAGATTTTTAACACGCTGTCTAACAGCATTTGGATAAATTCGGATACGTCCTGAGACAGCGTTTGGACAAATACTCTCGCCGCGTGGAAACAAAGTTGATTTTACGCTTTATTTTTAGGCTTTAGTGATAGTTTAGTGAGTGAGGTTTATATGCCAGGGAAAAAAATACCTTGTTACGAAGATAACAAGATTTTAATTACAATTGAAGAAATTTAGTTCAGTTCAGGATGTCCGAATCGCTACCAATATCAATAATTTTACATAACCTAACCCATATCGCGATCCGATGGGAAAATACTTTTTTTTTATTTGAATCTCAGCGTATAGCGTGATCCGATGGGAAAAATATTTAACACATTCTGAGTAGCAATGGATTGCAATATCAGTTGAAACGACTCACTGCGATCCGTTGACACTCCAAACGGATCGCGCTATCGGTTGATACAAACCCAAAATTCTTTGCCAGTGGGAACTACATTTAAGGTTTTGAATGTAGAACTAGCAGAACGAAGTATTTACGATGTCGTCGCTTTATGCGAAAATCTTAATTCATTACAAGATCAGACAAAAAAATGACAATCTTTTGAAAAAACAGTAGCGTTCTGACGTCTGATTGCAATCTTTTACACACAGAGGATTAGGGTATTGTACCACAAGTAACTCCTGATGAAGAACAAGAAAACTGCTCCTTTGATGTGGTACCACTAGGTTATCTTTGCTATTACCGCAACTTATCTCTTGTATCTATAAAAGATGCAACTAATATCTGTGAGAAATCGGGTCAGAATATTGATAAACTACTATGCATTCGCAGAAGTCGCCTGACACAGCATTAGTATTAACATGTATGGCATTAGGAATGTCGTCATACATAGCCTCCACTTCATCGTTTAGTGTGGGGCGTACACCTGTATGACCTTCAACGAATAACGTTCGGTAATTCTGAGTATAAGGTATGCCAACCTGCTCGAAACGCTTTCGATCTTCACAACGTTGTTGACGAGGGACTTGTGGACGAGAAACCCGATACCGTGTTCGGACAGCTGGTCACCCTCCCGGTAATAAAGTAAGTTGCCAGAATTCAGGGTCATCGTATCCTCTAATCCAAAGAGAAGGGTCTCTTTGGATTTCTGATAACCCTATAATATCCCAGCATAACTTACTTACTACTTCTTCTAGCTCTATGAACTTCTCGTCGATCCTCAAGGTGTGTGCGTTATAAGTTGCCAGAGATCGTGGGGGTTGGTAGCTGGGTCTCTGTCGGGGATTCTTAACACCCCCTGGTCCACCGTTACCATGGCTGCTACCGGTGCCAGGAATAACGGAGACATTAGGGACTGGGGGCCATCTTTGCGGTGTGTCTATCATATTGGGGGGGTTTGCCATAGTCACCACGCTTGGCAGGCGGATTGGTGACCGCAGTGTAACAAATATGTACTCAAAGGACGCTGCTGCCCATCTTCCGGTGTGTATTCCCTTAGTCGCCTCTTACGACATCCACGAAAGGATTGGGAGGGATCTTATTCTAAGACGAGATCGCCACGGCTGTGTAGGTACTTAGTTCAAACTTGTTAAATTGTAATAAACAAACATTAAATAGCTCGCCTTAGCTCGATATCTTTCTGCTTCATACATTTTTACTAAATTCCGCCCTCGCAATACCATGTTCCTTATAATTCCGTGCAGCGAGTGTGCAGCCTCGAGAAACCGTGAAGAAATGATCGGACACCGGGCAGCAATGAAGCGAGGGTTCGGCACACGACCAGCGCACCGCCTCCCCACCACACCTCCCGCGCTACCGCCAATAACTTATATTCCACAAAATCTCACAAAAATGAATAATTTACTCTGTTTTGTTTTTGATGTTTGACAAAACCTTACAAAACTTTAACTTTTTAACTTTTTGGTAAAATAAATAAGCATACTTATTTAATTTACAACAATAAGTAATACGGAAACTGATCTGCAAATAAATATTAACAAATGATTTTGTTTATTTCTAGAGTACATTGAAATCACGTAAGTCTGAGAGTGAGTTGTGGCAAAACTAAATAAAGAAGCTTATTGATTTTATTTTAAAATTCTGGGCAATTTAGCTACAGTTATTTATTTATATCATGTTTTATTTAGTTTTACACATAATTTTCCATTTAGGTGTAATTTATTTTTGCCATAAAAATGGTTAAATGAACTACTTTTATCTGACAAACAGGGTTTAACTACAGGAGGGAAGAATAAAATTTCTGAAGAAAAAGTTCAAGAAGTGGTGGAGTTTAATAACCTACCTAAATATATGTCACACTATTGTCGAGACAATACACCTGCTAAATTTAGTGCACCTAATATTTTAATAACTGTATACGACATGTACAAAGAAACCTACCCTAATAGTGTCCGCAAGTTAAACTTTAAAAATTTTTTTTTTCTGGGAAAGAGTTGGAAGACTTAGAAGCTGAACACAATCAACATCTTGATAAAGCTGCAGCTCTCAGACAAATAATGAAACACGATATACAACTAGCAGCTATAGACATATACAGTAAAAACTCTTACCTTTGATTTGGAAAAACTTATTGCATGCCTCGACTTCCAACTAACATTATTTACTACAAAAGACAAATTTAACATGAGTTAGTACTGAAATAAACTTTTCAAAACATCAACACACTTAATACAAAACCTATCTTACTTAATTTGAGCTGGAAAATGCTTTCTATTGGTCTTCATTTGCGCTTTTCGAACTGTAAATAAATTATATTTTTCGTGTTCCTCCACCTTCTAATACTTTTTCTTACTAATTTTTACTATTTTTTATACAAAAGACCGATTTTTGACACTTAGGTGTGTACTTAATAAACCAGTGTATTGGTATAATAAAAATAGATCGGAATGTATTCCTTCTTGTTAAGTTATGCAACATTAAATACTTACGTCTGAAACTTTGAAGCGTTCGTTGCGTTCGTCGCGGAGATAATGACACGCACAAGCGAAACGCGTCTTTTTCGCACGACGGCTTGCGGGGAATTTAGATGTATGGCGCCCGCGCTCTCTAATTAAATTATTAATTCTTTGCTGCGATTATGGAAAGTAATGTTTTTAAAAACGAGGCGCCTACTGCGGTATCTATCCGGGTTTTACCTATGTCAGTTCTAATCAACCTGATTAAAATAATTGCATGTCTGAATTAGCCTTTAGTATTGAATAATACCTGCATTATGATCATTTGCGAATTCTTTATATGTTGGATTTGGTATGATAAAGATAATTTATTGACGCTTAATCAGTCAAATTTGTTTTGCGTCAATAAACTTCTTACATTATTTAATTTTGCAAGCTCTTGTTTGTGGACGGGTTTTATCCAGACAAGAGTAAGAAGAAAGCAAACCAAAGTAAATGACGTGTTTGGCATTGGTGTGATAAAACCTTTTACATTGATGTAAAGTTGCTAGCTGGGTATTGAATAGTGATAAAAGCTCCGAAAAGAAAATTATTAATGAGGGTGGGGGGGGGGGGGGGGGTTATAAAGGGCAAAATCACCATCTCAGTGCCCCAAGCCAACCTCACCTGCTCGTGGTGCACCCTGCCGAATAACGAACGAGGCTCTGGCACAGCTAAATGGCACAGACCGGTGACGGGCAGCAGCGCCACTAGTGCGAAGAGTTGCGTATTGCGATCGCCAACCCGTAAAAAAACGGCCCCTAGTTCCCGGCGGCCCTGCTATTTCTGACCATGGTGGCGGTCATGGTAACGGCAGGGCGGGGGGTGCTAAGAATCCCCGGACTACGGGAGGCCACCAAAACCAAATTACCCTGGCTACGTTTAATGGACGCACTCTTAGACTGGAGAACATAAAATGGCACATTTTGGGGTCAAGTGAAGTCCGAAGAGAAGGGGAGGATACACTAACCCTAAATTCGTGCCATCTTATACAATACAATACAATACAATACAATACAATACAACAATACTTTATTACACACCAAGAAGAAGGTAATACTTATGTACTTCAGAGAGGGTGATTAACAATCCCAAGGCGGCGTCGGGTTCCTCGTTCACCGAGTCCTCGCTAACAACGTTGAAGAGATCTGTAGTGTGTTGAGCTGAAGCTACCCTGGTAGCTTACCTTATAGGCTCACCAAGAGATATACTCTCAAGGTGATTCAGATATACGCACCAACCTCGAGACACACAGATGAAGAAGTAGAAGATATGTATGAGGAGATATCTAAGGCCCTACATAACACCAGGAAGACCCACTTCACCGTTGTTATGGGGAACTTGAATGCCAAAATTGGAAAACAATTGGCAACGAATTTAAAGTAGGACTTCACGGATTTGGTAGCTGAAACGCCAGAGGGGAAATGCTTGTCAATTTTCTTGAGAGGGAGGGGCTCTTCGTAATGAATTCTTTCTTTAAGAAGCAGCCCCAAAAAAATTGGACGTGGTGAAGCATGGATTGTGTTACCAAAAGTTAGATCGAATTTAGTATGGCGGATAAGAAGCAAATATTCAGAGATGTCTCAGTGATCAATAGGTTAAATACCGGCAGCGATCACTGATTGGTTCGAGGCACTCGGAATATTGTCTTTCAGCTTGTGCGGGGTACGTCTGATAAAGTCGACGCTCCGACCAAACTTGCTTCAAATTTTGTCTGGTTCCGATACATTCCAGGAGTTTCTGAATAGACGATTCGATGCCATGGAAACCACATGCCACGTGAACGAGGGAGTTGACAAGGTGGTGAGAATCCTTATGGAAGAGGGCCAAAAGTTTTGTAGTATGCAGCGTAAACGTAAAAAAACCAAGCTCTCAGACGACTCTCCGGCTCATGACACAAAGACGAGAAAGTACGCAAGTTTCTTTGTCAGAACAGGTGGTTCTTAACAAACAGATTAAGAAGCTGACATGACGTGACCTTCGGTCCTCCAACGCACGTCTTATACAAAAGGCAATATCAAAGATCAGAGATCAGAACCAAGGATCTAAAGTTTTCATTCAGCAACTTGGTAAGAGTCACCTGACAAAGCTCAAAACAGCTGATGGCAGAACCTTCGTGTCAAAACTGGAGATTTTTTACGGAAACTTATACGCTTCGCATACTCTTCGGCCAGAGACTGCTTGTGAGGATTCAAAAGCCACTTTAACTCGACACTATACTGATGAGCTGCCAGCTTGGAAGAGATGGAGATGGCCCTGCGACAATTGAAAAATGGAAAAGCCTTCGGTGAAGACGGAGTTACATCGGAGCTCTTAAAAGCGGGTGGTAAACCTGGTCTCAAGATGCTTCAGATCCTATTTAACTCCGCTGTCAACTGTGGCTGAACTCCCGAGGCATGGCACAGGAGTGTGGTGGTACTGTTTTTCAAGAAGTGTGATAAAACCTTGTTTAAAAATTATAGACCCATCTCACTTCTGAGCCATGTCTATAAATTGTTGTTGAGGGTCATCACAAACCGTCTCGCGCGAAGACTTGAAGAGTTTCAGCCTCCCGAGTAGGCTGGGTTTCGATGATGATATGGCACCGTAGACCACATCCACACAGTGTGCCAGATTATACAGGAAACAGAAGAGTATAATCGGCCACTGTGCTTATTGTTTATGGACTACGAAAAAGCCTTTGACTCAATCGAGACCTCAACTGTTCTGGATTTCTCTCAGCGATGCCAAGTGGATTGGCGATATATCGAAGTACTGAGATGTCTGTATGATGCTGCTACGATGTCATTCCAAGTACAGGTCTGGAGTACTGAGCCTATCCCATTGCTCAGGAGCATAAGACAGGGGGATGTTTTATCCCCGAAACTGTTTACGACCGCAATGGAGGACATGTTTAGGACGCTGGACTGGAAAGGGGTGAGCATCAACATTAACGGCGAGTACATCTCACACTTGCGATTCGCAGATGATATCGTACTTATGGAGGAGCCGCTGCAAGAGCTGCGTCAGATGCTGGCTAGCCTGGCTGAAGCTTCACGACGAATTGGTCTCCGACATAGACAAAACAAAAATCATGATCAATGACAATATTATACCGCAACCAATAGTAGTCAGTGGCATGCCTATTTACCTCGGACAAATCGTTAAACTGGGTAGGAACAATTTTGAGAAGGAAGCCAGTAAAAGGATTCAGCTGGGCTGGGCAGCTTTTGGAAAACTTCGTCAAGTCTTCTCGTCACCCATTCCACAATTCCTGAAGACAAAAGTCAACCAGTGCGTCCGACCCGTAATGACATACGTAGCCGAAACGTGGACACTGACGGTGCGACTGATCCACAGGCTCAAGGTCGCTCAGCGAGCTATGGAACGAGCTATGCTCGGAGTTTCTTTGAGAAATCGAATCCGAAATGAAGTGATTCAGCAGAGAACTAAGGTTACTGACATAGCTCAGAGAATAAGCAAGCTGAAGTGGAAATGGGCTGGTCACATTTGTCGTAGAACTGACAACCGTTGGGGTAGACTAGTCCTAGAGTGGAGACCGCAAATCAGCAAACGTAGTGTAGGACGCCCTCCGGCTAGATGGAGCGACGATCTGCGCAATATATCTGGCAGTCATTGGAAGAGAACAGCCAAAGATCGGGCTCAGTGGCGCGCCTTGGGAGAGGCCTATGTCTATCAGTGGACTAGTAGGTTGTTGATGAAAGAAATACTGAAAATTCCGAAATCTTTATACAGTAAATTGTTGAAGGAATACTGTTAACTTTTTGTGAATGCAATTATACTTAACATAATGTAAAAAAGAAAACGGTATACATAGGTATTATGATTTTAGGTTCAATGGGCATTTAAACCTACTACTTTTTGTGGGCTAGTCGGGTTGTGGGCGAACGGGGCACCCAAAATCGATAATTTTCTTATGGAAATTTAGTATTTTAATATATATTTTTTATCGGCCCTAGGGTCTGCACCAATGACTTCTCTGAGTTATGTGCAGTTTTCCATCGCTCCGAGCTTCGGAGGGCACATTAAGCTTTCATTCCTGGCTGCTTTTAATAGCAGTCGTCAAGCCATGTCAGAGGCCCTCGGGCGGCATGACAAACTCTGACATTAGACGCAAGCAATAATTCATACGACAAACAATTACAAATATTTTATTCTGCAATTCAGTATATTATTTACAGGATTTTGTTCGGTCTTCTAGTATTTTTTTTTGATGCGTCTATATTTTTCGCAAACGATTTTAAACTACTCAGTAAGTTTAATAGTAGGCTGCAGTTCGGTTCATTTGTTTTTCGGCTCCTGTTTTATTATAACCCTCGGTTTAAAAAAATACGTTTCGGAGAATTTGCGATGGAATTACATAACATAATTCCCTCTTCTCCCTTCCACCATCGGACTACACTATAAGTCGTTTCGGAAACACGGCATCCGTATATTTATATGGTGACATTCCTCTGATTCGTATACTAAGCGATTCGTTTCCACATTTACTATGCGAACAGTCAATGAACGAAACACCCCTTCATTTCCCAACATATTTCAGGGTCTGTAACTAGAAGTGTTTACCTAACCTACCGACTTCTCACTACTGCAATACTTAAAGTATTATTGACAGCGCGGCTAAAAGCAGAACGCAAGATCGTTTATTTGCAGCCTAACAAAAAAAACGTATTAATAAGGATGTTAAACGTTGGTTAAAAGCAAATAGTGTTCATTGCATTTGGCTAGAAAATCAAAAGCAACCATTGCTTGAGAGCTCCAGCGCTTGCAGGTGAACAATATGAAAGTGTGGATACGCTGAAAGCAGTGCTTCGTCGGGAATGGGACTGAATCCCACAATGACTTACCTACTTGCAGCGTGCGATGCCTTTGTAGGAAGACTCGATGCTATTATCCATGTCAAAGGAGGTCATATTGAACAATGACTTCGGTTTTCCCTGAAATGTTCAGGGAAAATGTTCTAGTCTAGAATGAACTGGTGTCTTCTAGGCAAATTGGCTCCTTCTTCGAACGCATCTTCACATACCATCAGGTGAGATCATCGTCAAATGCTTGCCTATCATGCATAATAGAAAAACACCAGTTGTAATCCCATATATCGAATATTTAATCCCTTATATCTATGCATATAATGTCCACAATATTGGTTTTAAGTGATGTCATGAAAGCTCAGTATTTTGATTAATAACTAATTTTTCGAAATCTGATGTTATGTTTACCTGTTGCGTTTGCGCACTTATAATAATAATTATTAGAACCAAAGTAGACCGGAATAAAAAAAATGTTCCCAAAAATCACCCCTCGTTAAGATTGGTAATCTAGATACTTAATCAAAATCATCCTTGATAATCTAAATACATACTTAATCAAAATCAGCAGGGAAGCTTACTTTAGGTATATGTATCCTCTAATTATAGGCACACAAGTAAGCAACGCCAATAAATCAAAGCTGACGTATATCGATGCAAAGAAAAAAATAATTATTTAATCACAGGTAAGTACTTATAAATGGCTGAACACTAGATTACATCTATTTATCTTGTAGAATACGGACAAAGACACTTGTGTCCGAATATTTCAAGAAATAATTAAACAAGTGACTAAAAATGAAAACTTTGGACAAAATTTATATCACACAACATTGCGCGGCGTTGAAACTAAAAGCTGCTCAAAGGTATAATATTTCCCCGGACAAATGTCACATCGGACATATGTTACTTCAAGGGATGCTGGAAAGACCCAACGCCCTTAACCAGGTAGGTGTGCTTATTTTCTAAATTAACTTTTAAGTTTCATAGCAAAATACTTATTAAACTTTCAGTTTGTAACTTTCAACTTAAGCTCAAAACAATGTCAAGATCTGATTTGTCAAAGCGATGGAACTCAGGCGAAAGTTTGAACACTGTCGTATTTTACCATCCTTAGGTAGTATGGAATGTGGTACCTATCCCTTTGTTACGCATAACTTTTTTAAATGTAATTTACTTTGGCATAATATTAGCATCACTTTTAATGACATAATATGAATTTTACTTAAACAGTATT
The DNA here is from genome assembly GCA_946251855.1 of Alsophila aescularia. Taxonomy (NCBI): domain Eukaryota; kingdom Metazoa; phylum Arthropoda; class Insecta; order Lepidoptera; family Geometridae; genus Alsophila; species Alsophila aescularia. The sequence continues at coordinate 39,867,685 of OX276386.1, read as the reverse complement.
TGCCATACTGTTAAGGTATTTTGGGCTATATTATTTTGGACTACTATGGAGTGGCATAAAAATATATAATCTAGACACTATACTGTGACAGTAGGTTAAGGAGTAGGTAGGTAGGTAGGTACGTAAAATAATTTAATTTAAAGTTATTTCACTCACGGTGAATAATGAAATATGTTGCTACTAAATAATATTCTTGTTTATCGTTAGCTAACTTTAGATATGGTGAACACGATTATGCCTATGTAAACATTTAACATTTATTTTCTTTTATTATGCTTGCACATTAAGTAAATTTAAACCACACTAAATTATAACATTATATTTTATGCGTATCGATAGAGAACCATAGAATGTACCTATATTTTCGTAGTACCTTAAAAACAAAATAGATATACCGAGCTATGATAATAACCCCATAAAATTCTGCTGATTTATTTTTCGGACTACCTATACTTATAATATATCTTCTATACTTATAATAAAGCAATAGGAACGAAATAGTCTGCACAAAGAAGATAATTTTTAAAAAATGGTTTAGTGTACTTAAAACTAAGCTACTTACATTGGATCAAGAATATAACATTATAAAATTTCGTGTCTGTCTGTAAGTTAGTTGGCGCATCACGTAAAAATTATTGCACCGATTGCGATACAGTTTTCACTGTTGGATAGCTTATGTTTTGACTGACTTACAAACTGGGGTACTTTATATCTCAATCCGATGAGCAATCGATACAAATATTTTTGACTGCTGAAGGAATTTTGATCAAATGTTGATATATTGATATTTTAGGTCCTGGATAGCACAAAGAGTACTTTTAACCTACAGAAATGACCACGCGTGCGAAGCCACGGGCATCAGCTAGAGCTAGTACCTATAATAAAGCAATAGGAACGAAATAGGCTGTACAAAGAATATAATTCAAAAAAATGGTTTAGGGTACTTAAAATAAGAAACTTAAAAGAAGTTAACATTTTTAAAAAACCGTGTCTGTCTGATTGTCTATTTGTTTGTTAGTTTGTCTGTATGTTCGTTAGCACATCATGTAAAAACTACTGAACCGATTGCAATGCGGTTTCTTTGTTGGATAGTTTAGTGTCTGATTGAAAAACTGGTGTACTTTGTATATTAATCCGATGATTAGATGCCGAGTAATCGATAAAAACTATATGACGGCTGGACAAACTTTGAAGAAATGTAGTATATTGTACTTTTCATTCTGAAATAACACGTATGGGCTACTTTTAAATGAATTGACCACGCGGGCATAGCCGCAGGTACAGCTAGTCCTACTTATTCCTTGAAAATTTTAATAGAATATTATCGTATATAAAAATAAGAAATTACGATCATTGAATTTGCATTTTCAAAAGATTTTTACAACTTATCAACTCTAGGATGCTCTTATTAGAAAGGTAGAAAAAAAAATTATACTTAAGACACTATCATAAAAACACATTACCCACCTTTTGGAGCTTTCAGTGCTGATAAGTAATAAAATTCTACTGAAAAGGCAATATAAATGATAATATTTTCTTATAATTTAGGTCCTGCTTTCAGAAATCAATAAATACTTAGTTATAACAACAAAGTAGGTTTGTATTGTCAATTTCAGTTTAAAGATTACATTATTCGATATTACTCGAGTAATTTACTTATGTGCGCAGAAAGGGGTGCCCCTTCTATCGCATAATTTCTGAATGCATAATTTTGTATGTTTGTATCATTTTCCGTGTACGTATAATTGAAGCTAGGGCTTTAGAATCACGTTCAGTGATTTTTGACGCTGACTATACAAGTCGTAAAATATGTATCGCGGTTTTGGCAGCACCAGGACAGTCAGGACGAGAGTACTTCACTAAGCTGTTCGGTCCATCGAAATTCGCCTATTTCCCTTCTTTTTACACGACCGTCCAAAAAAAGGAGTGTAATGTTTTTAGGATTCACGTATGTTTGTATATATGTTGGTATGTATTTATGTATGTATGTACCTTTGTATGTATGTTTGTATGAATGTTTGTTTGTATGTATGTTAGTGAGTTCCTTTATTCCACCATAACTTTTAAATTCCTGAACAGATTTAAACGTTCCGTTAGAATGCTTACATCCCCCGAGTAACATCGGCCATTTTTTTTTAATTAGCCATATTTCGCCAGTATGGCTCCATTTTAAAATGCGAAAAAAACATCGAATTTTACAATATGGGGATCAAATTGAAGGCCTTGATAAGCACATTCCAACAATATATAATATATTGGCATAAGTTCTTTTTTGGCAGGGCAGGCTTGTTTTTTTAGCTTTTAAGCTAGTTAACTGAAATACAACTCTTCTTCCTCCACCAGATCGACGCTGCTAATGATGAGAGGGAAACGAACCTATCTGTTGCAAGACGCTCGATGCGGCTTGCAAGTGCCATGGATAAGTACAGCCTCCGTCCTGGGGACGCCGTGATCGTCATGGGCCATAACCACTTGGACTTGTGCATCCCGTTTTACGCCTGCCACTTTAATGGATACTCAATGTGTGCAATCGACCCGGGTGTCACGCCAGGTAATAATACATTTCTGTTTGTTTCTTTGTTTGTCGTATGAGGTAGTGCTGCCCTCTGCTGTCAGAGTTTGTCAGGCCGCCCGAGGGCCTCTGACATGGCTTGACGACTGCTATTATTCAATAACAGCCGGGACCGACAGCTTAACTTGCCCTCCGAAGCACGGAGGGAAGGAAATCCGCACACAACTTAGAAAAGTCATAGGTGCGGAGCCTAGGATTGAACCCGGTATCGTTGGAATCTAAGTTGCACTATTGAACCGTTAGGCTACCATCGCTTTATATTTTTGTTTAAACGTCTATCATTTAAACGATCCGCAGAAAATTGCTGTTTTGGTCAGCTCTTAAATATTATGTCAGCAAGTTAATAGAATTAGGCAGCAACTTAGGTGGTTAATAAAGCAAACAAATTATGATTGAACACCAATTAATCATATCTTAATAACAGGGGCAATAAAAATAAAAAATAAAAATTTTGTTTTCTTTGTACAGACTTTTTCGTACATACTAATTTATTATAAATACAAATAGATACAAGATTTAACTTATTAGCGAAAATTTAAGTAGCTCCTAGCAAAGTATAGGTAGCGGCACGTAAGTCTAGCGGTGAACGAAACGTGGCGGGGATCTTGGCACAGTCAGTTTTCGGGATAAAAAGTATTCAACATTTTAAAACATTATATAAACTTTAACTGTGCCAAGATCCCCGCCACGTTACGTTCACCGCTAGACTTACGTGCCGCTATGTGGTGCGTAAAAATTCAATATAGTGGTCATTTTAATGTATATCATTTCCACCATGGCACTAAGTGCGACTGCTATTGCAGATATATTTCTGTATCATGAATAATTACAGTGATGGGTAAGAAAATAATTATGAGTAATTTGTATTAGACCTAAATAAATGATCATATCTTATTATGATAACATGGTGTAACGGAAATCAAGTTTTGATTATGCATTAAATATATAAGATAAGATATTTATATTTGTGACATAATTTGTCGCAGAATTATCATTAATCATTAATCGTTTGCGTTTATGGTCAGTGATAATGTTGCAAGATGATTATCGTCTTCAAATTACATGGAAACACCCAGAATGCACCTTTCTTTTACCTATTGAATAGAAAAAAACAATCATGATAAAAACAATGTATTTAAGAATTTCCTGCATAAACCTAATGGAAAAATAGGGGAGAGTCGAATATCCTACCTATACACCAATAAAAATATTATAACGTTAAATAATATTATACTAAAACGTACCGCCAGTAGGTCGATAAATCATAGCTGTCACAAATTATTCGAACCTTCCTATCGTGGCAGAACTAAATTTACCGAAAACAAAGCACCACGAATCTCCATTTTAATATAGAGAGAAATTTTTTTTTTTTTTTTTTGACGGACTACGCAACCGTCAAGAAGGTTTCAAAAAGGCGGAGTCTACACCGCCCAACAACCGAGTGAAGCATAGCAGATGGTGGCTGTGTGTGTATGCGTGAGTGGATAATTTGTGGTATTTTGTGGTTGATATGTTGCAGGCAGATAAGTCCACCATTCAATTGACTGTCTAGCCATTTAATTGAATGGAGCCATTCAACGGCCTAAATTATATTCAGCCGGTTGACATTTAATGATCTGGCTGGCTGATTGCTTAGGCCATTCATACTGTAAAGCGATCATGTTACAAAAAAGACGCAATTCTATGGAACATAGCAGTTTGTAAACAGAAAAAAAAATATAAACAGATTTTATGTTCAACCTAACTAACCTACCTAGTTTTCTAGGCGCAATTATATCAAACATAGTAGTTTTCTAACAGACAAACGTTTATAAACAGTTTTCATGTTCAACCTAACTAACCCACCTAGTTTTTATAGGCACAATTCTTTGAAACTTAGTACTTTGCAAACAGACGAGCTATAGTCACATTATTTTTGTCACTACACTATTCCATTGTATTTTTTTTTGAGTAAACTGAGAAATACCAACAATATTGTTGCTTGCCGACGACACTTTGACCATAGACTATGTATATTGACAGTGTATGGGCTTCAGAAAGTGGAACTATATTCAAATGACGATTAACGGTGGATTATGCCACAGATACACAATTTCATGAGAAAAGACTGCATAATTTTTTATTTTCCGAAAGAACACCACTAGCAATGTCAAGATCTTGCTGCGATGTGGCGGCCGATTGGCATAACATGGTGTTAGTATGTACGTGAGGCTTGTGCGTACGAGCGGATCGGCATATCTTGGCTGTTTCATTTTCAAATAGGCGGTGTGAAATCCGTATTTTTTGTAAACATTCTTGGCAATCGTTTTTGATGTTTATTATTTGCACAAGCTTTTGTATAAATTTATGTATATTTACTCAAGAAATATTTGCGCAAAAGCAACAAGTGGTACGATATATCCAACTTTCCCATAATAATATGACCGATGTGAAAACCTTTTATTAGAAAGGTACACAAAATACACTATTGTATTCTTAATAGAAAACCTACAAGTGTGTAATTTAGAAGAATTTATTAAATAGGTACGCAACTAGAAACGCGATGTAACAGAATCTGAAGTGTGGTGCTCTCCCGTATTCGTTGTGTAAACTATGTTTTTCTGGCAACGATCTGATTGCAGAGACTAATTAAAAACTAATATCTTGGAAGACTTTACATATCCACGATACTACCTTCCTTTTATCCAAAAGTATGAAAAATATTCCTTGAAGTAAACAAAGTTATTATGAAAGATATTAATTAATAGAAGCCGTTTTTGGTGTGTCTTCATCAGCCAGTTTTTGGTCGGCGTGTTTGCCATCTTCAAACTCTAAGTGAAATAGTAGTCTCCAAATAAAAAAAATTGTTCTATTTGCACACGTAGTATTTAGTCATGAACAAGACGTAAGTTCAATACTAAAACCCGACTACACTCGGGAAAAAAACTTAGGATACTCTTGCGATGAAGACGAATCGAAAGATACCTCGCTTGTTGAAATTGGACCAAGTTTTTAATTCGAACACAACACAACTTGCTTCGCCGTAGTCGCGTAAAAAATTACGCATGACACTTTATGAATAAAGACGAATCGATTCATACCTCGCTGGTCAAAATTGGACCAATAGGGGCGACGCTATGGTGGACCATCCACATATTATATACATAACTATATACATCACTATATACATACATACATAGACTGTAAAACTCATTACCCTTCCCTTGCTTTGCCGTACTCGGGTAAAAAAGCTTCCGTACCGCGCTGCCCGATACAAAATCATTAAAAGTGGGAAAGTTAGATGTTATGAGCTCCTTGGGTATGGAACGCATAAATTAAGTGCAACCGTAGTCACAACCAGGGTGGCGTTGGTGCAGCACGAGTTACTAATGACAATAACATTATTGTTAGCTCATTTGCACTACAGTCTGCGTATTTCTATATTTTTACCCGACTACAGCAAAGCAAGGGGTAAGTGATAATATCCTTCGATGAAAAAAACAAACAAGGATTCACTAAGTTCGCCCGAATCGTGTTCCACTAAAACTCCGCGCAATTTAATAACTCTGCGCATGTCCCGTTTATAGTGGATATCGGTTCTTTAATTGGCAAATAGGTAACAAAACTTAATAATCATAAAAAGTAAAAAGCCGCTATCCATAGTTTTTGAGCAGCACAAATACCCAACTTATACACTACGCGCGCTGATACACGCTTGTTGCGTAAAATGTAAATGTTTGCGGGGACTGAACAGGCAAGCGATACGGGTTAATACCCGTGGAAAAAGGATGGCACAATATCGCTACGAACTGTGATGAACGGTTTTGTACCACGCGTCACGCACACCACAACTAGTCGCGTGATCGCATTTTGAATTATAGTAAGTATTAAGTGCTTGATCTTTATTTGTTACTCTCATCGAAGATAATATCTAAGGCATGCCATAAACTCAGTTTGGAACACAGTAGCCAAGTCTTAAAAATCACAATGGGCCGTTATACAGTCTAAAGATCGGTTAAAGGCCTTCTAACCAATGTGGCATTGCATAGAAATATCAAGTTTAAATGTATCAACTTTTACTGAATAAATACATTAAAAAAACGACTTATATAGGTGCAGAAGGAGCCTGGAAGTTTAGTAATCACTGTCCTGCAGTACAAACATGCACTCCTAGATTAGGAATTTCATGTATTATATTATACTAGTTTTACCGCCCGCGACTTCGTACGCGCGGACTACTGTTTATCGCAAAACAAAGCATTCTATTTTCTACTCGGATATTAAAAACCAATGCAAAAGTAGGTATAGCACCAATGCTCTTGATGTTTTTTGACAGACTTGTTATTTCGTTTCCATGGCAACCACAGACCATTCTGTGATGCCAACTGTTCCTTCCAGTAATCAACATTTTCTAGTTTACCCATGGAAACTTAAAATTTTCAGGGATAAATAGTTTTCTATGTTTTATTCCAGTAGCTATCTCTATTTTAAATTTCATCAAAATCCGTGAAGCCGTTATCGCGTGAAAGCTCCCACAAACAAACAAACAAACAGACAACGTTTCGCTTTTATATATTGGTATGGATTAGTAGTAGACTTTAGTAAAAAAAACATCCGGGTTGTTGAAAACTTGCTGATGTCCATACACAGTGATAATTGCGCACACCTGACGTGATATCAACGCTCAATCTGTTAGACTTTATCGTAAATAATTAGAATATTATTAGCGGCGTGATTTTAACAGACATAATTTAAATTATACACACGTCATTGATTGCGTGATCATTGTGACTAGCTCAAAATGAGTTCGTAATTTAAGTACTTTTCCTGAAGTTACTCAAGCAAGACTTACATATTTCCTCGTGGTGATTTTATCAAATTATTAGTTCGGATCAACTTTATTATCGATAATCATAATACGATATCGATATTTCCTCTGCGTTCATATGAATAATGTATAATTTTGTATTTGTTTTCTGTTAGATGATAAATTTTGAACAGTCACCTAGTCGTCGTAAATCCGATTGTCATGAAATTTGATCATCATCATCATCATCAGCCTATATCTGTCCACAGCTGGACGTAGGCCTCTCCTAATGCACGCCACTGAGCTCGGTCTTCAGCTCTCCTCGTCCATTTTTTTCACAGCGGTCTTAACATTTTACTATAGAGCCTGTATTGAAATTATCTATCAATTTATTAATATTTGACAGAGGCAACGATTTCACGATTTTTTCAAAATGGCGGACTTGGACTATTCACCACTGTTATTAGGACTATAGAAATACAGTATTTCGATTGGCCAAATTGTTTATTATACTAAATAATAAATTCTGTGGAGTATCTCCACAGAATAGAAAAATCACCTTCTTGCAGTTCTAAATTCAAGCTTAACTATTCACAGGCATCCAGAACATCCTCTAACTATTTATCAAACAGTATTTAATTTTCTCTAAAGACACTATTTCCTATCACAATAGCCACAAGGTTAGGAGGTCATTGTATGTTTTTTGAGATATGGGGGTACTAAATTAAATGGAGTTAATAATAATTATAAATCAAAAATCTAATTCAAATAGATTTCGTAAAACAGAACTAATTTTCAATTCACACTAATTACCTAGAGATACCCCGCACTATCGGTAGTAGGACGGATTAACATTCATAAATACGAATAATATACCTGCAGGGTATACTGAACTCGGTAATGGTACCTACGTAGAGTCATCCAACCTTCATGAGAAGCTTTTGCTTAGAGTCAATCCTGGTTACCGCCTCGAAGTCAGTTTTGTAATAATAAGATGAGAATACAAGATTTATTGCGCTGAAATTTTGAAACTGTAGGTGCACAGTTGACATGCGAGTAATTTGATTATTTTAAGAGTGTATCTATATATCTATGTATACCTATAATAAAGCAGTAAGTAAAAAAAAAGTCTTCCTTATGAAGATAATGTACTCGTAATAAAATTTGACTAGGCTACTCATAAGAATATGAAATTTCAAAAAATTGTGCATGTATGTTTGAAATCGATAAAAACTCTTTGACGGCTGAACCAAGTTTTATGATATAACTAGCTGCGCCCCGTGCCTTTGCCCGCGTGCAATTTTCAAATATCACAATATAGGTAACGTGTTTTTTTATTATAATAAAAAAATTATTTCCTTTTTTTGGGCTATAAGCCCTCGTGGGCATCTTCAGAAGTACCTATCTCTTTGACTCCTTTAATTTTGTCAAAAGCTTCAAAATCTCAAATACCTTAGGATTTTTGGTCAAATTTGGTTCAAAAGCTTCAAATGCTTCATGTCCTTCAAAATCTAAAAAAGATTTAAAAATATGTAAATAAAAAAAAGCTTTTATTTTCTTCTTTTTTTTCTATAGTGGTCTCATTTTTTAGCCAAACACTACCCCGGGCGTCATCAGAAGATGCTGCCAAAGTTTTGTCACAATCCGTTCAAAGGTTTAGGAGCGCATCGAGTACATACAAACACACATTCATTTTTATATATATATATATATATATAGATTATAGTATATTGGTATTATTGGTTTCGGAATAACACATGCGATCCATTTATCCCAGAAACAATACCACGGGAGCAGGCAAAGCCACGAGCTAAGCTAGTATATTATATAATATAGTGAGATCCAATTTCATCATATTAATCAAACTAATGAAACAGACGAGTAAATCAAACGGAATTCAATCAAACTTATAAGACCTAGCTGTTTAAGTCTAGATTAGTCGAACTAAAACTTGAATCTATGCCGTTATTGAGTGTCGAAGAACAATCAAATTGTAATCCTGGCTTGAGATTAAGTTTACGAGTCTTTGTTTCAGATGACCTCCGAGCGTTATTCCCCTACGTCACTCCGAAAATGGTGTTCTGTCAAAAATCTTGTGTCGAAAAAGTGAAAGAAGCATTCGACGCTAACAACCTGAAAGGACAAATCGTAACTTTTGACGACAAAGACAATAATTTAGAAGCTTTCATACATCAACACAAAGGCACTGAAATTAATTTTAGGTAAGCAATTTTTGCGTTTTATTTAGCCTGTAAAGTTTAATGTGCGCAAGGCTGCTTGCGAAATGAATTTTTCGATGGGTGTACTAACATTATTGAAATTAGCATTGCTAAAACAATTCTGTTGAAAGCGTTTACTTAACCCTACAATGATTATTTGTTTTAATGTGCAACCCAAATAAAATGGTAAGTTGTTATGCCTCCGTAACCATACTCGTATTAGTTAATGCCTCGCCTCGCAGAGCAGCCACGAGAATTGATAAGTCGCGTGATGGATGCTCGCGAGCGTAAGCTGCAAGTGGCTGACCTGTGTTGCGATTTATCAAAGGCATTTGATTCTTTCATTTTTCATTCACTTTTATTTTCATTTTTAACATTTATTAATAAATAAGGTATTGTCAAAAATGGAGCAATGACATCCCCGTAGAGTTTATTGCTGCTCTCTTCTCTAACGGGCGTATTTCCGAAGCACCGGTAGAGTCAGAAGGGTGAGTGAGTAGAGTCAGAACCTTTTCGTGTGCGAGATTCAACTCTAAGTCGGCACATGAAAGGGCAATTTCCTTTTCAAACTAAAAACAAACCTATTTTACCTAATTTAATTGATTTGATCTATTCATAATTATTAAAGTGTTGACTTGAAAAATTACTATTATTTTGCCTATTGACCCTTAATAGTTTGATTTTGACCACAAACTCACAGACGTATGTAAATTATAGTTTATCCTCTCGCTCTGGGAGAAGACCTGTGTACCAGCAGAGTACTACTATACGTAATAGGATGATGATGATAATGACAAGACTATAACGTGCCTCCGGTCTTCTATGAACCCCGTAATAGAAGACCTCATCATCATCAGCCTGTGTTAGTCTACTGCTGGACATAGGCCTCTTCCAAGGCACGCCATTTAGCCAGATCTTCGGTTCTTCGGCATCCATTGTATGCCAGCAACCTTGCGCAAATCGTCGCTCCATCTAGCCGGTGGGCGTCCTATACTACGTTTGCCTATTCGCGGTCACCACTCGAGGACACTTTTAACTCAACGGTTATCAGAAGAAAACCTCAGCCAACTGATAAATAAATTGGGTTGTAATTGAATTTCAGGCCGAATGAGTTCGACCATGCCAAAATCATGGCTTGGCTGATGCTGACCAGCGGAACTACAGGATTGCCTAAAGTGGCGATGATTCCTTTCGGGACACTCACAATCTCCATTTGTTGCTGGTGGTATGTTCACACACCTTTTATAGTTTGTTGTAATATATGTAATATACATTGATTTAAGTCCTGATTTAAATTTAAGCCTTTTTTTGCATTTGATCGTGATAATGGTCGTGATAAAATTAATCCTATTTTATTATAAATATACTTTGTAGCATTATACGCTACAGTAATGAGGACATGTGGGTATTTCCAGTTTAGTTTGACCCGGACTATATTATTTTTGTACATTATTTTAATCTTATTTATTTTATTCTATACTAATATTACTTGTGACGTCGTGAAAATCTTAAAAGCAGTTATTATAAAAGAATCCATCAAGACATATGATGTATTGTGGGTGCTTATTCGCTTTGCCATGTGAAGTTCTTTACAGAAAACGTGTAACGTCATTACGACAATTGCCCAAAGAATCCACGAAGATATCGTAACGCTACGTGTTACGTGTCTGCATGGTCAGCACTTGGTGCTAACATACTCGTACTACAAACGGCGCAATAATTTTATTATGTACCTGTGTGTAGGATACTTTAAGTAATCTAGATGTCACAGTCAAATTGTAAAACTCGATTTTTTTCACAGCATAAAGCTTTTATGGCTGATACGAGTAGGCGTAAACTTGAGTAAAAAGGCGTTCTACTAACCTGCGTACCATACAAGTGAAAAAGCACAAATTAAAAATGTATAGACTACACCTATATCTTGACAATCCTAAACTTATAGTTGTAGTAGTTAGGCTCTTCGTAAAATAGCGGATTCTACAATTTAGCTGCTACATATTATACGACCATCAATACTAATAGTACAGAAGCGAAAATAACTCTATCTCTCTGTTTGTCTGTCTGTTACCTTTTCACGACCAAACAAACGGCTGAACCAGTCTTGATAAAATTTGGTAGGTACGGTGAAAGTTTGAACCGTGGGGAAGGACACGGCATACTTTTATAGCGATAAACTGTAATCCGCGCGTAGTCGCGGGCAAAAGCTAGTATTTATATTAAACTCCAATTGTGTCAACGTTTGTTTGCGCAGCGGTTTGGCCTAATCGTTAAATGAATCGAAAACCGAGCAACAATCGATTGTACTATGGATGTGTTGTTACAGAATTAATGAGACGTATTATTTTTATGATTTTCGCATAGACGCCTGCTTAGCGAGAATATTATCTAATAAATGCACGGAATGATGCCGGGTTCGAACTACGTCCGTGATCTAAATTTTTGGTTTAGAAAATTATTAGATAGATGTTATTCCAGCCAACAAAGCAGGCCGGGTTTTGGGGAGGATACGGCTCCATAGACCACATCCATACAGTGCGGCAGATTATACAGAAGACAGAAGAGTATAATCAGTCCCTGTGCCTGGTGTTTGTGGACTATGAGAAAGCCTTTGACTCTATCGAGACTTGATCTGTTTTGGAGTCCCTGCAATGATGCCAAGTCGACTGGCGGTATATCCAAGTGTTGAAATGTCTGTATGACGCCGCCACAATAACCGTCCAAGTACAGAACCAGCAGACTAAGCATATCCTGCATCGAGATGCGTGACAAGGGGACGTTATTTCTCCGAAATTGTTCACAAATGCATTAGAGGATATATTTAAGACTTTGGACTGGAAAGGGCGTGGCATTAACATTAATGGTGAGTACATTTCACACTTGAGATTCACGGATGATATCGTCATTGTGGCAGAAACGTTGCAGGACTTGCAACAGATTTTGAACAGCCTGATTCTTCTCAAAGCATTGGTCTCCGGATGAACTTGGACAAAACCAAGGTTATGTTCAACGAACATGTTATTCCGGAACCAATTGCTGTTACCGGAACTGCTATCGAAGTTGTTCAGGATTATGTTTATCTGGGGCAAACTTTGCAACTAGGTACAAACAACTTCGAGAGAGAGACCTACAGAAGACGTGGATACAGCTGGGCTGGGCAGTATTTGCGAAACTTCGTCGAGTTTTCTAGTTGAAAATACCGCAAAGTTTGAAGACAATTAAAGTCTTCAACCAGTGTGTCTTACGGAGCATATTTGGTCGGAGCAAGGACTTCATAGTGCGGCATCATTCAAGCCTGAAGTCAACATCCAGAGTTCCTCGGACAAGTCGGTGGTCACTTCCGATAATAAAAATTGTTGACCACTGAGATATCTCTGAAGATGTGCTTTTTGTCCGTCATGATGAAGTCCATCTCATTTTTCGTCTTACCGTTGGGGCTTTGCCATGTTAACTTCCTTTGTGGTTGTTTCTTAAAGAAAGAGTTCATTAGGAAAAAACCCTCCTGTTCGAGAAAGTTGACAAGCATTTGCCCCCAAAATTTCTGCTACCAAATCCGTGTGGACCCTCTCGATTCGCTGCATGTCTATACTCCCACTTATGAACAAAGTATGCAAAGCCTCGGGGTGCAGCTAGTATCATAGGATCGAATTTTTTCAGTGCGTTGTTGTCACAGAATTAGGACTTGAAGTACCCAATACAATTTCGATAACATGGGTGAAACATGCACGTCTATCAAATGTAAATAGTCGTGAGCTAAAATAAGATTTGGTCAGGAGATCAACAGATTAGATGTAATTTCAGAAGATTAGTAACAATTTTGAGTATGTGAACTTAGAGAACATAAATGCTACTTAACAAAGTGTTATCATCGCCACAAGACGGATTTCAAAAAGCTAAAGGTAAAGATTGGAGAACGTTAAAGTTGGCACAATGGCTGAACTGGTAAAATCATGTCCCGCGTAGAGGCACGGAAAATTCTGGTCCAAGTCCCGTCCGTGACTCAAATTTTTCTTTTATATGAAGATTCAGATCTAAACTGTGTTGTATTGTATCGCAGGGAGCGGTTCGTCAACAAATTCGAAGTTACACTCGCTATGGCTACCCTACAGTGGCTGTCTTCTTACGTCTTCTTCGTATCCGGACCCCTGCGTTGCTTCACAAGAGTGCAATCTTCCGCGCCCCTCACCCCGCCCGCCCTTGTCGGCATCATCAATAAATACAAGGTATTAAAGTATGACAACACAATATGTATTGTTAAATTAATAGTTATCTACTACTTGATTGATTTCATGCAGGTGCAAATTATATAAAATGTAGACACAAAAAACTAAATTTTCCTGTTGATTAAAAACCTAGGTCGAGTAAAAATCATTAGAATATTTAATCATCGTAAACTTTGCGTAACTCATGATGTTGAGCCGTTGGACTGTGAAACTACATGATATCGCTGGGTCACTAAGAGAGAGGGGGAGGGCCCCAGTCTCTCTCTCTCTCTCTCTCTCTCTCTCTGTCTCTCTCTCACACACACAAACGCACACACTGTGTTTGTGTATCAAGTTTAGTATAACCGTAAAAAAAACAACTTTAGTCAAAAAATACATTATTATAACATTTCATTCAAAGAGTGTATCTATCTATTCTAAACACAAAGAAGATAATTTAATAAATGTTCTAGGTTACTTAAAATAAGCTACAATAAGAACAAGAACTTTTATTAAATCGTGTTGGTCTGTTTGTATGTTTGTCCGAGCATCACGTAAAAACTACTGGACCGATTGCGATGCTGTTTTCTCTGTTGGATAGTTTAGTAACCTTTGTATGCAACGCTCGCTTTTTGACAGACTTTTTATTATTTCGTTTCCACGGTAACATGTCTTTCCGTTCCTTACAGCGAGTAATCGACATTTTTACTGGCAAATTTTTGATACCTTGGGTTACATTGTAGCAATTTTCGTAGGTATCTCAATTTTTTTATCAAAAAATACAGCCCATGTTACTCGCTGATAATGTAGCTTGCAATAAGTAATTTTTTTTTTAAATCGGTTCTCTATTTTTTGAGTTTATCTATTAAAGCATAGAAAAAAATCCAATCATCCGCATTATAATATTAGTGTAGATTAGAATTCCCGTTGCACCACGTGGATGCATGACCTTTGCAATCCATCGCATTGATAGCAAATATGTTAATATCGATATCACCGATCACGGGCCTAATCTGCGATTGATCACGAACATTATCACAACATTTTGTTATTTCAGCCCGGCGTCACAGCCTGGACGCCATATTTATTGGGTCAATTCGTTGTAGCCGCAGAAAATGGCTGTGACTTATCGTCGTTCAAATACATTGCCATCGGCGGTAGCTCCATCGACAAGCCATTACTGGACAAATTTAGAGTAAGTATTATAATGCCCAGCTAGTTCGTGGCTTGGCTCTATAGAAAAATGTTTCTCCATTTTCAGTTATTCGCTTCCACAAAAGGCATTTTTATAATGTCTACGCACAAAAGAATATGTAAAAGATTTGTGAAGATATATTAAGAAATACCTACGTATATTGTTTGTTACATACGATACGATGTAAGCTGGATTATCCATCCAAAGTTAATGTTTATTTTGTTATAAACTCTAATAGGTACATACATGCAGTTAATTAGTAACACTGCAAACTGTAATATTGACAATGCGATCACACTATTGTATCACGATAATGCTAATAGATTAATTAACTGTTAGATGATACTGTGAATATTATCGTACTACTATTTAATCACGATTAGGTAACCGGTGCTATTTATTTTAAAAAAAACTCAAGAGATCATTGGTGAAATTATTGAAATCTCAGTGCTCATCGTTGAATCATTGACACGAATAGGTACTCTTCTACTTTCAACTTAAATTCTATTATCTTTTCAGCGGATATGTCCAGCGTACTTGTACTTGGTTTACGGAATGACGGAACTGGTAGCACCTATTTTTGAATTTGATGAAAATACGCCAGAAAATTCAACAGGATATCCTATGGACAAGCACCAATACAAGGTAAGATATAGCCCTCTATTATCATATAACTGATAATTGAAGACTGATATAACTAGCTGATGCCCGCGGCTTCGCACACGTGGTCATTTCTCTAGGTTAAAAGTACTCTATGTACTATTCCAAGACCTAAAATACCAATATACTCATACCAACATTTGATCAATAATTCCTTCAGCCGTCAAAAAGGCTTCTATTGATCTGATTGAGATACTAAGTACACCAGTTTTTAAGTCAAACCCTAAGCTTCTTTAATTCTTGTTGTACTTGTGGTGTCCAATAAAGAGTTAATCTATCTATCTATCCAAGATTGAAACCACATCGCAATCGGTCCAGTATTTTTTACGTGATGCGTGAACAAACATACAGACAAACTAACAAACAACCAGACAAACAGACAGACAGACACGATTTAAAAAAATGTTATATTGTTCAGTAGCTTATTTTAAGTACCCCCAACCATTTTTTTCAAATTATCTTCTTTGTACAGACTATTTCGTTCATATTGCTTTATTAGAAGTATAGATAGAAGCAATTAATCTTATAACTAAGTTGACATAATACTCTGAGCTAACTACTATGATATTATGAAAACTAACGTGGTTTTCATATATTTTAAATGGCAAAAACAAGAGTTACGCATATTAGTTGAATTATTCCAACTATAGTTTCAACCACATCCGGTCCACATCCACATCAGTACGAGGCGAGACACTTTCGCGAGCGTTCGGCACTCACCTTGAGAAAGATCACAGGATGTGACTGAAACTATATTTGGAATAATTCAACTAATATATGTGAGTGACTCCCGTTTTTGTCTTTTAAAATGTGGTCGCTCAGAGACTATCGGCTTAGTTATAAGATTTTGTATCCAATAATTTTAAAGGAATTCAGTTAATATCTTTGATAGTTTCCAGCTCGAAGCGAACATTCTTGGAAATAAAACGAACCGTTGAATTTTCTGCGCAAATACGTACACTCTATAACGAATATATCCTTTTATAACAATGGAGATTCCTTAGTAACCCCATTCTTCCGGAAAGTTCTCTCAGATTAATGATTGAAGTGAATATGGCCTCTCGGTCAATTTAAGTTCACAAAACTGAGTCTTACATTGTTGCGATGTCGAGTTCATAAATAAAAGACACTGAGCGACTTTATCGCGGCGACTTCCTTGAATATTGTCTCCATTTATCATATGAATTATTAACTGAATTATTACTACATTTATCATATGGTTTAAGCGAAATATTATGAAGAGCGTACGCATTATTTATAGCCAAATATCTAGTCGTTTTCTATAACGCACCAAATCGCATGTAGAAAACAAGACATAAGTTCAACAACTAAAAATGGCCTTTGACACTTTTGCGATGAAGACGAAACGATTGATACTTCACTTGTCAAAGTTTTTTATTTGAACACATAACCCTTACTTTTCTTCGCAGTAGTCGGGTAAAAAAATAATTGCCTATAACACTCTATACCTAAAGACGTATTGACACCTCGCTTGTCAAAATCTAATAAATACTTACATATTATATACATACATATACTGTTATTTTCATTGCCTTGCTTCGTCGTAGTCGGGTAAAAATAACACTTATTTACAACTGAGCAGAACATGTTTGTGTTTTATAGTAAAATGTGTTTGGAAGTACCTACCATGCTTATTTTAAATTTGATTTCAGCTTATTGACGATGATGGCAATGAAATCAACAAGCCGCATAAATCTGGTGAACTTTGGATCAAAGGAGATACGTTCTTTAAGGTATTACTTCTACTCAATAGTATTCACTAGGTACTAGAAATTCTATTTTTACACACTAATGAAATATCAAAATGAATCTTCTGTTCGCAATTCTTATCCATCAAAAGCCTTCGGGCAAACATTCCCAAGATGCTCATACATAATAAAACTCCTACTTGTATCATTTATCTAAACTTCGCTCACTTACCCGAGATTTATTGGAAGAATAATCCTATTTTTTGGTATAATATACTTCGCTTTATTCAGTTAAAAAGAGGAATTTCTTTTCAGGGATATTTGAATAATCCAGAAGAGACTGGGGCGATATTAACAGAGGACGGTTGGTTCAAGACGGGGGACATGTTTTACAGGGACGACCTAGACTATTACTACTTCGTGGAGAGGAGAAGACTTTTAATTAAACACTTCGGCTTTCTGGTAAATAGCCAAGTTTTTTGCACTAGACGAGATAGTTTAAATGTATTTTTGTTCTCATTAGTTTTAAGTGTCCCAGTAGATTAGATTATTTTTAACAATTAAGCGGTTACTTAATAAATGTTAAGAGTTTTATTATCATTGGTGATTGTCATCGTCATTAACGCAGCGCCAGGCGCAGCCAGTTTCCAATAACCAAAAAAATCTAAATCATAGTCTTGTGTTTGAACTCCTGTGCACATATATTCTCAAAATAGTAAAGAGAATCTCATTCCGAAAAATTCCAAAATCTGCCAGATAGCTCCATCAATTCAGTATACTAGTAGTATACTGAGAGCTCAGATTTAGCATCCACACTTAAGCTTAGATAATAGTTACGCAGAGAAAATAAACTAAAAAGGCAAACAGCGCGTAAACGCCCTACAAAAACCAGACAGCATCCGCTCGAAATGGTTTCCCACAAAAAGCATCTAAGACGCGAAGTCAGTCGGCGTGAAGTTAGCTAGACTTATTTTCTCACGCTCTGATTCATGCTGCTTGGGCTCCGTCTTGAGTCTGATATGCAACACGGAAAACAGTATTTCACAATAAAAAGGAGCTTAGGGTGACTGCTCACCAAGGTCAAAACAGTACCACAGGCAATATTCGACGAATGAAAAATAACGACATAGCCAACTGCATATTACTCTCCGGCGCGAAGAGCGTTTACGATGAGGGCCGCATTTTCAATACCTACATGTTTAAACTCTTCTCTTGGATTCCATCGTACAGCTTTGGTACACCAAAGACAAAATACATTTTACCTTAATTCTCGGTAGCATCCAGTACGATATGAACGTATAGGATATACGTGCTTCACCTAACTTATGGCGGTAGAATTTTATGCCTCATTGAATCGCACAGGGCTGTAAAAACAAGATCTATCAACATTTTTTGCCCGCGCACATTAGGTTATACTGTTTGAGTCTTGAGGTTTTTTGTTACCTCAATATTTTATGACGAATAATAAACATTTACTGCGTATGATACCAATGCGATAGTGTTTTATGAACGTTTATATTGTTGTATCAAACTACTTATCGCTTTATCGTCAGACTTGTAAGTGTTCAGAACAAACCAGCCTTATGAAACTATTTCATTTGATTTCATTTTGGTGCTTTTTTTTTTTGGTAAGGTGCCTATGGAAAGCGAAACAGCAGGCTATAGATTTATACAGTTGTAGTTTTTAACCACCACCACCACCACCACCACCACCACCACCTACCTACCTATATATTTTTATAACTATTTAAAGTACATAAAAATAACTATCACACTTGATTGATTAGATTGCCTAACATTTCAAAGTATTTGCTGTGATTTCGTAATTAAAGTAGGTACTCGAGAATAATCTACATAGCTCTTTGCTATCAACCGTGTAAGATAAGATTCATTGTTTTAATTTGATAACTGACCATGTCCCTCCCCAAAATTCGTAACTACAAGATTGCGTGAAGCACAAAAGGAAAATTATAGCTGTATTATCTAACAAGCAGTGCCCTCGGGTTTGCCCGCGTGGTCATTTCTCTAGGTTGAAAGTAACCTAAGTGTTATTGCAGTACCAAAACTACCTATTTCAAAACGTCAATATATAGATTTTGGTATTTTAAGTCTTGGAATAGTACATAGTGTACTTTTAATCTAGAGAAATGACAACGCGTGTGAAGCCGCGGTTACAGCGAGTTGATAATAAAACTTGATGTTTATCTCGTAGTTAGAGCACTACCAGAGAGAATAAAACTTGATGTTTATTGAATAACAATTCTGACTTCTTTGTCGCAGTGGGTGGTTTTGTTAACATTTAAATGTACCTAACCAAATGACCGTAGAAACAACTAGGTACAACCAAAGAAGCACTAAGCGACTAATTAGACTAATTTTGAACGCTGCTCAGAGTTCTTTAATTAAATTTTAACTCTAATACGAAATGAATTAAGCTTAATATGTCTTAGAAAACTATTTAAATTTAAATTACGTTGCCCTATTAGTTAAATAAACGGGGATTCGTGGAATACAATTACATGATACTTTTATATATATTTTTAATAGCAATTGGTTCTTACCGTCTCTGTTTATATTGGATCTACATTATAGTATACGTATTAATTATATATGACTAGTTTTCCCGCCCACGACTTCGTCCGCGCGGACTACTGTTTATCGCGATAAAAAGCATCCTATGTTCTTCTAGAATATGAAAAACCAATGCAAAAGTAGGTATAGCACCACTCTTGATATTTTTTTGACATACTTGTTATTTCGTTTCCATGGCAACCGTTTTTTACAGCGAGTAATCAACATCTTTCCAGTTTTTCCAATTTTCCCGCGGAAACTTGCAATTTTTCGGGATAAAAAGTATCCTATGTTTTATTCCAGAGTAAAATCTCCATTCCAAGTTTCATCAAAATCCGTCCAGTTGTTATCGCGTGAAAGCTCCCCAAACAAACAAACAAGTAAACAAACAAACAGACACCGTTTCACTTTTATATATTGGTAGATATGGATTTATTCAAAAAGCTTATAATTATAGAATTTATTTAACACGAAAAGAGTTTGAAAGTGGTTTGAACTTATGTCACAGATAATCAATGTTTATGTTTTGTCGCAAGTTGCACTCAAAGCCTATACAGATACTACTTATGAGTTGCACGGCTCTGATTTCCAAATACCTTGTTCAGGATTACGAGCGTATGGTCACAGTACACAGTCTAATACCTATTTAATTAGTGAGCTTTGGGCATAATAATATCAGCCGTTACCTGCTCATCTCCTTATTAACTCGTGAAGCATACTAAAAATAACAAGTAACAATTATTATAAAAATACAAAAAACCGACTGCGAACAGAAATATTGAATAAAATTTTAATGAACTCACGTGATATGTAGATTCGCAGAGCGGTGCAGATGTGGGACGCAGAACGCACGACGCAAACATATGCTCGAATTTTAGCTTTTTAGTCGCGATTTCGGACGGACGCACCGCCCGCAAAAATAATAGTAGAAAAATTTAACTTTTTTTATTAACATATTTTACTTTACTTTTATAGTTGCAAAATTGGACTATGGCACTTGAATTATCTAAAATTTTAATAGTCTTGAAATTGCTACTGCT
Source organism: Alsophila aescularia (assembly GCA_946251855.1). Taxonomy (NCBI): domain Eukaryota; kingdom Metazoa; phylum Arthropoda; class Insecta; order Lepidoptera; family Geometridae; genus Alsophila; species Alsophila aescularia. The sequence continues at coordinate 39,846,734 of OX276386.1, read as the reverse complement.
TAGGTAAAAGAATTATATATTTTTGGAATGGTCTTTTAAAGACCTTAATTTTGATACCTCACACGATAGGTTTTGATCATTTCTTGTTCAGTCGGAAATACAATATGGCGTCTGTAAGGCGCCATATATCCTATATCACTCTCGTGATTAAGACGAATCCAATGATACCACATTTATCAAAATCCATCAAGGTTTTTAGGCTGTAGGATGCGCCTAAGAAACGTACAAACAAGCAAACATACATACAAACCAAACACGTAACCCTCCTCAGTTGGGTAAAAAAAACTATAGGACACATTTTTATTCTCCGACCCAATTTTTGCCAACCCAAATAAATTACCAATTTAAAATGTTTTTTTTTTTGCATTTTTGTAGCAATTTTAGTTAATTAAGTGACATTAGTCTAGTTCTATTTGATATTTTGTATGAATTTTAAACCGTTTGTGTTTCTTGCAGATTGCACCTCTACAAATGGAAGAAGTTATCAAACGTCACCCAGGAGTAGAGGAAGCCTGCGTGGTGGGCATACCAGATCCTGAATGTATGGAGCGACCCATCGCAGCTATTCAGAGGAGGAACGGTGACAAAGTGGACCCTGAGGAGATCTTTGCTTTACTCAAAAGTTAGTAACTGTAGTTAAACCATTACATTGTCCATGCTTTTGCATTGTTGTTTTGTAAATAACGATACTACATTTCACCAACCTAAAATAAAAGCCATATCAATAGTAGATTGTACAATAAGTTCAAAATCAAGCAAGATAAATGTCTCGGATATCGGATAAGATATCCGAGACTGCCCGAGCCGAAGGAGAGGGAGAAATTTAAGGTGAGAATAATATGGCTTGTTTTATAAACGAGTTATATGATTTTCACTTTGCATTTGCGAGCAAATTAAACAGAGAAAATTGTAGAAATTTACTTGTTAACGCTTATCCAATGCATGAAATTGCCATACATTTTAAAATATATTTGCCAAGATATTGGCAGCATATCTGCTGAACAATATCTCTTTGCGTGTCTTTCCATTAATGTGTTACGAGTATTATACATCATGTTTACTTTATAATAAACTTTCAGTAATAATGCAAGGTATAACCAAACACGAACGGTTGGTCTAGTGGCTAGTGACCCTAACTACGAAATCAAACGGTCCTGGGTTCGAACTCCGCCAGGTGCAATCATATGTGTGATGAGCAGAAATGTTTATTTCCGAGTTATAAATTTAATATTTGTATCCATCTATGTTTATACGTCATCTAGTGTCCATAGTACAAGGTATCCTAGTTTGGGGCCAGGCTTTTTTTTTAAATCTTTCTGCATGAAACTTTAGCCTCAGGTCGGAAACCATAGAGATGTATACACGTTTAAGCGCTAGAGCATAAAATGCAGTTTGTGTCCTTAATCAAGAACTGTACGAGCATGAAAAGTGAAAATATAACTTCTGGAATAACTTTATGGTGCGCAACATACGTTTTTTTACCGCGTTTCAGTACTTGTATTATTATTTAATCTGTGGTTTCAGGTCTATTTATTTAGATGTTTGTATTTTTTTTTAAACTGAGTTGCTGATGTGCTAGAGACTTGAAACTTTAAACATCGCTCAGAACTGGATAACAATATAAAACAAGCAGCAAATGTAGATTAAATAACTAATTTAAAAACCACGTTCTTTTTTAAATACATTGTCATCAATTTGTGAGCTACCCTGGAAGTTTCAGCCGGATACCTAACCGAGAAGTGCTTGAAATTTGAGATGCAAGTTTCTACCCGAAACGACAGATAGACAGACAGACAAACAAGAAAGTTGCCACTCAGCTCCATTCCGTTCCTAATTAGAAAAAAATTGTAAAGTATCGTAAAAAAACATCCGTTTTGACGATCCCGTCGATGGAATGAATCAGCTGCATCCAGTATCTATCGAAGATAATTTAACAAAAAAAGTTTGTAATCCCAATAAATATTCAAATACTTCTGTGAAATCAGTTTTTTGAAAAACGTAAAATTACTTATTAAAAAAAAAGTTCATTGAAAATATTAACTAAAGTTGTCTCCTGACCTGAGATGCATCACCTGTCCTGCTTAACCTGCACCTTGAAGAGCAGGACAAAAATGTTGGCTACCATAGCGCCTTAAGGCAGTCTAACACATGGGACAATTTTTTTTCATTGTCCATACGACCTAAGTCTTACCTAGAGATAAATATATATGAAACAAAATCTTATTTCTGGCAACGTCTAGCACCTACGAAAAACCTACCCTAAGTTTCTACTTAGGGTATCTTACATTTCTATGTAAGATTAGCAATGAACAAATGAATGTGAAGGTTAACAAAACAACAAATTAGATCAGAGTTCTCTTGCGTGAGGTCTAGTTAGTCACGAAGCTGGGTAAACTTTGTTTAGGTCAAAACATATGAGAAACTAAATATTTACCGTCGACAACTGTACATTTGTGTCTATGTCTGTTTGCAATCTCTTTGTGCTTACTCGTACCTCTCCTTTGAGAGCATTTTCGTGGAGTGAGATGTTTTTACAGAACTACACATAGTAAGGGTATGTACCTAATAGAAGACTTTCCGAGACAATTTCAAATTAAAAAGTTTGTTTGTACTGAGTGGCAATGGAATTTTGTTATGAAATTATGTTGGACAAATATTTTAATCTAAATTACAATTACCTAGATCTGGGTCTGTGCTAGATGCCTATATTGCGAATAACACGAGCCTGCCACGATGTGTTGAAAAATACCTCGATTACGATGCTCTTATCTTGTTTACTTAGAATGGAATATTTTTTTGGATATTATCCTCACTAATTAGCGGTCGGTCATCTATCTATACCTATAATACTGTAACGTGGCATACTGACTGATTGACAGACAACGCACATCCTAAGCCGGTGGTCCTATAGATTGTACCCTAATAGGGTTTTTTTGGAAATTGCTTCCCTAAGAGGGTGAATGGGGTGGCAACGTTTGCACGAGGGCAAAGCTGAAGGGTGCAGCTAATATTAATAAAAAAGAAATACACATGTTTGTTTAGTATATAAATTTCATTTCTATGAAAATTTTCTGACAAAAAATAATACCTCGCTGGTGCCTTTGGTTGATGGAGAGGTCTTTTGCGTTGGACCTTTTATGTCAGACGATAGAAAACGGACAGTCCATATTAATTTATAAAATCGGAAAGGTGTTCATAAACCTACATTCTAACACCAGACTTGCATTATGTGAATATCTTTCAATTGGATGGATGCTTGTCTGCTATATGTCATAGATGGTCCCTACTGCAGAGCCTCCCGAACCTTCTATCCCACAAGGTTGTTTTAAGGTGCTTCTAATTTCCTAAACTTGTGTTTTGTTTACAGAATCCTTATCGGATATCAAGCAACTGAGTGGTGGCGTATTCTTCGTCGACTCTTTCCCCATCACGCCTTCAGGAAAAATCAATAGGTCAAAAGTAAAAGAACTCGCCCTCACTGCCCCAACAATCATGCCAATGAAATAATATAATTTTATTGTAATTTTAATAATTATATATAGACTAGGTTAAGTGAGTATGTAAAACCTGAAGACAAGGTCAATCCTTTAGAATCCAACAGCATTTTCAAAGCATGGTAGGACGAATAAAAAATTGGCTTAAACGAATGGAAATGGACCGTACCTAATCTGTTCATTAGTCTGATGGTAAATATATGTACATGTACATTACACGAAGGCTTGTGTAGCAATTACTGCGGGTTTAGGCCGTAACTTGGATGTTGCCTAACCTCAGGCCAAAATCGATCCGCCTATATTATCCTTGGTTTACATAGAGGTTAACATTTAAATCTATACAACCAATGTGAACGCGTTCTGCTTTGATTCGTTGTTCCAACATTCGTAAATCCGGTATATTCATTCATATAAGGTATTCACTTTTCATTATGCTTTATTGGGATCGCAATATCTGATAACTTTGTAATATAACCGTGTCATGCAGTTGGGATTAAGGCTATCACAACGAGGTGACATATATGTCCCTATAATAAGTCCTTAAACTGATAATGTGACAAATCGCGTCACATTATCGGCTTAGATAATGTGACGCGATTTGTCGGTCCGATATGCTTTTGGGGTCATCGTCGGCTGTCAGAGTACTTGTGGACTAAGTTAATTATAGCGTACGTTGACATACAAATGCATAGAGCACCATATCAAACCGACACGCGTTATTGGTCAAATGGATAAAAGCTTTAGGACAAAAATGTTTTGTACGATCTGACGAAAACAAAGTATAGTAAAAAGGACGACACGTACCTAATCGTCGTGAAAATTATTGTTTTGTAGTCATAAAATTACACTTTTTTAATACTTATATAGAAATCACCTCTATACTTAGTGATTATTACAGACCAATGAATGCTATAAAGCTTTGTAGGCTATGTAGAGCCTCTTATACCGATATTAGTCCGAGGATTTCAATCATTTAAAACCAAATCAGGATTAAAATAATTGTGTAAAATTAAAAGGTTTAGTAGTAATGCTCAGATCCAAAAGGTCTTCATTTGATGGCTGCTTTAGACATTTTAGCTGGTATCGAGACTTGGTGCTCAATGTGGATTCATTTGTAATATCTTTATAAAATATGGCTGATCAGAGCCGATTACTATTTTAATTTAATTTACGAATACCTTGCAGATAAGGCGATAGACGCATTGTTACAATAATAATTGTGAAGGCACACAATAAATTTAAACAATCATTATTGTAACAATGCCATTTTTTTTGTCTAAACGCCGATACATATTAAATTGACTAAACAAATCAGCATTGCAGTTAATTTGAAGCAATGCCACCAAACCATATTAGTAGCAGTTGGTTATATAATATAATAATAAACTATGTAACATACTCTACCACACTGTATAGCTATATAATAGTGTTTTTATCTATGCCTGTAACGGCCTAATAATTGTTTTTTGTAATAGTTTAGATAGGATATATATTTGGATTAGATAGTGTATAGGCATAGGTATAGGTATAGGAAGTAGATACTTAATAGAGGAAAAAATATACGATAAAGATAAGAAGTTTATTTATATAAACAATTCTAGATTATTGGTTTACTTTAATCTTGTTTTTTTCACATTAGATATACACTATAAATTAATTGTGTAAAACATAACGGATAGGAATGAGACTCGTTAATACATCATCATCATCGTCATCATCATCAGCCTGTGTACGTCCACTGCTGGACATAAGCCTCTCCCAATAAACGCCACAGAGCCCGGTCTTCGGCTCTTCTCATCCAGTTTATGTCGGCTGCCTTCCGCAGGTCTTCACTCCGTTGGGCGACGACGTTTATTAAATTAATATCTAATTATAATTAATGGAAACTAGAGATATGGAAATTATAATTAAAATATCGGGTGAAACTATTCGACTTAGTGTATAAATAAATTCACATAACTAATGTATAACATAAAATAGATACCTATCAAGGAGTTTAATCATTATTTGTATTAATGAATTTATATTGTACCTATATACTGTATATAATAGCAAATAAATCATGCGAATCTATATTAAAGAATGTTCATATAAGGCACGTCTTTTAGTTAAATATCCCTTACCAGTCGGTAAAAAGTTTGTGTTGTTGTTTATGAATGAAAAGTGTCCGCGTGACTAGCGAGATGAGAGATAGGTGTTCGTATTTGTGTTGTTGTTTATGAATGAAAAGTGTCCGCGTGACTAGCGAGATGAGAGATAGGTGTTCGTATTTGTGTTGTTGTTTATGAATGAAAAGTGTCCGCGTGACTAGCGAGATGAGAGATAGGTGTTCGTATTTGTGTTGTTGTTTATGAATGAAAAGTGTCCGCGTGACTAGCGAGATGAGAGATAAGTGTTCGTATTTGTGTTGTTGTTTATGAATGAAAAGTGTCCGCGTGACTAGCGAGATGAGAGATAGGTGTTCGTATTTGTGTTGTTGTTTATGAATGAAAAGTGTCCGCGTGACTAGCGCGATGAGAGATAGGTGTTCGTATTTGTGTTGTTGTTTATGAATGAAAAGTGTCCGCGTGACTAGCGAGATGAGAGATAGGTGTTCGTATTTGTGTTGTTGTTTATGAATGAAAAGTGTCCGCGTGACTAGCGAGATGAGAGATAGGTGTTCGTATTTGTGTTGTTGTTTATGAATGAAAAGTGTCCGCGTGACTAGCGAGATGAGAGATAGGTGTTCGTATTTGTGTTGTTGTTTATGAATGAAAAGTGTCCGCGTGACTAGCGAGATGAGAGATAGGTGTTCGTATTTGTGTTGTTGTTTATGAATGAAAAGTGTCCGCGTGACTAGCGAGATGAGAGATAGGTGTTCGTATTTGTGTTGTTGTTTATGAATGAAAAGTGTCCGCGTGACTAGCGAGATGAGAGATAGGTGTTCGTATTTGTGTTGTTGTTTATGAATGAAAAGTTTCCGCGTGACTAGCGAGATGAGAGATAGGTGTTCGTATTTGAGATAGAGCCGTAACAAAATTCGTCTAACAATGACAAAATGTCTTTGTTTTATTACCCGACTGAGGAGGGTTATGTGTTTGGGTTGTATGTATGTTTGTACGATTCTTAGGCGCGTCCTACAGCCTAAACGGCTTGATGGATTTTAATAAATGAGGTATCATTGGATTCGTCTTGATCACGAGAGTGCTATAAGATATGAAGCGTTAAGAAAACAAATATGGTGGCTGATAGCTGCCATATTGTATTTCCGATGAAACAAAAAATTACCAAAACCTATCGAGTTATGTATATAGATCTTATTTCTAAAATTTATAATTCTTATAACTAAACAGTAGCAATTTTATTACAAGCTTCTTAAAAAAATTCAATAATAGATTATTCAAGTTAATGTTAATACTTTAATCTAATGTTGCAATTGCAACTATTAAACTTAAATAAAATATGTATGTAAAAAATAAACATTAAATTTATATAAATAATAGCTGTTCCCGCGGTTCGACCCATGTCCCTCAGGAACCGTGCATTCTTCCGGAATAAGTGTTAATCCAGGGAATATTCCTCAAAATTTCAAAAACCTAGGTCCACCAGTATAGTCTGGACTTTGTCTGTCAGTCAGTCAGTCAGTCAGTCAGTAGGTATGTCAAGGTACTGTTTTATAGACATGATTACAATAATGTAATAATGAACTTTTTGAAGCTGAAGGAATTTTGATCAAATGTTGGTATATTGGTATTTTATATAGTATATTGGTCTTGGAATAGTAATAGAGTTATTTTAACCTAGAGAAATGGCAACGCGTGTGAAGCCGCGGGTACAGCTAGTCTTCTATATAAATAAAAATAAAATGCTGTTTGTACGTGCATCACAATGTAAAAGAAGCTATATAGCTTATTTTTTTTTAACGTTATGATCCGAATAAAGTTGTGACAATGTCATCCTCTTTCAGCAACATAATAAAGTTGTGACAATGTCATCCTCTTTCAGCAACATAATAAAACATCATTTCATCCTCTTTCAGCAACATAATAAAGTTGTGACAATGTCATCCTCTTTCAGCAACATAATAAAGTTGTGACAATGTCATCCTCTTTCAGCAACATAATAAAACATCATTTCATCCTCTTTCAGCAACATAATAAAACATCATTTCAAAGTTTGTCTATATTAAGTCTTGTTTATGAAGACAACTTGAGGATGTTTATCCAGACTTCTCTCAAGTGAAGAGTTCCATTGAGCTGAACGTTTCCTCCTGATTTCTGATTAGTGACTTCTACTTTCATCCACGAGTGCATGAGCACTGTGATTGTTCCTGTACTTTAATGTTGTCCGCTGAACGTCTGTCCCTGGGCTAGTGGACAGCCAAAAGGTTTTAGATGGGTTTAGAGGAGTTACTGGGTGGGACTTATTTATTCATTAAATGCATTATGGCTTAACGGATTTTGATGACAATAAGGTAAGTATATAAAAATAACACATCGGATACTTTATACCACTGTACACGCAAGTTAAGCCGTCGGGTGCAACTAGTCTCATAATATTTTGGCCGAACTATCGAACGGGCTTCCGACGTCGTTAGTTCGCGCAATCGGCTGTAGGTAATTTTATTACATTACACAACATTGGATTCAATCAGTGCCAGGAAGCAAAAAATAAATGGATCTTGCCGGATGCGTCTAATTAATTAAAGACTTGAGTCTTCTAATCAATCCTCGGAGTAACTAAAGGAGTGGATCTGTAGGAACACTCCACTTGCTCTGTTTACCTCATCTGTGAGCGGCACAAAGTTCATTAGTACACGCTTTGTAAATTGCTGTCTATTAAAAATCTCCACTTACCGTCGTAAGGAAATACAGCAAGTTAATAAAATGGCGTATTAATAGGCTTATTAATTGGGTGGATTATTAATAAGCAGCGATCTCTTCAAGACAACCGTAGGCTGAATTGGACATAGATCACTAAGAACGGTTATAGTGCGTAAGACTATACTAAAAAAATGGTTTTATATTATTATTACCTATACAAGGTGGAATTTTTTAACCACACCCGGGAGGAAAGTTCTCTAAATACTGGAGATAACAAATTTTACTCAAAGGAAAATCCCTTTATTTTTAAAAAGAAACCAATCTGCATTCAAAGATTGAAAACTCGCTTGCCACACTCAGTAATCGAACCTGCTACAATCCGAAAAAATACATCCTCTACTTTTATGGCGTCAATCTATAGAATCAATCATAAGGATCAAATCTCTTTAACAATATGGTAAATAAAATAAAAGGAAAACCATGAAATCTAAACTTAGAAATTCAATGGGACAAGATAAAGCACTACTACTCAAAGCTCGACAAAGACGAAGACCTGTTTAGAATTCAATTTGCACGTGTTTGTAAATAAACTCTTATTACATAATTTCTCTTCTCTTTATTAGATGAACAAACTTGTATATCCAACAAAATGGAGCTCATTTTGAGCAACTAATTAGTTAGATAACCCTTTTTTTTTAAAGATTTTACGGATTTCCTTTTATTTTATTTATAATGTTTGTTAGTGAGATTTGATTCTTATGATTGACCCTATCGATTGATGCCATAAGAGTACAGAATGTAAATTTTTCGTTTTTAACCGGTTCGATTCCCGCGTGTGGCAAGCGAGTTTTTGAAAATCTTTGAATGCAGATTTATTTCTTTTAAAAAAATAAGGAATGTTTCCTTTGAATAAAATTTACTATCTCCAGTATTTAGAGTACCCCGGGTACTTCCTCCCGGGTGTGGATAAAAAATTCCATCCTGTATACCTATACTTGCACACATACTCTAACTTAATGACATTTGAAATTTGAAGACGTACTCGGACTTCACCATGTAGACATTTCTTACTGTCGTTGGAATTCACAGACAGACAATCAAATTTTGTTCTAAGGGGTGCATAAAGGAAGATTTTTTTGAAATTCCATTCACAATTTAGTGAACAGGATCAATAACAGCCGAGACCAACAGCTTAACGTGCCACCCAAAGCACGGAGGAAAGGAAAACCGCACGTAACTGAGAAAAGTTATTGCTAAAAACATCTTTTTTTGTCATTGAACCCGGTATCGGTGGATTCTAAGTCGCACCGCTAGGCAACCACCGGTCATACCATTTATAAGAATAGATACATACCTTAATACCCGCGACATCTTACGCGCGGACTACTGATTATCGCGAAAAAAAGCATCCTATGTTCTTCTATGATAAAAAACCGATGCAAAAGTATTGCCGATGCAATGCTCTTGATGTTTTTTGACATACTTATTATTTCGTTTCCATGGCAACTGTTTCTTGCAGCGAGTAATCAAAATTTTTCCAATTTTCCCGAAGAAACTTACAACTTTCCGGGATAAAAAGTATTCTATGTTTTATTCCAGGGTATAAACTATCCTTGTTTCAAATTTCATCAAAATCCGTCCAGCCTTTATCGCGTGAAAGCTCCCCAAACAAACAAACAAGCAGACAAGGTTTCACTTTTATATATTGGTATGGATATATACCTACCTCCATAAATTTACCTAATGTTAATAAGATAAATATGATGCAATGCGTCTACGGGTACGAGGACGAAACGGCATAAAACTGACAAGACATTCCGCGTATTTGATTTATAGTGCACTTCACCAACCCAAAGCTGCTGCAGTACTGCAAGCGTCGTCACCAGTTCTTAAAAGCACCGTAAAAAACTTTATGGACAACAGCTCTTACGTAAAAATAGAATGCGAAATTTTCTCCAAAATTTATTGTTTTAACTCCCCTCCATATACTTAATAGTTTGCTGGTAAAAATCTACATTAATATTTAATACATATCTGTACCCACTTACCTATAAGCGAGGTTTTAATACGTCAAACTTATAACAGAATATCCATAAAGCCGAGGGGATTAATTCTCACTATGTTGCCTCTCGGAGCGATAAAAATGGATAAACCTGTCAATACATAATTGTTTGTTTTTTTTTGTCGTATGAGGTAGTGACAAACTCTGACACCAGAGGCCAGCTCTCTGGTGTCAGAGTTTGTCAAGCCGCCCGAGGGCCTATAACATGGCCTGGCATGGCACGACGGCTATTAATGAACAACAGCCGGGACCCGATAGATTAACAATACAATACAATAACAATTTATTGACACACAGTTAAACAAATTACAAAATAGAAATAACATAAACAATAGGTACAATCGGCGGTCTTATCGCTCATAGCGATCTCTTCCAGACAACCTTAGGATGGAAAGAAGTTAATAAGTTAACGTGCCCTCCGAAGCACGGAGCAATGAAAAACCGCAGATGACATAGAAAAGTTATTGGTAGACTAGGACCAAACCCGGTATCGTTGGATTCTAAGTTGCACAATTGAACCTTTACGCTATCATATCTCATGGTCACTTCATTTAAAAGTAGCCCATACGTGTTATTTCAGGACCAAAAGTACCTATAAAGTATATTATACTACATTTATTCAGAATTCGTTCAGCCGTCCAATAGTTTAACTATCCAATAGTGAAAACCGCATCGTAATCGGTCCAGTAGTTTTACGTGATGCGCGAACAAACTTGCTTGCAACTTTTCTAGCCATGCACATAGCGTATACTGGACAAGAGGTTTCATCATTTTCTGGCCATGCACATAACTCTATACTGGATAAGAGGTTTCATCATTTTCTGGCCATGCATATAACGTGTACTGGACAAGAGGTTTCATCATTTTCTGGCCATGCACATAACTGTATACTGGACAAGAGGTTTCATCATTTTCTGGCCATGCACATAACGTATACTGGACAAAAGGTTTCATCATTTTCTGGCCATGCACATAACGTATACTGGACAAGAGGTTTCATCATTTTCTGGTCATGCACATAACGTATACTGGACAAAAGGTTTCATCATTTTCTGGTCATGCACATAACGTATACTGGACAAGAGGTTTCATCATTTTCTGGTCATGCACATAACGTATACTGAACAAAAGGTTTCATCATTTTCTGGCCATGCACATAGATAAGATAAGATAAGATAAGAAATAATTTATTCTCACAAACTGTACAAAGCAACACATAAATCAACAGAAAAACTTAACTAAAAACAAGCAACTAAGCACCTGTGTACAAAGATCGCTGCCATGTACAGTGCTGCCAGAAACAAGCAACTAAGCACCTGTGTACAAAGATCGCTGCCATGTACAGTGCTGCCAGAAACAAGAAACTAAGCACCTGTGTACAAAGATCGCTGCCATGTACAGTGCTGCCAGAAATGGTCTGAGCTCAGCAAAAAAGCTGTGAATGAAAATCCACAGCGCTGATTTTCAGCTCAGGCCATTGGTGACGCACGGACTTTTTTAAATTAATAAATATAAAGTAAGTACACAAATATATAGAAAATAAATATAACTATACAAGTAAATATCACAATAATTCACGCATAGTATAAATAATATTAAAGTATGTAAGATTTAATGTATTTGTAATTATAGTTGAATTTATAATATGTAACGATTATTGGAAGCTAAAAGATCACACGAAATCCTTGTATTTTGCTTAGAGGGTAGGCATAACAAGAAAGAAAAGACTACATACGTGCGGCACGGCCAAACGGCAAAATTCCTACATTAATTACCTGTGCCAAAGTACAATTTTATAAAACTAGGCTAGAAAGTGAGGGTTTTTAAAGAAAGTGAAGCTATATGAAATAATAATAATATAATAATAGAAGATATTTGAGCGTCCCTCACTGAACAGTTTTTTGAATTTCTAAAAGGTGATTTTTATATATAAATCTGAAATTACTTTTACATTGAAGCTTACGCAACGGAGAAGGCAGTGAATTCCAGCACTTGCAGGTGGCACAGAATCGGAAACTACCACGAAATGCAGCAGTGCCGTGTCGCAATAAATATAAGGACGCTCGAGTTACATATTGATTATGGTCTCGAGCCCAAACAAACTTGGAAAAAAGATAGGACGGCTTTTGATTCTTGACAACCCCAAACATTAGAATTGCGAGGTGCATATCCCTTCGGTTCTTCATTTTCAGTATGTTGTGTTGATTGAGAAATGGAGTAATATGACTACGCGGTGGTACATCGAAACAAAAACGAGCACACGCATTCTGAACTCTTTGAATACGGCGAGATGTTTTGGCGAGTAAACGGGTCCATACACACAATCGACATAGTTAAATTTTGAGAGCACGAGTGAGTCTACGAGCATTATCCGAAGTTCTGTACTAAGGTAATTTCTAATTTTATACAACACCTTCAATCTGTAAAAACTGTTTTGGACAGCTTCAGATACCTGGCGTTCAAATCTTAAATGCTCGTCAAATATTAAACCTAGGTTACGCGCTTCCAACACACGTTCAATTTTTTCACCACCTATGTGTAGTTGCGGATCCCCAAGTGTTATTTTATGAGTTTGTGTTTTTGTGCCTAATACCATAAACTTGGTCTTACTTGCATTTAATAACAAAGAACTCGATAGATCCCAGGCCTGAACTCTTTCCAAATCTTGATTTAATTTTGCTACAGCACTGGAAAAATCTTCTGGTTTAAACGATAAATACATTTGAATGTCATCTGCATAAATATGGAACTTACAGTGCTGGATCACATTTATTATATCTGCACTGTATAGGATAAACAATAACGGCCCCAAAATTGAGCCTTGCGGCACACCCCTGGTGACTTCACGTAACTCAGAAACCAAGCTATCCCCGTTGTCCTTCCTGACCTCAACAAGTTGTGCACGATTACCCAAATATGAGTGAAACCATCGTATCGTATTAGAATCAAAGCCATAAAAATTTAGTTTTGACAAAAGGAGTCCTATGTTGATTGAATCAAATGCACGCGAAAAGTCTAGTAGAACCAAAATGGTGCCCATGCCTTGGTCTTGTGCAGCAATTACGTTGTCAGTAACATCCAATAAGGCCGTATTAGTGCCTCGACACTTACGAAAGCCAGATTGCATTTCAGGCAAAATAAAACTATATTCAAGATATTCAGACATTTGAGAACACACTACCGTTTCGAGTACCTTAGAGAGACAGGGTAATATACTGATTGGGCGTAAGTCTTTCAGCTCAACAGGGTTTGGAATTTTAGGGATTGGTTTAACTATAGCTATTTTCCATTTAGTAGGAAACTTTGCGGACAAGATGGATTTATTAATAATAGCAGTAATGGTATCAAGTCTTTGAGGAAGAGTTAGTGAAATCATGTCTAACGATATTTTATCAATGCCTAAAGCATTAGTTTTTATTTCCCTTAAGTATTTTGATACCATCAATGAATTAGTAGGCCTCAGAGAAAAAGTGCTGTCACTGTATTTATGAAACTCAAAGAAGGTTAGATCAGATATATGAACATCCAAATTTCCGGGAACATTAAGAAAATGCTCATTAATCAAATCCGGCTTGTCAAAATGTGCAGGAAGCTCTACAGATTTCGGTGGAAAGATTTTAAGTTTTTCCATAATTTTGTAGAATTTTTAGCGTAACAATTGATATGCTGGCTAAAGAATGCTTTCTTCTCACTATGCAATGCAAAACACACCTGTTTTTTAAGATCTTTGTAAAAAACTTTATGACAAACTAAATTAGTCTTACGACATCTGGCAAGTGCTGCATCGCGAAGTCGCATCATCAGCTAAACATTGTCAGTTAACCACGGACAAGGCAATTCCTTAACTATTCTTGACTTTACAGGAGCATGTAAATCATATAGTAAACTAATTACATCACTAAAGTCGGTCACCATAGTATCAACGTCGTCCGTAGAGCTAATAATATCCCATCTGATAGACTCTAAATCCCCAGTAAATAAGTCTAAGCAAATATTTCTAATTGGTCTGTAGATAATACATTTAGGCGAGATTTTAGGTTTATTGAAAACAAATTCACCTGCTATGAACGCGTGACCAATTAGCGACCCCACAAGCTCAACACTAAGTTTGCGCGCTCGTATATTAACATACTACATCAATTAACGTTTGGCTACTGTCAGTAAAATGGGTTGGTTTATCGACCAACTGTTTTAAGCCCGTACATATTAAAAACTCATTAAATATTTTAGTTTTAGTTTCATCTGTGTTCAAAAGATTTATGTTAAAGTCCCCCAAAAGAATCAAATTATCAAAGTGAGAAAAAGATGCCACTGAGTCCATCATGGCATCGAGAAAAACATTAACATCTAACCATGGGGGGCGATAAGCCGTACCAATTATTAGTTTGGAAGACTTTGTGCTTAGTTTTAGCCACATTTGTTCTACGTTAGTGTTTATAGGATGGGCACAAGATCGCACGTTAACACCACTCCGAATGTAAAAACCTATACCTCCACCACGGCCCCCGCGTACCCCAACCAGCCGCGGCGTGTGCCGGAGACGATAGTTAGGTACGACGGGGGCACGACCAGACTGACCTTTTCTGATCCAGGTCTCATTAATTGCCATGAGATCAACTGAATACCTTTCCATAGCCACAATAAAATTGTCATGATCGGTACCTAAAGAACCAGCATTGTGAAGACCAACTTTAAGAAATTTGTTTTCAATCATTATTAACAGGTATAAATGTAAAACTGAAATAAATATTTATTTGTAAATATAAACAAATAATGCTGGTTACTAAATAAAAAATATGATTCAAAAAAAGTACCGTACATATTTTGTAGCCATTAAAGCATACAGATATATAGTAAATATGACAAATAATAAAATAAAATATATTATCATAGGCTAACAGAACAAAAGAGGTAAGTACTAAATAAGTATCATGGCGGCGATCTTTGTACACACGCATATTTATGACTAACATTCCAGTTTTATACATTAAAAAAACACAGTAAGATGAGTTAAACGTATTAAGAGTTACTTTACAAACGGATAGAAAAACATATAGTCCTTTGGTGCCAATGGAACCCACTTGGTGCCAACTTTGATAAATTATCTGGGAGCCAAATAAATAAAGAGATTTAGGTAGCGAGAGCATGAAATACAAGAGGTACAATAACGTGATATAACGCCAAAAAAATACAAACCATGTAGGTAAAACATACATCTGTGTTGGCATAAAGATACTATTATAGTATTTAATATTATGAGGCTGATAAATAATACATGAAAAAGTGGAAACGATAAATGAGAAAACACAAAAATTATACTTGGTTGAACAATGATTATCTAAACAAAACAGAAAGACTATAACAGAGGATATAAACAGCTTATTTACTCGTATGCTAAAGTTGAATGTTAAATATAATAGATACATAATCAATCAAGTCAAACACACTTTAGGGGAAAAGTTCGATCTAAATCTTGTTCGTGTCGTATCCGTGAATATGGAGTTCCCTGTTCCTTACGGATGTAAATACGTCCTTCTTTCGACCAGCAGTACTTCCACATTCGGGCACGGCACTCCTCCCTGGCCTTGGCGAATAGTTGGCCGTTCGCCTTAGTAAGACGTTCATTCACGTATATGCGGACCGGTACGCCCTCTATGCCGAGCTCAGTAGTGGTAAGGCCGCGGCGGATACGCGCAGACTGGAGGTAAGCGTCACGGGTGGAACGTCGTGCGAAGCGGACTACAATGCGGCGCGCTCGCGCCGAGGCCTGAGGCTGAGACTCGTCCCGGAGACGCTGAGGGGGCCCTTCTCTCTCTGCCAGCACGATGTCTCGCTCCTCCAGCACCATTCCCATTTTCGTGCCTAGGAAGGTAGCCAGATGTTCAGGGTTTTCGCCTTTATTCTCAGGTAAACCTGTAATAATGACATCGTTGAGCAGAAACTCCTGCTCACGGTCGTTGAGCTGTATTTTCATCTCGGATAGTGCTAGTTCTAATGAGCTTACCTCGACAGATTTAGGCTCCGCCTCTCGGGCCACCTCCAAGGCCACTATGCGCGCGTCAAACGCATCCATACGCTCATTGAAACTGGAGCGCGTCACAGACATCTCCTTTTTAAGCTCCCGAATTTCGTCAATAAATGTGCTTCTGTCTTCTTTGGATGACTTAAATTCACATGTCATCAGATTTTGCATTTTGGTGAACTCGGAACGCATCTCATCCCTGAGCGCACTCACCACGTCAACATTCACCTGACCAGTCGTTTTAGTTGAACAGGCCACTGTTGCGCGCTCTCCACTATTTTGAATCTGAGTAAGGTAACTGTCCTGCAAACCACGGACAGGCGTGGCGGGGTCTCGCCCCTTGGGCGTTTTAGATTGGCAGTCCCCACATCGCCAAGTGTCCCCTACGGTAACTCCAACAGGCACTCTCACGCATTCATTGTGGCTTTTTGACCCGCATTCAGGACAGGCAACACCCTCTGTCGAGCTCATAAATTTGCCGCAGGCAGCGCACTTTGCCATTTCGTTTATTGGCAATCAATATACCAGTAAACTGATAAGTACTGTAGTACAGCAGCGCAACAGCAGATGGCAGTAATACCGGTACGAACCAAAAAAAATATTGTACAAACTAAAAAACAGCAGGAATGATTTGTGGTTCGAGGGCTTTAAACTAGATGGCAGCACTCGGATTGTTAATATTTCACTTACAGACTTTTCAGTGCTTTCAAAGTGGGCTCACGAGCTCCCAGACACATCCACCACAATTAAGCGTCACTGAATTACGTTAGTGTAGAAAAAACGCACAAGTTAATTATTAACGACCCAATTATTTTTAATAGAGGGTAACGAACTCACTGCTTGAGATGAAACAAAATCTTTCTAGTAAGAATTTTCACTGTCGCACATCTGTTAATTAGAGATAACAGCTTCACTATCAATATGTACAAAGCACTAACCTATTACAATACTCTAAACCTTACAATAGGCTCACTGTATATTTTTTTAACTATTTTAAACTATTTGATGTTACGAACTGAGTGTACCGTGTTCGACGTCCGAGACGTCACTCTTCGAGATTTTCTGGCGATGCACATAACGTATACTGGACAAGAGGTTTCATCATTTTCTGGCCATGCACATAACGTATACTGGACAAGAGGTTTCATCATTTTCTGGCCATGCCCATAACGTATACTGGACAAGAGGTTTCATCATTTTCTGGCCATGCACATAACGTATACTGGACAAGAGGTTTCATCATTTTCTGGCCATGCACATAACTGTATAGTGGACTAGAGGTTTCATCATTTTCTGGCCATGCACATAACGTATACTGGACAAGAGGTTTCATCATTTTCTGGCCATGCACATAACGTATACTGGACAAGAGGTTTTATCATTTTCTGGCCATGCACATAACGTACACTGGACAAGAGGTTTCATCATTTTCTGGCCATGCACATAACGTACACTGGACAAGAGGTTTCATCATTTTCTTCAATACACTTGACTGTGTGCCAAGTGCATGTTTATAAAAAAAAACGGACTAGGCAATCGTTTTACCACGATCTCACCGTCTATTCCCGTTGTCCTCCACTTTTTGTCCACCACTTTTTTCTCTTTGACATCTGTCACTTTGACATCTGTCACTTTGACATCTGTCACTTTGACATCTGTCACTTTGACATCTGTCACTTTGACATCTGTCACTTTGACATCTGTCACTTTGACATCTGTCACTTTGACATCTGTCACTTTGACATCTGTCACTTTGACATCTGTCACTTTGACATCTGTCACTTTGACATCTGTCACTTTGACACCTATCACTATGTACATGAAACAGTAATATAGTTAGGGACAATGCCACATTAGTTTCGAAATCCACCACTGGGGGACAGTGCAACTCATTTCTTCCCGATGTCCACCACTGTGGTGTGTGTGTGTGTGTGTGTGTGTGTGTGTGTGTGTGTGTGTGTGTGTGTGTGTGTGTGTGTGTGTGTGTGTGTGTGTGTGTGTGTGTGTGTGTGAATAATTTAGTAGCGTTGTCCACCACTGGGGGACAACGGGAATAATTTAGTAGCGTTGTCCACCACTGGGGGACAACGCTACTTTTTTTCCCGTTGTCCACCAGTGGTGAACAAAAAGTGGGGGACAACCGGAATAGACGGATCTCACCTGATGGAAAGAGATGATATGGTCGAAGGTGTAGCGAGCTTGCCTAGAAGATATACCTATAACTTGTCGTGTAACGCAGGGTTTAAAGGTAGTATCTACGTGTTACGCCGTTGGGTGACGTAACGATTAGGTAGATAGGAGGTTTTACCTCTTTGCGTTATATTATGACGTAACGCTTGGAGGCAAAATCAAAGCTTATCTAGAGTGAGATAGGTCTTACCTCTTTGCTCTACGCTATGACGTAATGCTCAGAGAAAAGATCTATAACCATAGAAGAACGTTATATCCCTCAAGGAAGAACTGGCTGGTGGGGTAAGACAAGATTATGAATTACCTTACTTTCAGTTAAACTTTAGTCTACGACTAATGGACCGTAGGGGTAAGGCGCTACCTTACAGTTTGCAAGATTGTGAATTACGCTTACCTCTATGTTAAGCCCACTAGAGGGTATGAAGTCCTTTCGTCCTATGTCAGTGGTTCTGTCACTCTAGAGGAATAGCCGTAAAATGATGGATGGGGATTTATGCTTTTTAGGGCATAAAACCTCATGAACATGAGACATTAACCTGGCTATTGCATACGTTACGACGAACATAAATTAAAATTAAAGAATCGATATTATGTATATCAATACTCTTTGATTTTAAATTTAATGACAAGACACGAGGGTCTTTAAGATATGTTGAAGATCTGTTTATTCTAAATGACATAATTACTCCAAGATATCTTTATAGATTAACCAGAGAGAAAACGCGAGGTTTACCTCTAGGTACTCTATTAATCAGAGACTATCTTGAATAAGCTATAGATAATTGAGTTAATCCATAGAATTATCCAAATCAGTGAAAGGAAATAAATTTTAAGACCAGACTCCTAAAGGTTAAAGAATTTGGACTCTAAAGCCTTCCTATCAGATTTCCCTAAATTTATTGAATGTTTACCTATCCTATAAGGGGAGGCTTCCTATATTTAATTATTTTAAATAGGCAAGTATTAATATGTTAGTGAAGTGAATTTTCTATCTTAGTAACAGGAACTGTTCGGGAGGAAGGCGGCAACTCGGTGAGGAGGACGGCAACTCGGTGAGGAGGACGGCGACTCGGGGAGGAGATCAGCAACCCGGAGAGAAGTTCAGCAACCCGGAGAGGAGATCAGCAACCCTGAGAGGAAGGCAACAATTCGTTCTCAACTGCCTCGAAGTAGGCTCACGGTCCGATGAGGAGTTTCGGTCTCCAACTTCAATTTTCGGCGATGTGGTAGAATTGGTCCTGGAGTCGTCTTAATTCTCGAAGATCTGTGGGATGAAGCAGGTGCCTAAAGGCAGTTTAACTCCCATACCAGATCAGACGAGCTCCTTTCGAACTGAATCCGTCTGGATGTTCGGTAGACGTCTCTCCTTCGAAGATCTTCAGGGTACGGTGATGTCACCTCCCTGGCGAAGCCGTTGTAGCTGGTGGAGTGTGGTTGAGTCGCAGTCTGAGAACTCTTCTAAAATCTATGTGTTTAGGGAGAATAGTTCATTAACTAGAGAATTCTTCACTTTAATAAACGAATACTTTTAAAATTTTGACTCTGTTTATTTAATTAAAACACTATAAACATGAATTTTAGAAAAGGTCAAAATATCTTAAATGGAATTTCTTTTATATATTATTTTTATAACATCATTACTAGAAGTCTAGATCTACTCTGACCCACAATCTGCTATCATTTAAAAGGAAGACTTTCAAAGGCTTGAAAAAATAACTTTGTAATAAAAGTCATATTTATCAATGAGCAGTAACTTGATACAGAATTAAATGAGGTCAGTTAAGATTTACATTCGAATTATAGAATTTAAGAGAACAAAGTTGACAACAGATGCCTATTTGACGACTTCTGTCAAAATGAAATAAACTAAAAATGCAATTTTGTCAGCCTGTAGCCGTCCTTCAACAATAATATTAAACTCTGAAGAATAAGAAAATTCAGGACTACATTTATGATTAAAAATATCATTTTCAAGAATTTTAACAAATTAACTTGTAAATCAGGATTTATACAATAAACTAACAAGGTAAGATAAGAATTACAGATAATAATACCTCATATATCAAGTTATCTAAAATCTGACTCTGAACGTAACCAATTTTGGAAATTATTTTAGGTACCTACAAAAACTAATAGTATGAACAGATAATATGTTGTTCTATGAAAATACATAATACCGAGGTACGTAACGTGTTTTAAGAGTATATCTGGAGGTAGTTATATATAATTTCGATAATTCTGATTCAATATTCATACTATTTCTAGTTAAAAATTATACATTACTAAAGTAGGTCAGACTATATTGTGGCAAAATACTTGAGGCCGATTATAGGACATTTACAAGAGTTATAAAGGATTATTCATCAGATAACTACTCCTATCATCTCACAATCAATTTTTTACTCTAAAATTATAATATTGTGTAAACATAAATGATATTTTTAAAGAGTTGAAGAGAAACCTAAGATTAATCAATCATCGTAACAGATACAGCTTTAAAACACTACCATCCACTCAAAAGGTATAATTGGAGGACAAGAAGAGTTAGATAGAAGGATAATTGATAAGAGTATAGCTCCACAAAATAATCGTAAGTACTTAAACATAAAAAGAAGTACTACAAACTCTAGACTTGAACACATCTGGTTTATAATTTACCGGAAACACTGATGCCCCCATCCGTGAGCAGCAGAGCATTCCACTCCTCTGCAGCTGTTCTTATAATAAACTGTCTGTTCCAACGGCTTTGCCCTCGTTGTAAGTTCTACGGGTAAAAGTAACCTATGGGTTATTCCAGGACCAAAAGTATATATAAAATACAATATACTATATTTCATCAGAATTCGTTCAGTCGTCAAATACTTTTATCGATTGCTTGGCGAACATACAGACAGACAAACAGACAACATTAAAAAAACAGATTCTATTTCAGTGGATTAATTTAAGTACCCTAGATCATATTTTTAAAATGTCTTCGTCGTAAAGACTTTTTGTTACTTATACTGCTTTATAGATATTATTATTTATAGTATAGATAGATGAAGAAGTTATTGTATAGTTATTGTGCGTGGCTCCCTTTTATGGTATGTCTACCATAAAAGGGCTCCCTTTTATGGTATGTCTACCATAAAAGGGCTCCCTTTTATGGTATGTCTACCATAAAAGGGCTCCCTTTTATGGTATGTCTACCATAAAAGGGAGCCCTTTTTTTTAAAAGCTTTTACTTAACTTGGAAGTCCTGGAATTATACAATCAATATTCAGTGGAAGCTATCAGGCTAAATTTGTTTCTCACGTTTTGTTGTCGTTACATGACTTGGCTACTACATTTTAAATTATGTTTTATGTAAATGTTTTCAATTATCTTATTTGTGCATGATAGGCAGGCATTTGACCGCGATCTCAGCTGATGGTACTATAGTGACGATGTGGCGGAAGACGAACATGCTTGCCTAAAAGTTCACTCTAGACTTACAGACTGTATCGCTCACTAATGTCGCCAAGTACACTTGATCAAACCGCCACGTCAACTATATTATTGTCAAGTATTGTCAGCTCGTGCAGAGATGAATTCCCATCTGTATCAAATTACTTTTTTTTTAATCTTTTTTTTATTACCTACTGGGCAATCGTTTGACCACGATCTCACCTGTTGGAAAGCAATGATGCGGTCGAAGGAGTTGCAGGTTTGCCTAGTAGATACATATTCACTCTTGACTTAACACACCTACAGGCCATTTCGATTTTATACGGTCTAAAATCGAACGTGGTGGGAATTAGGTTTTCGGATAGTTATCGATCGTAACCGGTCTGGAGCAATGTGTGCTATAGGTACAGTCAGCACTAAAAGCATGTGCCGCGCATGAACTCAAATGGTGGGGTTCAAGACCCGCCCGTAATACAAATTTTTCATCAGCATACATGAAAAAAACTATAAATTGTAAGTTTAGAAATGTACAGCGTCTTTCGTTGCTGACTGTACTCCTATACACGAACCAGCCACACAATAAGCCATATTTTTGCGTGCTTCTGCTGATTTACTGCAGCCCAAGGTACAATTAGACACATTCCTCTCGCAGGAGTCGGCTTGCTCCTGATTAATGGAGAGCTTGGGATTAATTGCTGCGCTGCAGCGAGCTTATGGGAGCTGACGTAACGAAGTGTAAGCATCGGCTGAAAATGCGTGTTTTCAGCTACACATTAGTATCCAAATTGTACCAAAACTGCTAGCCAAAAAAGTTAAACAGGGTATTGGAATTGGTTATAACATAATGTCTCTCTTCAATATAATACTAGAGCAGAAGATACTTTTTTTACCCGACTACGGCGAAGTAAGGGAAGGTATGTATGTATATATGTAAGTGGATATGTATATATGTATGTGGGATGTTCCACCATAGCTTCGCCCCTATTGAACCTATATTGACAAGCGAAGTGTCAATCGATTCGTCTTCATTTATAAAGTGTTATAGGCTATTTTTTTACCCAACCCTAGTCGGGTTTTAGTTTTTGAACTTATGACTTGTTCTGATTGATTAGTTACATATTTTTGTGCGTAGTAACAATACAGCGCGGCGCGTCCATTAAGTTCGCTTTGACATGTGGAAGTGGGTGCATAGGTTCTACAAAATTCATAGGTAGGTACAGAACGTTACAAATGTAGAATAGTCGTAATTTGGCCGAGCTGTATGCATGGCCGGTGCTCCAGTTCAGCAAAGAGGCAGACGTAAGCGACGCGTTACAAGAGACGACTAAATAATGACGCGCAGCCGGCATCCTACAGCGCTGGCTAGATCCAACAGTTGAGTGTTTAAAAACTGCGCAGAAAACGTGTCTGTTTTCAGTCCGGCAATTAAGCACGGGTTTTATGTCACGCTAAACGTAAAATGTTTATTTTTTTTCTTTCGTTTCTTAGCTGTTGCCTAGGTTAGTTAATTAACGAGTCGCGTTGAATACTTTTGTTTTAAAAACTTTGAAGCACCGTTGACCGTTGACTGTTTTCTTGTTTTTGTAATGTTATTTTTATTATGGCTTTGCTTTGTCTGTGAATTCAGCCAGTGTCAGTTTTTAATTTGAAGTTTTCTTAATTGAGTAGGTAAATAATTTAGGCGTCCTTGTTTTATTTTATTTTACTTTTATTTAACATCACGCGTTTTTTAATTTGTTTTTAACCCCAGGACGTGAAAGGGGGGAGGGGGGGTTAGAAGTGTAGGATGTGTGGTTAGGGGGGGGAGGGTTTCGTGTCTGTGGCATCCTACAAGTTTTTTACACCGACTATCTGAGACAAGTTTCCGTAGTTTGACCGAATAACGGAAGATAACTTCGACAATTCACTGATGTTTTTCTTTTTATAGGAACTCCATAACCTATCATCTATGGTGGTTTCAAAATATTAGCGTTGTGCTACCGATAACTTGAAAATATTGAAAATACAACTAAGGGCGATAGTAGGCATCGTGCTACGAAATTTCCCATGCATTATGTTGGAACGTAGCTATGGTTTCATCCGTTAGTAACAAACCTTCGTTTTATCGGAACAGTTTCAGCTTATCTACGTCTGGTAGAAAATGTTAAATAAAATAAATCGTTTCATAGATATAGGAACCGTGCATTAAGTACAGGATTACACTGTGATCTGGTGTCACAGAAGTGAACAGTGAAGCACTTACGACCCGCACTCAGTTTCTATTCGGATGACCAGACACTCTGTCTCTGCAGCATTTTATGGTGACGCATAGATGCACTACTTCGTTCTTTTAGCGCTACCATTTACATTTTATAATTTGTAGCTTACCTAAATATTCACTTTGTAGTGTCCCAGTTTTTCCCGGATGCGTGCGCCGGGTTCACAGAAACGTCGCCGGTCGGAGCGAGTGACGCTGACGTCACAACATTTCCGCTTTAGCCGGGCCACTGCCTTCCGCCAGCTACCCCTAGATATTTTGTTGAACTAGAACTTAGTGCAGTCAGGCTTCAATGACATTATGAGTTTTATCTGAGACAAGATATTGTGTACTGAATAGGAGAAAAAAGTAATTCATTCCTACATATTGTATGTACATAAAAATACTGTTCATTTAATTATGAACGCTAACACAAGTCACGTTTTTTTTAAATGTTTTTTTTTTAGATAGTATATGTGCTGTTGGTCTATAGCGGACCTCTACAGCGTCACCGGACGGTGGGGCGGGCGCAAAAGCGCTCCGCCGCAATGCGTGACGCAGAAAGCGCACGCCAAAGTTAAGTTTTGGCCACTTGCTCAAGGGCACACAGGGGGTACGAACCTCGGCTTGGACAGTTGCTATTGATTACTTGGGGAGTATCGAACTAAACACATGTTTATATCTCGTGAGTCTTCCTTTAGAACACTTTCCACGACACTTCCCATCCAATCCAATACTAGCAGAAATGTATAACCATCCTGCCAGAACCCCAAACGTTTTAGGTCAATCGCTTTTTGTTTTCTATTCCATTTATCTTAGCCAACCTCTATTCAAACATAGAACTTGGAAAGGTTATATATCTGCGAGCTTTTTTAGGAGAAAGTGGCTTTTCCGTGACCATGGAAGATCTTTCACAGAAGTCCTTTGCCCAGCAAACACTATTATCGGTACGCTGGATGCTGGATGCTGGATGGATGATTTTCACGGCAGAAAACCGCACGTTGACAACTGGTCGCAGGCTCTAAGCACAGACTGTCTTGGCAGAAAAAATTATTTTGGTGAAAGATTCGTGTATTAACTGTGCTTTGTCAGAACAAAACCAAAATAACACAAGCCAAAATAGCCACTTTAAACAGATTTAAAGTGGCTATTTTGGCTTGCGGCCGAAACATAACAAGTGAATGCAGGACAAAACAAGTGAACGCGGTTTAATTCGTCGTTTTCTAACCTCAAACTTTGCTTTTACACTAGAACCTTTTGACATTAATGGTTTGTATGTAAAGGAAAACAGAAAGCCTGCTTTCCTTTTTACCCGACTATGGTGAATCAAGGGAAGGGCAATGAGTTTAACAGTCTATGTATGTATGTATTTATTTAAGTATGTGGGTATGTGAATGTTCCACCATAGCGTCATCCCTATTGGTCCTATTGGTCTCCCTATTGGCAAGGAGTCCATCGATTCGTCTTCAAGCAGAGTGTCTAAAGCTATTTTTTTAGCCGACTACGCTGAAGCAAAGGAAGGGTTACGTGTTCAAACTAAAAACTTGGTTCGATTTTGACAAGATTTTGAAAGCATCTATCGATTCGTCTTTATCGCAAGAGTGTCTTAGGATATTTTTTACCTGACCGTAGTCGGTTTTTTTTTTAGAACTTATGCCTTGTTGTGCAACAAGTAAATGCTCACACACGCGAATATTTTCTCAACATTGATCATTTATATTTTCAGAGCTTAAAAAGGTTTAAATAAAGTGGCACAGAAAGTGCCTCTATATAAACCATTATTAATGCAGTTGGACATTCTGTTGATCTTTGGTTGAGCACCGTTTGATGCTCCATAATTTTATCACCAAAAAAACATTTGTTCACTAACAGAAAATTACTGTAAGTTTACTCATTCATTTTAACTCTTGAGCGTTTGAGTATAATTGGATCCGCTTCTATTTACTTATGGAAACTCTTGACAGTCGTGTCTCTCTTACGTTTACGCTTAGAGAAAGGGACGCACAACCTGAGAATCTAACTTTAAACAAGAACAAGAACAGGAAATCATTTTTAAAGCTTTATACCAAAGCTTGTACGGAATGGAGCAATAAATTATTACAGGCATTAGAAACGGAACGTTTGGAAAAGTTAACGACGTATCCATCCTCTCACGTGATAAAAACGGAGTGATTTAATGGTGAAGGTACTTGTTTATGTAACAGTAGACTTTGATTTGTTATTAAATGCATGATATAAGAATTCCATTCCTTTAAAAAACGTATAAAGGTAAAAAAAAACTTAGGTACATGTAAAAGAGACATAATAATATTGTTGAGAGATGTGATTTGTTAGTTAGGTATTCAATCTGTATAGGTATTTCTAGAACAATCTTTGGTATTTTTTGAAGTGAAACTTCTTCTGCGACTTCCAACAAGGTTGCGTTAAACGTTTAACGCTACCATAGAGGCCTTCCTATTTTCATTTCCACATTACAAAGTTTCTCTTCTTCCGCGCGGAGGGACTCCACGATCGTTTTTTATTATTGTCTGTACAACCTCCGAAAGAACAATGAAATAGCTGTTATCTCTTCTTAATCAAAAAAACAGTATTAAATTCATACGCCCGCTTTACATATTAAACTTTACAGACGTAAGCTCAACGGTTTACATGAAGGTTAGGTGGGTTCCCAAAGATGTCTCTTCTAGCTATTTATCTCTCCAGAATCTGGTAGTGCGTCACATGGTCTATTTTTGAGTTAATTAGGGAAACATGCATCTCATAAAATTATAATGCATGACATTAATTAAGGTGTAACCTTTGTAATACTTGGAACTAACTAATTTACTAGTATTTAGGTTGGTATCAAGTACCGCACCGTAAAGCATGTTTTACCCTAAATCGATTGAAAAATGTAAACTATTTGCAAATAAAAAACCTCCACTCAAAATTCTCCAGTTTTAATAGAGAAATACTTTCAAAAAACATATGTGGACGATGGCTCGTTTAGTCTCATGGTGAGGGTCTTATGAACCTGAAGATGAGAAATCAATAAGGGAAGGACACTTTAGAATCCGACGCGTATTAAAATGTGTAATAAATGTGTATTAAAATAATGTAAAATATTATCAGGGTTTATGTAAGTGTCTAAATCCACAGTAAAAACGCAAATAAAAACAAGCCAAACACTGAAATTAATTTAATTCAACGCATCAGCATTGAAATTCCATGAAAATGATGCTGCCATCAACTATTTTCTGACATACTGATGCAGTCCATCGCACTTCGCTCAGTGGCTTGGTGGATGTCAATCCCTGAAACTGAAGCAAAAAGAACATCAAACCTGCGTAATTACCATTGAATCATTATTACGTTTCACAGGAAGACTATCTACATCGCGATAAAATGAGAAATAAATTTTATTAGCACAAGGAGAATATTCCATCAACAGTCATAACGGTCCAAAGTGCTACTTAAATATTTTAACGGGTCTTGGTATAAAGCTGTTGATTTACCAAAATGTTGAATAACTGTTTTCAAATTTATGAAAACAATAGGAATGATGACTAATGAAACATAGATATTAAAATTTATGAAAACAATAGGAATGTTGACTAATGGAAACATAGATATTAAAATTTATGAAAACAATAGGAATGTTGACTAATGGAAACATAGATATTAAAATTTATGAAAACAATAGGAATGTTGACTAATGGAAACATAGATATTAAAATTTATGAAAACAATAGGAATGTTGACTAATGGAAACATAGATATTAAAATTTATGAAAACAATAGGAATGTTGACTAATGGAAACATAGATATTAAAATTTATGAAAACAATAGGAATGTTGACTAATGGAAACATAGATATTAAAATTTATGAAAACAATAGGAATGTTGACTAATGGAAACATAGATATTAAAATTTAAGTTATGCTGTTGCGACTTTAGGTTGTGGTTGATACTTAACTAATACTTCGAGTACAATAAATATATATAATTCATATTCTCAAAATTTTCTTAAGATTTTTGAATTTTGTATTTGACGTTGTGGTTCAGTAATTAAGGTGTAGATACACGACTCGTGATAACGCAGGCCGAGCCAAGCCACGTCGACCGTTTAGGCTCGGCTCCTCTAAATCCGAATTTTCACTGAATCTACTGTTGTTACACGGTGCGTTGAATATAATAGGCTCAGTAAAGAGCCAAGCCAGGTTTGTTAAACGGCTCGCCTTATCATGTGTTGTTTATCTGCCCCTGTAAAATACCTCATCAGTTAATCACGGCAAGCTTGACGTCACAGTACTATTAGTAACAGTTATCAAGTGTGTACTTATAAGTACACAGGGTGGAAAAAAGGCTGTAAGTGGAGGAAAAGTAACTAAGTAATAATGACCCAAATCTGTTTAAATATCCTGAAGATATGACTGAAAATACTCACAAAATGAAATGCAGTAGAGTTGAGTTTTTTTAAATCGATTTAAATGTACCTAATATGCTGCAAAAATTAAAACAACCAAGAGATTTAATCCGAGCTGATTTCAGTAAACAAACGATAATATCTCCTTCACTTCCGACCTTATCAATGTAGAAACAAAGTGAATAAAAAAGGGACCCCGCTCATTACGGAAGCCATAAACGAGTGAAGGAAAGGCGTCACCGAAAGCCAAAAGGCTTTCACAGTCTTAATTCTACCAAATTATATAAAAGCCTGCACTTTGAGCGAGTCAAGACATTTAAATTATTCAATTAACAAAGAATCCGAGCTTATTTAACTCATTTATTATTTCCTCGTAGTAAGTAACAAGCTCCAACTTAACAATAGGTAGGTTACTCGCTTATTATTAAATATTAATACTTCATTATTAAATGAGGTTTTCAATGCGGTGATTTCTAACGGGTCGGTTTTAAAGGGAAAGGCGTCGGAAGCAGTGGATAATCTAAGTGAATCCAACATATCTTCCTATAATAGTTTTACTGTCGCTGCGCAGCAAAAGTTCCAGGCGCGTAAATCACCTTAGTTCTTGGAGATCGTAGTTAGGAAACCACAAGAGTGCCATAATGTAGCGCACCGCCTGCGCTCGGGTTCAGGCAACTGATAATAACAAATGGCCTCCTGAATTTTCCCTTCTGTTTAGACCACTAAACCATGTGCTACAATTTTAATACGCTACTTGAAAAGATTTGTTGCGCGAAAGATTATATTAGACACTAAACTGAGGACATAAAGCCATGCAGTTACTACCACTACAATTGTATGTCTGTATTTTATGCAGTTTCGTGAGTCTTCGCAGCCTATAGGTAGTAAAATACTAGCTTTCCCGCCCGTGACTTCGTGCGCGCGGACTACAGTTTATCGCGAAAAAAGCATTCTATGTTCCCCTAGGATATGAAAAACCAATGCAAAAGTAGGTATAGCACCAACGCGCTTGAAGTTAATTGACAGACTCGTTATTTCGTTTCCATGGAAACCGTTCCTTACAGCGAGTAATCAACATTGCCCAGTTTTCCCGTAAAAACTTACAATTCTCCGGGATAAAAAGTACTATGTTTTATTTCTGTAGTATAAGTACAAGCTATCTCCATTCCAAATTTTATCAAAATCTGTCCAGCCGTTATCGCGTGAAACCTCCCCAAACAAACAAACAAACAGACATTTCACTTTTATATATTGGTATCGATGTACACCTAAATAGCGTGCTCATATTTTTTTTCTATTTTTTTTCTTTGAGTTACGCTGGCAAGTGGTAGCGAGGGTAAAAGAGCATGCTATACGCCATATCAAGAAAAAAAACCCAGATTATTACATTTTTCTTTGATATTTGTCAAACTGACAAACTCTCATGCATACCATCTCGTAGGAACATTTCTAAATAAGAAGAACTATTTCATACCGCACGTGTGTCGCGAACGAAGTCAACAAGGGTAAAGGCGTTTAAGTTAAAATCACAACAGTCGTGAGGGGTGTAAAAGTTAAATCACAAAATTCGCTTTACGGTTAAAATTATTTAGCTCAACTTTCGTTTGAAAATGTTTAAACACATGGTACCAAAGTAATGAGAAGTAAGCGTGGGACTTAATGCCAGTTTGGTGCTGAATCGAGAACTCATTAGCAAGTCGAACAACGACATCGCAAGTCATTGAAGGGCGCGGGGAGGGTCTAGGGAGGTACCTAATTCATCCACTACAGTTTCAATGTCTCATCCTTGTCCCAGTGTGAAGCAACTCATTATTGTTCTTTGTGCCTTTTGGGACTGCGTTCATTAATCCGTGCGCGAAACATTAAGGATTCTACCCTACTATTGTATATATATAATTAATTGTAGATAGCTCTAATATTAAATTTTCAATTAGAGTAGATCGATTGCTTCTTAAGGCAAAGATGATAAACTTGAGAGCGGGATTCGAACACTTTGAGAGTGTTTTATTATGAGTTGGGTGAAAGGCCCTCCATCACGGAGGGAATCGATCGTCATTTAAGACCATTGAACTCTGAATGTTGTTAAAACCGTCAGGAAAGTTTGATCGAAGGATCGGTTTTCATTCATATCTAATTTACAATATATTTCAATTTGTTACGAAGTTTCGTTTTATTGCTTTAGAGATTGGTAGCGACTCATATTACTTAAGGTACTTGCAAAGCAATTTTACCAAGATTGCAAACATGAATTGGTTTCATTGGATTTAATCTTATTTTGAGGCAATAACTGTACGTACGTGTATTCGTGTGAGCGCTCATGAAAAAGTAATATAATAGGAAAGTAGAGCAAACAAAATCTGTCCAGAGACTACATTCAAATGAAACAGGATTGCGTGCTACTTTATACTCAAGAGTTAATTAATTATTTGTTTAGGAACCTACTGTTGTGAATCCTAAACAAATTAAATGTTTGACAATTTACTAGAACCTACTAAGGTAACATGTAGTAGCAGCCCAGTCAATTTGAACAATAGCAAAGGGAGTAGTTTTTCATGGCACGAGAGCCTCAACCCCAAAAAATCACTTACATTCACACACACAACATACTAATATTAATATCAAATTCAAATTTTCTTTAAAACAAATATAATTGGATAACAGATTAAATCTTGTATCTCTTTTCATGGAGGTAAAAACATCGCGTTGGTGCTTTACCTACACTTGCATTGGTTTTTAATATCCTAGAAGAACATAAGATGCTTTTTTTTGCAATAATCTATAGTCCGCGCGGACGAAATCGCGGGAGGGTAAGCTTATATCGTTTATATATATCTCGTAATTACAAATAACCACGTTGAACTGACAACCCGCTCGCCACAGCACTAGCGACCGTCTCCTACTTTTAACGGTTGAAACATTCCCTCTGGGTGTTCCGAATGATTGCGCAGATGCAAACAAAACTTTATGTGAAATCATGTCCTCCACTCGGATCCTTATTGAATCTGTCTCTTCCAACTGTCGTCACACGTTTCATTTACTTACTATAGGATTTTATCACAAAGAATAAATATTCCATGTCGATTTTATTGAAAGTCTGTATGGATTTCCCTTCTAAGCCTGATATTTTACGATTACCATACTCCGCAATTACCTGTCAGTAATATAATTTCTAAAGCCAATTGAATAATCAATGAAAACGAATAGTTGCAATGACTTTCAATTATTACAATTTCGAACCAAGTGTAAATGATGGCACCTGCTTAATCGTGTACCATTTTCGTGCTTTTTTTACTTTCCATCAGTAAAAAAGCACGAAAATGGTACACGATTAAACAGGTGTAACTTAGCAGGCATAGTAACTTTACGTTTACGTTTCTCTTTACAAACGTGCAGTAAAATACAACTCTATTCAAAGTAAGTATTCTATTTTAGCAATATCAGTGTCAAAGATTTTATACCCAAATGTCTTATTACATAATAAAATTCAACAATGAATGAAGCCATGCTACTTGCCAGTGCCTCTATGAGGAGTGTTTGGAGAATTTTAATTTAAGAAATTATCCTGGCATGAAATAGGTGGGCCGACTGTGATTTGGTAGGTCTTTCTTATGAGCCAAATTCATTGTGTGCTCCGTTTGAATACCTATGCTAAGATATGGCGCTGTTTTTTTTTTATTGAGTTGCCTTTCTTTCCTGAATCGTTTGCTTAGAGAATTACACAACTTGTAATTTTCAACAAATGTCTCGATAAAGATTCTTCTTCTTAAAGTTCCGCTCCATTATTGAAGGTTGGCAGTCAGCTACTTAAACTTTTGTTTGTCCAGAGCCAGTCTGAACAGTTGTTCCACTCCCAAATGTTACGGAGCCACGACATCTTACGCCTACCGACTTTTCGTTTCCTCAGTAGTTTCGATAAAGATTACGTCGGGTTAAAATACAATAGTGTGAAATCCTTAGGCGTGTACGTAGACTAACATAATAATGTATTCATGGATAAAGCTACAGAATAAACTGTAGGTTGGTTTAATCTGTAACCTCCCTATTAATTTAGTTGCCAGAGTTTCAAGTCAAATGCATCAAAAGATTAAACCGTTAGTTTGGAATAAACTTAAGAAACCGGATGAGATGAACACGAACTGAACTTTAAGCTGCTAGAAGAAACGTCATTACAGTCAGAGCAGAGGTAATTTTGCCTCTTTCCTCTCCATTTATAATATTAGCGAACTCGGGGAAACTTTCGTAATTAGACCCGCGTTAACCCAAACTTAATGTAAAGTAGAGTTGACTTCTGTTCTTTTAAAGTCACGTAGATTCAACTTCTATGAATTATAAGTATGTTGCGCTAGTCTGCAAAGTCATTAATGTGATTGACTTTAAAGCCATTAAAGGTATTCTATTCTTTTGGTACAGCCCAGTTGTATCACAATTGCATTTAATTTTGCACCTAGCGTGCGAGACTAAGAGTGCAGAACAAGAAAAAAGTCCACTGCACTTACTGGGAACATTAGGTTATTTAATAAACTTTAATACGCTATCTAATAATTGTATTTTTTGTCATCGCATTTTTATAAAACTATCCGAGCACCTGATCGATGCGACGCATCACCATAATGCTGATGCTTATTTGGCTCATTGAATTAGGTAAGCTGCCAACTGGTAGTGGACTAGAATATTCTTTCTTTCTTTCTTTCTTTCTTTCTTTCCTTTGGAACGCGTGAGGGGTCCACGGATACTCACTATTACACTTGTTCCTCCAACCAGGGGGTTCAAGAACAATTACTGTAATGGCATTTGATTTGTCCAGAAGTGTTTCGTGTTGATCAATAAAGACACTTGACCGGCAAAATCATTTTTTTAGCAGTAAAACTAAATATTATCTTGTAGCTGCATGACTGTGGAACTTTCATTATCTCGGTTAACTGGTTGTTTTATTAAACAAGAGAGAGACTCAACCAGAGACTTTAAATTTTTCATATAACTTCTTAATGTATTCTGGCAGTTCGGTACGCCTCACTGAGGGCACTTCATAATATATTATGTAGATACTTTTCGCTTAAGCATTTCCAAGCAATAAATTATGCTAAAATGTATTTATAAAAGTTCTGCATAATTATTATATACATATGTACTAGGTATGCAAATATAAGTTCATATCCAAAAAGTCTAAACAGATACATTTACAAGACCGCCCATTGTCCCATATATTTTGTGTAAATGTTTTAGTTATTTTTGTAATTTTGTTCTGTGTGGTGTACAATAAAGAGTTATCTATCTATCTATCTACTAACATATTCAACGATGTCTGTCTGTCGACTTGAAGACCAATTTTTTTTTGGGATCGCACGTGTTGTTTTTATTTTACTACTAGCTGTACCCGCGGCTTCGCACGCGTGTTCTTTTCTTTAGGTTCAATGTACCATAATGTGCTATTCCAAGACCAATATACCAACATTTGAACAAAATTTCTTCAGCCGTCAAAAATACTTTATCGATTGCTCGGCTTCTAACTCACCGGATTGAGATACCAATTACACCAGATTTAAATCAAACCCTAAGCTATCTAACAATGAAAACCGCATTGCAATCGGTCCAGTAGTTTTTACTTGATACGTGAACAAACAAACATACAGACAAACTGTAAGAAAGACATGATTAACAAAAATAATAATTGTTTAATACCGTTTTAAGCACCCAAGAGCATTTCTTTCATTTGAATTCATTTAGTAGTTTGGGTGCGATGCGCGGTCAAGATACGGACAAACAGACAGACAAAATTAAAAAGTTAAACAGTTTGGCCACAGAATAAATAATAGTACAAGTACAGAAGGATAACTGAGTAAAGTCATTTAAATACAAAGCAACTCTTGATACAACGCAATAAAGTGCAATTTAACTCACACAGCGCTGCGATCTTTCAATTATATTTACCTAGAAGGCGCTCACCCATCGCGTGCAGGCTAGAATGAACCGTATCACAACGCGAGAGAGCTTCCATTGCTTTAACCGTTTCAGAATCGCTCTGTCACTTTTTCGCTCGGCAGGGTTGTATCAAGATATAACTAAGTACTTGCACTAGTAATTATTCTGTGATATGATATGACTTAGATATTGTAACAGA
Source organism: Alsophila aescularia (assembly GCA_946251855.1). Classification (NCBI taxonomy): domain Eukaryota; kingdom Metazoa; phylum Arthropoda; class Insecta; order Lepidoptera; family Geometridae; genus Alsophila; species Alsophila aescularia. The sequence goes on along the minus strand of OX276386.1, from coordinate 39,811,978 downwards.
ATAAACAATTATGTAATAATGTATTATTTTTTAACTTATTACTATAAATGTTCATAGTTCTGTTCAGTTAACTACATATAATGACATTCTTATCAGAATCGACCTAATACCTCATTATTTGATTATAACTTAATAGGTATTGCACTTTGATGAATAAAAGGTGCCTGTCTGATGAATAAAATTCCATGCTTAATAATGAATGAAAAAGAAATGGCTACCTACGTAATAAAATGTCATATAGGTATTTTACAAGACTTGTCAGACCGAATGCTATGCAGTACATTCTAGGTTTCTTCTTGGTACTCATAATTAAGAAAATAATAAAACTGTACAACAACTTCACGTAAGTAGGTACTTCATCGTAAGCACACGGCGCGCAACTCTTCGAGCGCACGCTTGACACTCTACTGAATGAACCGTAATATTGTGAACGCAAAGTGTAGGTATAATATTTGTACTTGTTGCAGTGCGACTGGCCTGGTTTGGCTTCATTATCGAATATAGACAACCATGCAAACAATATTTTTTATTACTTAAATATTAACATAACTTTGGACCCATATCCCGCAGAAACCCTTTACTTTTTCGGGATAAAACGTGTTCTCAATTTTAATCCATCATATAACTTAAGACCAAGTTGCATCAAAACCCGTCCATTACTTTCAGCGGGATACGTGTTCTTTTAAATAAGTTTCAACCCCTAAATAATAACCCATAAATAAGAACACTTAATTTTTAGGGATATAAAGTATCCTCAATTTTTACCCATTATATAAACTATGACTGTGCCAAGTTTCAACAAAATCCGTCAAGTAGTTTCAGCGTGATTCGTGTTCTTTTAAATAACTTTCAACGCCTATCCTGCAGGAACCCTTTAATTTTTCGGGATGAAAAGTATCCTATGTCCTACCTCGAGGTATTAACTCAAATCATACCAAATTTCATTTGAATTTATTGAGTATTTTCGGCGTAATGCACTTTTAAGGTACAGACAGATAGACGGAAAGACAGACAGAACGACAAAAATTAAAAAAATACGGTTTTGGCTTTAGTATTTAATTTAGAACGGCCACCAAAATAATTTACAAAATATCTTTAATTAAAAAATTTGGGACATTATCCCGCAGACATTAACCCGCACTTTATTTTTTCGGGATAATTAGTATTCTCAATTTTAACCCATCATATAAACTATGACTGTGCCAAGTTGCATCAAAATCCGTTCAGCAGTTTCAGAGTGGTAAGTGTTTTTTGAAATAACTTTCAACCCCAATCCTGCGGGAACCTTTTCATTTTTCGGGATGAACAGTATATATATATCCTATGTCCTACCTCGTAGTATGAACTCAAATCATACCAAGTTTCATTTAAATTCATTCAGTAGTTTCGGCGTGATGCCCAGCCAAGATACAGACAGACAGGCAGACAGACAGACAGACAGACAGACAGACAGACAGACAAAAATGAAAAAAAAATACAGTTTTGGCTTCAGCATCGAATCTAGTAAAGTCCAAAAAAAATTTCTAAATATCTTCAATGTTCAGAATTGGACCCGTTACAGTTTTATTATAAGTATAGATTATTGAGTAGGTATATAGAACTTCCTTGGTATTGTGTGACGCCAAAGTGTAGCAACATCGTGTGCTACGTTACGTGTGTAGCAGTCTCTACGAAAGCGCACGTAGACAAGACGTGTGCTACGATCATGTCGTACATGTTCGTAGCACTTTAGATTCAAAGAAAGTGGTCAATAAAACCGGCCAAGTGCGTGATAAAAACGCATATACGCAGGGTTCCGTAGCTAGGATGCTACCCAACTACGAAAACGTATTATACCAACATTGTTTGTATTACCTAGCTTTATCTTGTAAATGTTGTAAGCTCTTTAATTCCAGCTAGACGTGCTTATTTTGTTAGTAAATGCGTATTAAGCGCTAGTGTCGTTTTTTTTTTTTTTGAAACTTTATTTTAAGAGGAGGTGGACATGCAACTCAAGCGAAATGGTCACCTTAGAGCCGAATATTTTGTAAAAGAAATGAAATAGAATAACATGGTAATGAAAATTCATTATCATTAAAATACCTATCAAACAAGACCCCACTCGATGGGGTACAAAAGATATGTTTCATCCCATCTATACAAAAAACGTTGCTTGGTTCCTCGAAAAGTGGGAGCAAATTAGGTATTTTCTGTTCAAGATTTTCAGAGAGGGCAGTAATGAGTTTTGAATTCGGAACGTGAATTTTTGATGTGTAATTATCTAATGACGCGGTATGGGGATAACGCTGACAGTTGGCGTGGCGATCGATCGGTTCCGCGACGCAGCGCTCGTGGCTCGTCGGCTCTTTCTGCCTCAGCTCGGCCATATTCAAGTTATAAGCCATGACATACATCACATATTTTTTTAATGTGCAATTTATAAACAGTCCAGCTGGGAATTGAACTCTGATACTACAGTTCTGAAGTCGAACGATGTCCCTTTTGAGCCATTCAGACTTATGGTATTAGGCCAAAAAGTTTGTACTTATAGATCAGCTGTAGGTTTGCTGATTTACAGTTGACCAATGAGAGAGACAATGTTGTTAATTGTTTTAGTTATAATTTTATTTTTACACATCGTCAAGGCCTCCGGCGATGGCTCATTTTTTTTGTACATCGGGCCGCTTGGCGCCCTGTTTGTATTTAAAAAAGAATTATGTAAATGTACGTAGAAGAAAAAATGAAAAGCGTGCGAATTACGATATCATCGTCACGGAGACAAGGAATATTGAAAGTACAAAATAAAGAATTTCACGAAAATGCAAGTATAGCGAAAATATTATACTACCGACTTACACCTTAAAATACTATGCAATAAATGTGATACAGAATCTATTACCAACTAAATCCCTGAAAAAGTATTTAAAAGCTTATAGGTAACAATTTTATCGAGTGGGAAAATGCAAAAGAAGTGAAGTGAGTCTTTTTCAAGAACCTGTACCTACACTCGCGTGCAGCTAAATCGACTCAAGACCTCATGCGATCAAACGTGTTTTTCTAATTCTATAAATACGAAACAAACAATAAAAACTAAAGATACTGAAAGTTTACCATCTCACCTTTATAATAACTAGTGGCTCTATGAGCTGTAGACCTCGCGCGTACAAACTTTTTTGCAAACAATCTAGCAGTGCACAGTAGCTCCATCTAGTTACTTTATTGTAAAACTAACATTAGTAACCAAGTTGCTCCATCAATCCCTACCTAGTAGGCTGATTCCACTCGTAGAAACCTAAATACTATAAATTTACTGCAGTTTGAGGAGCTATTCTGCTCATCATACCGAAGATCCACATCACATCTTCACCATTTTTTTATGAGACTAATTTAAAGTTACCACCATTCAAATAAAAAAATAATTATTGAAATATGATTTAATAAGGCGGAGATATTCAGTCGCCCCCTTTTTACCCTTTTTTGGGGGAAGTACCCTAAAAAAGGGTAAGTGGGGGGTCCCCACTCTAAAATCCCCGACGATTTAAAAACAAAAAATTTGTTTAACCTGTATACTAAGTTTCGTTTAGATCGGTTGAGAAATGCGACCTGTAGAGGAGAACAAAGATCCGGACTGACATCCGGCCATACGAAAGCATTTTAGCCCAAGCTGAAACGGAGACGCTTCGCTCGCGCTTTGCGTTCGCTCGGTCAATTACATAACTTTTGTGCAAATATATTAAGTAGTTTTTGAGATATGATACTTAAAATTATACGATTTTTTGTACAAATTTGAAAGCATGCTATGGGACTACCTTTAAATAAATAATACATAAAACATTTATAGGCATTCCCGACGCATACTTAGGAGAGCAACATTTTCAAGCATTAATTCTAGCTGTACGTATTTTCAGTAAGAAGTGTCACATTTTTACGATATTTTTTTCATGGAGACCTAATGATTCCGACTTTCAAATAATCAATTTAATTTTTGAATGAAATAATAATAACACAGAAAAAAAAAAACTTTGATTTCGCGCGTTGGAGCTGAGTCGTTTAGCCATATGTAAGCAACCTTCACACGTTGGTGGCCAGTAGCAATAATTACATTGAAATAGAGATCTACAACAAAATATTGAACACAATATCTGAAGAGACTGTCTGAAAGGCATAAATCAAAGAATTCCAAAATGAATATAATTTTTTAGTTAAACCTTAGAACAATACCTAGTTTATTTTAAGTTGTTTATTTTTAGTCTATTAAATACCTTTTTAAAAAAATATATGAGTTGTAAAGTATCTAAAAACGCCTTTTATTTATTTTTCTCATACGATGAAAAGTAAAATGTATCACTCGGACGCAAAATTATTTTACCTCTGGCGACATATATTGAATCCCTCGCTACTTTCAGGATTATAATTAAGAATCCTCTCTTACTGAAGACTGAAGAATCCACTCCGCTCTAGATTCAAAATAGCGCACTCGCCGTCAAAATAATATTGTTCTCCCTTGTCATACAATCTACTATTTCTTATTCACTTTTCATGTGTGAGAGACAGTGAAAAATTATTAATTTATTATTTTTATGTTCTCTTTACAAATTGAATTTGAAATTAAATAGAATAAAATGCTAATGAAAACTCATTATAATTGAAATACCTATCTAACAAAACGTTACTCGATTGGGTAAAAAACATATTTTTCTTCTTCACTTGTAATGAAGACAATGAAAAATTAGTTTTTCGGTAATTTTTATCTAGTTAAGTAGCGGTTGTAAATATCTTTACATGTGCCAAATTTCAATCTCGTAGTGTTAGTAGTTTTTGAATTCAATGGCTGTGACATACAGAAGGATAGACGGAAAGACGTACATAGGTAAGTAGTTTAGCTATTTGATTGTACAGTCTTTTTATTATTTACTGCTTTTTTATAAGTATATAAGTCTGCCAAGCGTGGAGACTATGGCAAACCCCCTCTCCCCCTTCAATATGATAGACACACCAAAAAGACGGCCCCCAGTCCCCGGCGGCTCCGTTATTCCTGGCACCGGTAGCAGCCATGGTAACGGCGGAGCAGGGGGTGCTAAGAATCTCCGGCAGAGACCCAACTACCAACCCTGGACCTGGCAACTTATAACGCACGCACCTTGAGGACCGATGAGAAGTTGATAGAGCTGGAAGAAGTAGTAAGTAAGTTGCGCTGGGGTATTATAGGGTTATCAGAAGTCCGAAGAGAGGGAGAGGATATGATGACCCTCAATTCCGGCAACTTACTCTATTACCGGGAGGGCGACCAGCAGTCCCAACATAGTGTCGGGTTTCTCGTTCACAAGTCCCTCGTCAACAACATTGTGAAGATCGAAAGCGTTTCGAGCAGGGTGGTATACCTTATACTCAGAATTACCGAACGGTATACGTTGAAAGTCATACAGGTGTACGCCCCACACTCGAAACGCCTGGACGATGAAATGGAGGCTATGTATGATGACATTTCTCATGCCATACATGCCCCGAAAACACATTTCACAGTGGTGATGGGGGACAACGCACGGCTGGGCATGAGAAATAGCGATGAACTGAGAGTGGGGCAGTTTGGATTTGAACAGCGGAACCAAAGGGGTCAGCGATTGGCCGACTTCATGGAGAAGGAGGGACTCTTTATGATGAACTCCTTTTTCAAGAAGCGCCCCTCCAGGAAATAGACGTGGCTGCACCCCGGCGGTCATAAGCACGAGATAAATTTCATTTTGACGACCAATCGGCATATATTCAATGATGTCTCTGTGATCAACAGGGTTAAGATCAGCAGTGATCACCGCATGGTAAGAGGGTCATTGAATATCAACGTGAAGCTGGAGAGGTCTCGTTTGATGAGATTTACTCTTCGCCCAAGTCCTGCCCAAATCCAAAACCCCGAGAGCTTTCAGTTGGAGCTCCAAAATCGCTTCCAAATCCTTACCGAATGCGATACAGTGGACGAACTAAATAACGGGCTGATGGAAATTGTCCACGCGGTCGGGTCGGAGTTCTTTAAGACAAAAAAAGAACACAGAAACTCTCTGAGCATACACTCAAACTTATGGCAGAACAAGGCGAGATGAGGCTGCAGTCTTCAGTGGATATGTCGAGTTACAGCTTGCTTAATAAACAGATCTCCAAGTCGATGCGACACGATTTGCGTTCCTATAATACTACTTGTATTAAGAACGCAATAGAGCGGAACAAGGGCTCCAAAGTGTTCGCAAGAGATCTGTCTATTGGGCAAAGCCTGTTGACGAAGCTGAAAACCGACAGTGGCAGCATCGTTTCGTCGAAGCTAGAGATTTTGAGTGAGCTCGAGAAGTTCTATGGACAATTATACACCTCATCGCGTAGTCTTCCTAGCAGGACTAGCGATGCAAGAGCCCGTTTGACCCGACATTATACCAAAGATATCCCGGACGTCAGCCTATACGAGATCAGAATGGCTCTCAAACAGCTTAAGAGCAACAAGGCACCAGGGGAGGACGGAATAACGACAGAGCTACTGAAAGCGGGTGGAACACCGGTACTTAAAGTCCTTCAGAAGCTGTTTAACTCCGTCATCCTCGAGGGTACTACGCCAGAGGCGTGGCACAGGAGCGTAGTGGTTTTGTTCTTTAACTTTTGAATGTTTTTGGCCCATTTCGCTGCTGAGCCACGTCTATAAGCTGTTTTCGAGAGTAGTTACAAACCGTCTCGCTCGTAGGTTTGACGACTTTCAGCCTCTGAACAAGCTGGATTCCGGAAAGGCTTTAGCACTATAGACCACATCCATACGCTCCGGCAGATTATACAGAAGATCAAAGAGTATAATTGGCCAATATGTCTAGTTTTTGTGGACTATGAGATAGCCTTTGATTCAGTCGAGACCTGGGCAGTGCTATAGTCATTACAGCGCTTCCAGATTGACTAACGGTACATCGAAGTGTTGAAGTGTTTGTACAGCAAGGCCACCATGACTGTCCATCTTCAGGATCGGATAACGAATTCTATCCAGCTACAAAGAGGGGTGAGATAGACAGACGTTTTTATACGAAACTGTTCACCTCTGCACTGGAAGATATATTCAAGCTTCTGAACTGGGACGGATTTGGTGTTAACATCAATGGCGAATACATCACTCACCTTCGATTTGCTGATGATATAGTTATCATGGCTGAAACCCTGGAAGACCTAAGCACAATGCTCAGTGACCTCAATATTGTTTCCCAACAGGTGGGTCTTAAAATGAACCCATGCAAGACGTACATCATGTCAAATGCCCATGTCGTACCCATGCCGGTTTATGTTGGGAACGATATTATCGAAGCTGTTGATTACTATGTCTACTTCGACAAAGAGGTCAACCGACGAATCCAACTCGGATGGGCAGCGTTCGGGAAATTACGCCATATTTTTTCGTCGCAGATACCGCAGAGCCTCAAGACAAAAGTTTATAATCAGTGCGTGTTGCCAGTGATGACATACGGCACTGAGACGTGGTCGCTAACTATTGGTCTCATACAAAAACTCAGAGTTGCGCAGCGTGCAATGGAGAGAGCTATGCTCGGTGTTTCACTACGTGATAGAATCAGAAATGAGGAAATCCGTAGAAGAACGAAGGTTACCGACATAGCTCTCAGAGTTTGCAAGTTGAAGTGGCAATGGGCATGCCATATAGTTCGCAGAACCGACAACCGCTGGGGAATAAAGGTTCTCGAATGGCGACCACGAACAAGCAAGCGAAGTGTGGGGAGACCCCCCACACGATGGACCGACGACATTGTAGCCATCGCAGGAAGTCGGTGGATGGAGGTGGCACAGGATCGCTCGTCATGGCACTCTTTGGGGGAGGCCTATGTTCAGCAGTGGACTTCTAAAGGCTGACATGATGATGATGATGATGATGATGATGATGATGATGATGATATATATAGTATATCTTCTTCTATACTTATATATATATATATATATATATATAAGTATAGAAGAAGATAGAACACTACTTACTTATACAGGTTGTAGTTTTGCATCCCCGCCATATTTGCAGAGGTAGGTATACTCCACTTACAGAACACGAATCATTAATAAAAGAAGTACAAAAAAATGAATTAAAAATAAGTAAAAAAAGTTTATAAAAAGCGATATGTGTACGCGATCCTAATTTGAAATCACCCAGTGTGGCAAGAGCCTACGCCCACACACACTAATGAAGCCTTGTCGCGTGTATTGCCTCTTTCACGCACACTACGCGCCGCCCGCGGCGTGTGGCGCGGCGGCGCCCCAAGGCTGGCGCGGGTTATTGCCCCGGTCGTTGCCCGAGCACTCAGCTGTTCGATCACTCACAGACGGCAGCGGCACACGCTCGCCGCAATACGCTCGATGCTAAAATGGAGCAATTTTCTAATGTCGAACTTATGGAGATGGTTTATTTGTTTTGATGGTTCATTTGTTTTTTTTTGCCCACGCCCACGCGACGTGTTTCTGGGTGCCGTACAGAGCAATTCCAGGTGTTAATTCAATGTGAACGTGTTAAATAAAATTACACAAAACATTAAGATATCGTGCTCAATTGTGCATTGAAAATGAAGGAGGATACTGAAGAGTATCAAGGTAACGTAAATTGTAAACTTGTTCATAATTTTTTTCATACCAATCGAACTATAAATAAGCTGATTCCAATTTTTTTACCACGCCGGAAATTACTAACTAATGTCAACGTTGATGATACATTCTCACTTGCATTAAGTTTATTTATACCAACTAATAATTAAAGATTCGATATTTATTCTGTGGCGCGGGCGGCGGCGGCGCGCGGCGCGTCTATAGGAGCGCGCACACATACCTACCATACATGTGTGTGTGTGTGTGTCGTGGGGTTCTACTCCAAAACAAAGTTACGGTAAGTCCAAAACAAACAAAGGGCCTACTACGATTTATCAATAAAATATTTTATTAAAAATTCCACCTCCAGTTAAATGTAGGAATTAAATAGTATTTTTAGTTGATTAAGGTATACCTATTACAATCGACTCTGCGAATATGGCGGGGATGGAAAACTACAACCTGTATACTTATAAAAAAGCAGTAAATAATAAAAAGACTGTATAATCAAATAACTAAAAACATATTCTCAATGGGACTTTAAATAAGCTTCTGAACAAAACTATAACATTTTTTTAAATGCATGTCTGTTAGTCTGTCTGTTCGTTCATGCATCACGTAAAATCTACTGGACCAATTGCGATGTGGCTTTCACTGTTTGATAGCTTACAATAGTGCTTAAACTAGTGTACTTGGTATCTCAGTTCGATGATTATAAGCAATCAATAAAAGCGCGAGATGCGGAGGAGCTGAAAACCCAGTTGAGAGGAGTGCATTAGAAGAGGCCTACGTCCAGCAGTGGACAAGTATAGGCTGAGGCAAGTCAGTTTAAAAATACGGTGTCAAACAAACGAATGAAGCATAGGAAATGGTGGCAAAGTATGTGTGCGTGAGTGGAACATTTGTGATGTTTTGTGTTTGATACACAATTTCATCACAAAGACTGCTTTGTTATTGATTTTCCGCGAGATCATGACAGAATTAACATGACTAAGAAGGTCGAGATCTTGCTCCGATGTGGTGGCCGATCGGCATAATATAGGGTAAGTGTGTGCGTAAGGCTTGTGCGTACGAGCAGATCGTCATATCTTGACTTTGATTTGAGGGTGCGGAATCCGTCTTTTTACCGAGTACGGCGAAGCAAGGGAAGGAACAGTATATGTATGTATGTGGGTATGTGGATGTTCTACCTTAGCATCGCCCCCATTGGTACAATTTAGACAAGCGAGGTATAGTGTCATAGGTAATTTTTTTTTACCCTACTACGGCGAAGCAAAGTATGGGTTATGTGTTCAAACTAAAATCTAGGTCCGGTTTTGACAAGCGAGGTATCAATTTATTCATTTTCATCTTAAGAGTGTAATTTTTTACGAGACCGTATATCGATTTTAGTTTTTGAACTTAAGTCTTGTTTTATACATTCTTGGGCTGATGATCATGATGACTGTCACGAGGCGGTCCCCGGGTTTGGGTTGCTCCCACTATTCCAGGACACAAACCTCAGTGACACAGAATTACAGGAACTTCCTTCCGCTTGATTCTAGCACACGGCGGGAGCAGACTCGGCAGGCCAGAGTCTGATATCGCTTGGCTCTTGCCTAAAAGAGTTCCGCGCGAAGCCGTTCATCGAGTGCAACGCGATCGGGCGCTGCAACTCAACGATGTTCCTCAAACCAGAGCAGCAGACTTTCAGATTTTTAATATTAGTGTTAGCGAAGGAAGGACGAAAGATATATTTTCCAATTAAATCAATGAAAACACTAAAGTGGAATGTTTTTCTATTTTGACCAAAAAACAATGTGAATGACAGGATATTTGTATTTAGAATGAATAATGAACTATCAAAATGAAAAGAAATGGATTATGAAAGAATTAAGAGATCAAAAGAGTATTATTATGAAAGAGGTTTTGACCTCGTCACATGACGATATTATTATTTTCAGTATAGCAGTATCTACTTACGTATTTATTACACGTATTGAAATGTAGTACATACTCGTATTCAAATTACATCCAATCTTACCACGCAACTTCTCAATTACATCGAACTCAGCAACAAGGCTCAAGCCCAGAGGGGTTCAAGTTTAGCGTGTAAACAACACCGCAGTCTGGACTGAGCAAATGGTTTAGTTGAAGACATAACTTTCAAATTAGCCCAGTTCTGTGTAGGCACCAGCCACCTCATTTAAAATAAGCTGAACCGGTTAATTAAGAGAGCCAGCCGAGTGTGAAATTGTAAACGTATGTGAAAACATTCGGTGGTTTCTGGGGGTGGTTGCCCTTAATATTGCCAGCTTCGGTGGATTGGCCTTTAAAATTAATGCGCTTAATGGGAGGGTAACTATGTGTAATTATACGATGCGTAAATCTGGCCTTTTTTATTAAGTAGTGGAATACAATAGATCCTAATTGCACACCAAGAATGTTAAAGAAAGTTGGAGGAATGGCATAATGGGAGACTTTATAGCCAAACAGCTCTTCCAGACAACCTTTAGATGGAGATGATAGAATGGAAGTAAAATTTATATTCGGTCGAAGGTGTTTTAGTAAAGTTTTTGCAAAGACACCTTTAGTGAAGTTTTTTGACGACCGGTATTTGTACGAAATGCTTATTGGACCAAGTGCTATTAGATCGTTGATCTAGACCATAGATAAATTATAATATGATTTATCTATGGTCTAGACCAACTGGTCGTCAAAACAACGTAGTAGGGTTTCTGGCCACCTAAATAAATTTTCTAAGATTTTTCATATTTTTTTTTTATAAATTTTTGTAAGTGCCGAAGTTATTTATGTATATGAAGCGGAATGAAGGTCGAGTGTGCAAGTGGAGCAAAGGGAGAGAGTTCTGGCGAGAGCCCTAATATTAGTTAACTAATTCATGATAAATTTTAGTCCTTGAGGTCATGTCGGTGTGAATGATCTCGAGATCATTTGCGATAAACACGAGTCTGACCAATCAATATGTGATAAACACGAGTCTGACCAATCAAGGGCAGGTTTATAATATGACGGTGGCGATAGAATCACAGCTTGTGAGGTGAAAAATATATTGCTAGGTACCTGTAACTATCTCATTCAACAATATAAAAGCCTGTAGATACCCTAAAACGAGGAATATACTCTTTATAGTCAAAAACAGACAAGATAATGTGACTCAAACTCCCAAAACTACTCACACGCGTCCACGTACAGCAATCACGTCACGTCAAGTCACGCAGGCTATACAAGGTTATTTTCTAAAAATATGTTAGGTATTTGTATGCTTTTAGAATATTAATATTTTTAATATACATTTCATTCTTAATTTTTTTATCTCAACACAATAAGCCTTACTTATCTATCTCTAGCAGCGTAAACAATCTGCACAGTTTCTAACACGCAAATAATAATTGGAAGGTACTTACGTTGGAGGAAAACTCAACACACTGGTAGCATTGTAAAATTAAACGTCCCTTTAAGTCCTCCGAAGAAGAGTAGACACTGAATTGTTGAAAAGTGAATGAATTCCATTAAGGGAAGTAGAATTAAAGCCGTCCCGCTTAGTTCATAATTTAGCTCCGACTCGAGTAATTTCAACCAACTCGTTAAATCGTTGAATGAGAATGCTCTAAGATTGACTGAAAAAGGATTATTTACCGCATTTTCGCGAACCCCTGAGTTGCTTTAATCGATTATTTTCAAGAATGACGAAGCTGTAATAAGAGCAACCCCAATGGAAGAGCTTTTTAAACAAAATACCTACATAGTAACTGCAGTCAACATACATTATACTGTGGCTGTTAAAATGTAAGTACCTATGCTATATTTAGAAATGTTTTACCTAAATAGTAACTGGTGTCTACACACATTAAACTGTGGCTGATAAAATGTAAGTACCTATGCTATATTTAAAAAAGTTTTACCTAAATAGTAACTGCAGTCTACACACATTAAATTGTGGCTGATAAAATGTAAGTACCTATGCTATATTTAGAAAAGCTAAATAGTAACTGCAGTCGACACACATAGAGGTGATGTTCGTAGCTCCCAAAAAATAGACCGATGTTGATGAGTTTTTTTATGTTTGAAAACTGATGTGATCAAGATTGTTCTTAGCTATATAGAGGAGGGAGGAAGTTGAGAAAAGGGGGGTGAGAATAGTATCTTTCAAACGCATGGATCGATTTAGCTGCGGTTTTTTCATATTTGAAAGCTGGGGTAAACGAGATGGTTCTTAGCTATAATGGGGGATGGGGGAAGCCTTCCCTTCCCCCATGAGGGGGGAATGGGGGTGAGGATCGTAACTCCCAAACGACTGGAACGATTTTGATGCGGTTTTTTTATGTTTGAAAACTGATGTGATCGAGATGATTCTTAGCTATATGGGAGGAGAGGAGTCGAGAAAAGGGGGGTGATAATCGTATTTTCCAAACGAATGGACCAATTTAGTTGCGGTTTTTTATTTTTCATAGCTTAGGTAAACGAGATGATTCTTAGCTACAATTGATAGATAGAATAGATAGATTGCTTAGATTGCTTAGATTTTCTTAGCTTTAATTGGGGGGGAGGGAATGGGGTGACGACTGTAGCTCTCAAACGGAAAAGGGGGGTGGGATGTCGGGGGTTATATAAATTTTTAATTTGTGCTTGTTTATTGTTCAGCTGGAGACATTACAAATGAGCGAACTAAGTACCTACCAATATTTTTGTTTTCAAGTTTCTTGTAAACATCGAAGCTGTAAAGTTACAATGCACTGCGATGTTTATGATGTAGGAACTGCGATGTTTATGATGCATAAAAAATTACGGCCTGTGACGGTTGGGACTGGTCAACATGACAACGAGCTGCAGACAGTGGAGCGGCTAAAATATATACAAGCTTGGTCTTTTAGACCTGAAACTTCAATTGAAAATGTACGCAATTTTCTCAATAAAACTGCACCATCATCGGAATACATAGTCGAAAAACGAAATATAAGGACAGACAGACATGCGTCGTTTGTAATAGGAATACCAGAAACACTAATAGATCGTGTCTGCGTGCCAACGGTGTGGCCGCCAGGCGTCCGTTTTGCCGAGTGGTTTCTCGTTTGGCCCCGCTCACAACGGGGCACGGAGTCCAAACGTGGCGCACCCGCAAACCCCGCACCAACAACCACCGCGTAAACAAACGTCTGATACAGTATTAGTCTAATGCCACCAAAATATTGCATCTTTAGACAAAAAAACGCATCGACTTGAAGTTCTCTTACTTAATGAGCTAAACTGTGACGTGCTAGCAATATCTGAACACTGGATGTCTGAACCTAATCTTAAAAGTGTAAACATAGACGGCTATGTGTTAATGTCCAGCTATTGTCGGAAAACAATCGCACACGGAGGTTCTTGCATATTTATCAAAAATAGTGTGAAAGCCATTGAATGTTTAGAGCTTACAAAAATGTCGATAGAACAGTACTGCGAAGTGTCCGCAATAGAATTAGTTGAATATAATATTATAGTTTTGTGCATCTACAGGACTAATTTAATCAGTTCCGTAGAATTTCTGTCCCACTTGGAACGTCTTCTCGAACGAGCCAGTGATTTTAGTAAAGAATTTATAATAGTAGGTGATTTTAACATTAATTGGCTTAAAATCAAATGTGCAGAACGAAAACAGCTGTGTGATGTGTTAGCAACGCACAATTTTACAAATTTAGTTAACTTCCCAACGCGAGTGACTGAGACATCCTCGACCAGCTTAGACCATGTCTACAGCAACATGCTGCAAGGATCAGTGGTAACATCTCCCGTTATTACCAACCTGAGTGACCACCGAGCGGTGCGCGCGGCGGTCGCCTGCCAACGGAGGCAGCCGCCCCCACGCACTCGCCTGCTCAGGGATTATTCCGGGGTGAACCGTATGAATTTCTGTTCAGCAATTTTGAGTATAGACTGGAGGTACATATTTTCAAAACACAGAAATTCTGTCGAGAATCTAGCCACATCCATAACAAACATTATGACAAACACATTCCATATTTGTTTTCCTATGAAGAGAAAAAACGTAAAGAAAAACTCATGGGTCACCGATGAAGTAGTTCAAATAAAGACCTTGCTTTTTGAAACCATAAAATTAAGTAATAAATTCACCGATAATGCATATATTTTTAATTTAATAGAACAATTTAACCATTTATATGATATAACGATCAATACTAACCAAGCCGGCTACTATTCAAATTTAATATAAATAGCAGCAATACACACAAGGCACTTTGGCAAGTTGTCAATATTGAGAGGGGAGTTAGCTCGCGGGCTTCGGCTGGTTTCACAGATGTTGTCAAGGACCCAAGCGGTTCAACTTTCAAGACGAGGAAAGCAGCTGCAGACGCCATGAACGCGAGGTTCGTGGGCGCGGCGGCCGCGTGCGGGGCGCCGCGAGCCGCCTTGGCGCTAGTGAGCGCCACGCTTGCGGCCGCGCAGGCCCCTGCCGACCGCTCGTTCAGACTCACTCGCTTTTCCGCCGCCGAAGTCCACCAGATCATCACCACGCGGATTCCTCGGAAGCCTACCAAGGATATATATGATATATCAATGGAAGTGCTTCACATAGCAGCTTGTGAATTGGCTCCATACTTGGCCGAGCTGTTCAACCGCTGCATTCGAGCTGGAGAATATCCAGGGGCAATGAAGGTGAGCAAAATCTCCCCATTGTTTAAAGGGAAAGGGAAGCGCGATAATATCGATGGCTATAGACCTATGTCTATTATTCCAGCGATTGGTAAGATTTTTGAAAACGGGATTAGTACTCGTCTCACTAAATTCATGGCCTCCACCGGGGCTCTTTCCGAACGGCAATATGCGTACCGAGTTGGTCGATCTACCACTTCACTCACGCGCGAGGTGATTAAACGCGTATTCGAAGCGTGCGAGCGGAAGCGGCAAGTCGCCGTGCTATGCTGTGACTTGTCGAAAGCTTTTGACGTTGCGGATCACTGCGTCCTCGCTGCCAAGCTACGCCACTATGGAATGAGTGGACCAGCTCACGCTCTGCTGACTGACATCTTGCGGAACAGATCCCAGGTGGTGGTCAGTGATGGAGGTGAGACGAAATCAGATCCTCTATCTAACGAGATGGGTGTAGCGCAGGGGTCATCGGTATCTAACATACTGTTTTGCCTACTTCTGAACGACTTGCCCAATGTGATTGCCAGTGGTGATATATTCATGTATGCTGATGACGTTGCGGCCATTGTCAGTGCTCAGACTCTGGAGGAGCTTGAGCGGTGCCTGAATAGAGCGGTGAATGAGTTGGCACAGTGGTTTCATCAAAATGGTCTGGTTCTTAACCTTACAAAAACTCATTTTCTGCACTTTACCTTGTCTGGACGGACTTCTAGAAGTCTGAGCGTCCACATTAATGGAACTTTTATCGAACAAGTTGAATCTATAAGCTTTCTTGGTTTTGAAATAGATCGTGGAATGACATGGGGTTCGCATATTCACAGTCTGTGCAAAGCTAGGCAGTGCATGTTATGCCCTGAGTCGTCTGTCGCGCGTAGCATCAGCTGAAGTAGTTCGCACCTGCTACTTCGCAACCGTGCACTCACTCCTCCAGTACGGCACCGAGCTATGGGCCCGCGCAGCGGACAGGCTGCGCGCGTTTCGGATGCAGAACAGGGCCGTGAGGACGATTGCACGGGTGTCACGAGTCACTTCGGTGAAGCCATATTTTAAGTCACTTGGGATACTGACTCTGCCCTCGCTCGTGATTTACCAGGTCGCAGTTTACGTGCGTCAGAACCTGAATCAGTTTGTAAGACGTGGGGACAGACACACGTACAACACCCGCGGTGCTCACAAGTTGGCTGCAGTGTCCAGGAGACTGGCGCGGTCTAACAAGTTGACGTATGTGATGGGGCCCACGGTGTATAACCGCCTTCCAGCGCAAGTCACGTCAGCTGCAAGTTTTAACACATTTAAGTTAAAACTGAAATCCTGGCTCATCGAAAAAGCGTTTTACAATGTTGACGAATACTTGACTGTACCTAAATGAGGTACTCGTATTTATTTACTTTTATTTTTTTCTTATTAATTACTTTATTTGACATTTAATTTATTGTTTTGTATGTGATTACTAGATTTAACGTAATTTGTATTTAGTTACCATTTGTGATACTCTGACATATAATTTTTATAACAAATTATGAATAAATTTATCTGTTTATCTGTTTAGGTGCATAAATTACCAATGGTTTTTCAAACTTTCTTTGCCAAAACAAAGACATTTACGTCTCGCGATTATTTATGTGACTTAATACTAACATCCACTGCCTACACCCAGAGGGCATCAACAATATTTTTTATTCTCAGAGAAACGTAAACAAAGGTATTACCGACGGAAGCAGGAGGTGGGTTACATTTCTACGTATTTATTTGAAGATCGTGCATTTGTTTTACAAACATAGACGTTCTTTCATGTGCTTATAGGTACCTAGACAAATTGGACGGAGCCGAGATTTTAATAAAATAAACAACAAATTAAATTTGAAGTTAATTTTATTGGTCTTACTTTTGACCGTACAATTCAAGCGAAGATAAAATAATGACAATTTGTACTTAGTAACTTCCTTATATAACTTTTATAAATGCGTAGGCGATTTCTAGTACATTCTTCATTGTAATAAACAACTAAGTAGTTACATTTCTCATACTTTAGCGAGAAAAATATTTAAGTACATAAATGCTTATTCAGCTATGCGCAATTCAATCAAATCAACATGTAGAGTACCTCTACTGCGCATTATTCATAGAAAAACAACATAAGTACAAAAGTGCTTAATTGGTACTTTCACAATCTAAGGAAGTACCTACTTGTATGATTAAATATGTCGCAATTGGACTTCGGTAAACAACGGTGGGTTTGTGGTACATATAACTTCTCCACCCTGAGATTGAAAATTATCTGAAAGTTCATTTTCTGAAGTCAGATTATTTTCAATTTTACATAATTTCAAAATCTTATTTTTATATTTTATAATAAAGTATACAATAGTAAAAATCATTATAATATAAAGTATTAATGTCCATAAACTAACACTTTTTATTTGCACTTTATTGACCATTTCACTCATTTCACTATATTCACTGTTTTCACTTTTCTTCAAAATATAATTCAGCATTTGTAGATTTTCCATGTTTACTCCATCTAAGTTAACAGGTTTTCTTTTGAAATTATTTGTAAATGGAACACTTGGTAAATTTATCAATGGTAGTTTAGGAATATGTAAGTTCATTCCTCTGAACAATTTCTTCCGTAGAGTAATATCTTCAACTTGTATTTTACAATTATCGTCCAAGGTTAAAATATAAGTACCAAGGATTTTCTCTCGAGTAATCTCATTTTCACAGGTTTTTGTCAAGTACGTTTGGTATCTTGCAAAAATTATCCATATGTTCATTTCAATTTGTTAAACTTTTATCTCTGAGGTTTTGATTAAAATTGGAGAACACGACGTAATATTCAACGTAAATTTCATTAAATCAGTTATACATTTATCTTGTTCCAATACGACTGAACAACTTTCTTTACAAAGAAATTATTTCTCATCAATCTCGTCGCATGGCTTGGAGAGCAATGTAATAGAGTTCAAATCCTTCACGAGGATAAAAGGATATTTAGGAAGTATCAAGGATGTAATATTATTAGAAGTATCAAGGATAGCGAAGGGGAATAACTGGTAATATTTGTAAGTGTTTTTGCGTGCAATTGGAATTGCCAGTACAAATGTAATATGCCTACCCTTAATATAAGCTTTTATCTCTATATTTTGCTCTATATTTACTAAATTTTCATAATTAACAGGGAAAATTAACTTATCTGTGCTCTCAATATTTTTTAACAATTCAAATAATTCATTAGATTATGAGTTAACAAACTATAAACATGAGTAACTTTATTTTCAAAATCATTTATTTTATTTTTATTTAATGCTTTCTCAATATCAATTAAATTTATCTCAAATTTTATAAAATTATAATTAGAAGTATTAGTGAAATAGCATCTTAGTTTTAATATCAATAATTAATTCATCTTGATTGCATCAATAAAAAAACAAAAAAAATTGCATAGCTTTGTTCTTGATGCATACGATTTAATCTAAGTTTCATTAGATTTTCAGACAATATATCATCTAAATCACAATCTGTTTCAATTATATTATTAACTTGAATAAAAAGATTTTCAATTGTAGCCATGTCGCTACTTTCATTTAATAGTGAGGCTGCTCTGCCTACAACTCTACTTGAAATTACATAAAATAAATATAATTATTGTGCTGCTGTTACTTCGGATCCGCTTTAGCTACGCACATATTCACATTTTGAAATAAATAAATTTAATAATTTTTCATTTCCATCAAATTTAGGAATCAATTTCACAATTTCATTCGTTATAATCCTCATAGGTTCCATTTTAAATTATTATTTAAAATAAATTAAAATTATCAAAATTGAGTATGCGTTTGTACAATATAACACATAAAACACATAAAATTCAAAATATAATTAAATAAAGGCACATAAAAGTTCAATAAAAGCACAAAAAAACAATAAAGACACATTAAAATCAATAAATTCACATAAAAAACAATTATGACGCATAAAAATCAATAAATTCACATAAAAATCAATTATGACGCATAAAAGTCAATAAATTCATATAAAAATCAATTATGACGCATAAGAATCAATAAATTCACATAATAATCAATAAAGACACATAAGTTCACATAAAAATCAATAAAAACACATAAAACGTCAAAAATTCATATAAAAATCATAAATTCGCATACAATAAATCAAAAATAACAAGTGTATTGGCAATGTTTCTCCAAAAACACTAAGGGTCGAATAGCAGGGCAAGAATACGGAAAGTGAATGATTTTCGACTCACTTAAAACCGCTCGATCCCATGCCTCGGTGATTATTCCACTCGCTGAATTGTTTCTCAACTCCTTTTTCCAATACAGTCGTATTTGTTTGGTTCAAGTATTTTTTTCGTGGATTTGTCAGGAACACACTGAAGTTATTCGGGACAGCTGCACCAAATATGTAGGTTGCGCCAGACAAATTATATTTCACAATTTTTGAAGTAAGCGCCGGACAAATTAAATTTCCACGACTTTAAAAAAAAATACAACCGGCTGCGCCAGACAAATTGGACGGAGCCGAGATTTTAATAAAATAAACAACAAATTAAATTTGAAGTTAATTTTATTGGTCTTACTTTTGACCGTACAATTCAAGCGAAGATAAAATAATGACAATTTGTACTTAGTAACTTCCTTATATAACTTTTATAAATGCGTAGGCGATTTCTAGTACATTCTTCATTGTAATAAACAACTAAGTAGTTACATTTCTCATACTTTAGCGAGAAAAACATTTAAGTACATAAATGCTTATTCAGCTATGCGCAATTAAATCAAATCAACATGTAGAGTACCTCTACTGCGCATTATTCATAGAAAAACAACATAAGTACAAAAAGTGCTTAATTGGTACTTTCACAATCTAAGGAAGTACCTACTTGTATGATTAAATATGTCGCAATTGGACTTCGGTAAACAACGGTGGGTTTGTGGTACATATAACTACCTACTAACATTCTGAAATCCTAGTCCACAAATAGATCCCAAAGAGTAGCAGATTATGGAACACAGAAAGTTCAAAGTAAGTAGGTATACCTAATTTGACTACTCAAATTGAGAAAGACGCAGTTTCATGAGTGGGCAGATACTCAGCATCAACATCCTCTGTTCTCAGCTTGGTCAAAAATGCTTTCGTATGTCCGGATGTCTGTCTGTCCGGCTGTGTGTCTATCCGGTTGGATTTCTGTTCTCCTCTACAGGTCGCATTTCTCAACTGATCTAGACGAAACTTGGTATACAAGTTAGACGTATTTTTAGAATATTTTAGTCGTCGGGGATTTTTGATTGGGGGGGAGGGGTACTTCCCCCAAAAAGCTACTGAATATCTCCGCCTTATTAGATCCGATTTCGATAGTTATTTTTTTATTTGAAAGGTGAAGTTATGATGAGTTTCTTCGGCGTGATGAGCAGAATAACTCCTGAAAATGCAGTAAATTTCTCACTTTTAGGTTTCTACCAGTGGAATCATCCCTTTACCCACTAGGTAGGGATTGATGGAGCACCTTGGTTATTAATGATAGTTGTACAATAAGCTAACTAGATGGCGCTACTGTGCACTGCT
Source organism: Alsophila aescularia (assembly GCA_946251855.1). Lineage (NCBI taxonomy): Eukaryota > Metazoa > Arthropoda > Insecta > Lepidoptera > Geometridae > Alsophila > Alsophila aescularia. The sequence continues at coordinate 39,791,164 of OX276386.1, read as the reverse complement.
AGATTGTTTGCAAAAAAGTTTATACGCGCGAGGTCTACAGCTCACAGAGCCACTAGTATTCTTTGGATAACATAGAGATCGAGCTAATGATAGCGCCTAGCGATATGCTAGTGCGACTTAGAGTCCAATCTTACATGGTTCTCTCCCAGACTGTCCGCACTAATGACTTTTCTTAGTTATGTACGGTATTCCATCGCTCCGTGCTTCGGAGGGCACGTTAAGCTGTCAGTCCTGGCTGTGATTGATTAATAGCAGTCGTTAAACCTTGTCAGAGGCTCTCGGGCGGCCTGACAAACTCTGAAAACGGAGGCCAGCACTAAAACCTCTACGACAAGCAAGCATGGCATTTAGAAATATCGTAAATTGGCTATCTAAGTTGTATATTTTGTGTCTCTACTTCTCACGTTTCTACTTGTAACGTTTTTTTACCAAACTAATGTTGTGGGCACAACTGAGCAAATGTTTCTCCCATTTTTTGACATGAAACGTCTGTAAAATCATTCCTCGATGATGTGAAATTATTTTTTTGTCAAACGACAAAAGACATCACGCTAAGAGTAAAATAAGGAAAGTCCATACTTAAGTAAAAATTAGGCAAATTATTGGAAAGAAGAAGTTCTGCAGCTTACAATGATACCCTAAATTCCAGCACAAAGCGAACGAGAGGGTTCCAGGACCGGATCAAATTGTACGTAGCGAAGATGTTTCACGATAAACAGAAGGCCGTGCGCCCCGGATTGGATTTTCATATGTGCTATTCGGTTACTTCAGGTAAAATCATAAAGCCACCTCCATCGTGGCCGGCCACTCCTTATTTATTACACGACTGCCCAAAAAAGGAGTGTATTGTTTTTAGCATTCATGTATGTATGTATGTATGTATGTATGTATGTATGTATGTATGTATGTATGTATGTATGTGAGTTTCTTTATTTTATTCCACCATAACTTTTAAATGCCTGAACAGATTTAGACGTATGGGGTATCGTTAGAATCCTTGCATCCCCCCGAGTAACATAGGGTTTTTTTTTAACATTCACTATTGCGGCAGTATGGCTCAATTATCTAATTTCGAATTCGAAAAAACTTCGAATATTATAATACTGGTATCAAATTTAAGGCCTTTGATAAGCACGTTCCAACAGTATATAATTTATTGGTAATATGTTTTTTTTTGGAAGGGCAGGCGTGTTTTTTCAAGGGAAGACTTAATGCTAAGTAGAATTTTCTACCAGTCAACCTGGACGTGCAAGAAAAATGGTAGCGGTGCAGTAAAAAAATAACGTAAAGTGATTAGAAATAGGTAGCTATAAACTAAAATTGAAAGAATAAATAAAAATAAATCTATAAGAATACATATGAATAATAATTATGAGTAATACACTTATGTATATAAAATAAATATAATATTATCATTTATCATTATCATGTATGACAAGTGAAAAAAATAATAAGATAAAATTAAAAGAACAGTTTGTAAAGAAGCCATACTATATATATATTAAAAAAAAGAAGTATTTAATTGAAATTATGAATGAAAATTTTCGACACAAAAGTTGCGAACTTGACCCAACTTATGTACTTTCCCACTGAGTGGATGATATTCGCCCATCTCGCAAGGTGCATGCGAACCACGTGCCCAGTTCCACTTGAATCTGGCTGTCTCATTACCATCGATTATTCCTGTTCTTGAGCTGCTGTGATAAATAAGTGTTGAGGACGAACACAGAAGTTCCCAGCTAAATTAAATTCCGCGATTTAAATTAATGATTTAAACATTATATAAATAGAGCATTAATATATTCAAAAGCCTTTCTAAGTACCTAAGTGCTTTTTAGTAAATCTACATTAACAAAATGGCTGCCTGTATTAGCGAAACCACTCCAGGATAACTTCAGACTTTTAGACTTACTTGTTACCTATTAATGTAGGCGGCTGACAATTGATGATTATCAAATATTTTACCCTTCATTGCGTACCTACCTCGTAGCTCTTTGGGAGTAAGAAATAGATAGGAACACATTATTACTACTATATATTTTACCCTTCATTGCGTACCTACCTCGTAGCTCTTTGGGAGTAAGAAATAGATAGGAACACATTATTACTACTATATATTTTACCCTTCATTGCGTACCTACCTCGTAGCTCTTTGGGAGTAAGAAATAGATAGGAACACATTATTACTACTATATATTTTACCCTTCATTGCGTACCTACCTCGTAGCTCTTTGGGAGTAAGAAATAGATAGGAACACATTATTACTACTATATATTTTACCCTTCATTGCGTACCTACCTCGTAGCTCTTTGGGAGTAAGAAATAGATAGGAACACATTATTACTACTATATATTTTACCCTTCATTGCGTACCTACCTCGTAGCTCTTTGGGAGTAAGAAGTAGATAGGAACACATTATTACTACTACATACTTTGGGAGTAAGAAATAGATAGGAACACATTATTACTACTATATATTTTACCCTTCATTGCGTACCTACCTCGTAGCTCTTTGGGAGTAAGAAGTAGATAGGAACACATTATTACTACTACATACTTTGGGAGTAAGAAGTAGATAGGAACACATTATTACTACTACATATTTTACCCTTCATTGCGTACCTACCTCGTAGCTCTTTGGGAGTAAGAAGTAGATAGGAACACATTATTACTACTACATACTTTGGGAGTAAGAAGTAGATAGGAACACATTATTACTACTACATACTTTGGGAGTAAGAAGTAGATAGGAACACATTATTACTACTACATACTTTGGGAGTAAGAAGTAGATAGGAACACATTATTACTACTACATATTTTACCCTTCATTGCGTACCTACCTCGTAGCTCTTTGGGAGTAAGAAGTAGATAGGAACACATTATTACTACTACATACTTTGGGAGTAAGAAGTAGATAGGAACACATTATTACTACTACATATTTTACCCTTCATTGCGTACCTACCTCGTAGCTCTTTGGGAGTAAGAAGTAGATAGGAACACATTATTACTACTACATACTTTGGGAGTAAGAAGTAGATAGGAACACATTATTACTACTACATACTTTGGGAGTAAGAAGTAGATAGGAACACATTATTACTACTACATACTTTGGGAGTAAGAAGTAGATAGGAACACATTATTACTACTACATACTTTGGGAGTAAGAAGTAGATAGGAACACATTATTACTACTACATACTTTGGGAGTAAGAAGTAGATAGGAACACATTATTACTACTACATACTTTGGGAGTAAGAAGTAGATAGGAACACATTATTACTACTACATACTTTGGGAGTAAGAAGTAGATAGGAACACATTATTACTACTACATACTTTGGGAGTAAGAAGTAGATAGGAACACATTATTACTACTACATATTTTACCCTTCATTGCGTACCTACCTCGTAGCTCTTTGGGAGTAAGAAGTAGATAGGAACACATTATTACTACTACATATTTTACCCTTCATTGCGTACCTACCTCGTAGCTCTTTGGGAGTAAGAAATAGATAGGAACACATTATTACTACTACATACTTTGGGAGTAAGAAGTAGATAGGAACACATTATTACTACTACATACTTTGGGAGTAAGAAGTAGATAGGAACACATTATTACTACTACATACTTTGGGAGTAAGAAGTAGATAGGAACACATTATTACTACTACATACTTTGGGAGTAAGAAGTAGATAGGAACACATTATTACTACTACATACTTTGGGAGTAAGAAGTAGATAGGAACACATTATTACTACTACATATTTTACCCTTCATTGCGTACCTACCTCGTAGCTCTTTGGGAGTAAGAAGTAGATAGGAACACATTATTACTACTACATATTTTACCCTTCATTGCGTACCTACCTCGTAGCTCTTTGGGAGTAAGAAGTAGATAGGAACACATTATTACTACTACATACTTTGGGAGTAAGAAGTAGATAGGAACACATTATTACTACTACATATTTTACCCTTCATTGCGTACCTACCTCGTAGCTCTTTGGGAGTAAGAAGTAGATAGGAACACATTATTACTACTACATACTTTGGGAGTAAGAAGTAGATAGGAACACATTATTACTACTACATATTTTACCCTTCATTGCGTACCTACCTCGTAGCTCTTTGGGAGTAAGAAGTAGATAGGAACACATTATTACTACTACATACTTTGGGAGTAAGAAGTAGATAGGAACACATTATTACTACTACATACTTTGGGAGTAAGAAGTAGATAGGAACACATTATTACTACTACATATTTTACCCTTCATTGCGTACCTACCTCGTAGCTCTTTGGGAGTAAGAAGTAGATAGGAACACATTATTACTACTACATACTTTGGGAGTAAGAAGTAGATAGGAACACATTATTACTACTACATACTTTGGGAGTAAGAAGTAGATAGGAACACATTATTACTACTACATACTTTGGGAGTAAGAAGTAGATAGGAACACATTATTACTACTACATACTTTGGGAGTAAGAAGTAGATAGGAACACATTATTACTACTACATACTTTGGGAGTAAGAAGTAGATAGGAACACATTATTACTACTACATACTTTGGGAGTAAGAAGTAGATAGGAACACATTATTACTACTACATACTTTGGGAGTAAGAAGTAGATAGGAACACATTATTACTACTACATACTTTGGGAGTAAGAAGTAGATAGGAACACATTATTACTACTACATACTTTGGGAGTAAGAAGTAGATAGGAACACATTATTACTACTACATATTTTACCCTTCATTGCGTACCTACCTCGTAGCTCTTTGGGAGTAAGAAGTAGATAGGAACACATTATTACTACTACATACTTTGGGAGTAAGAAGTAGATAGGAACACATTATTACTACTACATACTTTGGGAGTAAGAAGTAGATAGGAACACATTATTACTACTACATACTTTGGGAGTAAGAAGTAGATAGGAACACATTATTACTACTACATACTTTGGGAGTAAGAAGTAGATAGGAACACATTATTACTACTACATACTTTGGGAGTAAGAAGTAGATAGGAACACATTATTACTACTACATACTTTGGGAGTAAGAAGTAGATAGGAACACATTATTACTACTACATACTTTGGGAGTAAGAAGTAGATAGGAACACATTATTACTACTACATACTTTGGGAGTAAGAAGTAGATAGGAACACATTATTACTACTACATACTTTGGGAGTAAGAAGTAGATAGGAACACATTATTACTACTACATACTTTGGGAGTAAGAAGTAGATAGGAACACATTATTACTACTACATACTTTGGGAGTAAGAAGTAGATAGGAACACATTATTACTACTACATACTTTGGGAGTAAGAAGTAGATAGGAACACATTATTACTACTACATATTTTGGGAGTAAGAAGTAGATAGGAACACATTATTACTACTACATACTTTGGGAGTAAGAAGTAGATAGGAACACATTATTACTACTACATACTTTGGGAGTAAGAAGTAGATAGGAACACATTATTACTACTACATACTTTGGGAGTAAGAAGTAGATAGGAACACATTATTACTACTACATACTTTGGGAGTAAGAAGTAGATAGGAACACATTATTACTACTACATACTTTGGGAGTAAGAAGTAGATAGGAACACATTATTACTACTACATACTTTGGGAGTAAGAAGTAGATAGGAACACATTATTACTACTACATATTTTGGGAGTAAGAAGTAGATAGGAACACATTATTACTACTACATACTTTGGGAGTAAGAAGTAGATAGGAACACATTATTACTACTACATACTTTGGGAGTAAGAAGTAGATAGGAACACATTATTACTACTACATACTTTGGGAGTAAGAAGTAGATAGGAACACATTATTACTACTACATATTTTGGGAGTAAGAAGTAGATAGGAACACATTATTACTACTACATACTTTGGGAGTAAGAAGTAGATAGGAACACATTATTACTACTACATACTTTGGGAGTAAGAAGTAGATAGGAACACATTATTACTACTACATATTTTGGGAGTAAGAAGTAGATAGGAACACATTATTACTACTACATACTTTGGGAGTAAGAAGTAGATAGGAACACATTATTACTACTACATACTTTGGGAGTAAGAAGTAGATAGGAACACATTATTACTACTACATACTTTGGGAGTAAGAAGTAGATAGGAACACATTATTACTACTACATACTTTGGGAGTAAGAAGTAGATAGGAACACATTATTACTACTACATACTTTGGGAGTAAGAAGTAGATAGGAACACATTATTACTACTACATACTTTGGGAGTAAGAAGTAGATAGGAACACATTATTACTACTACATACTTTGGGAGTAAGAAGTAGATAGGAACATATTATTACTACTACATATTTTGGGAGTAAGAAGTAGATAGGAACACATTATTACTACTACATACTTTGGGAGTAAGAAGTAGATAGGAACACATTATTACTACTACATACTTTGGGAGTAAGAAGTAGATAGGAACACATTATTACTACTACATACTTTGGGAGTAAGAAGTAGATAGGAACACATTATTACTACTACATACTTTGGGAGTAAGAAGTAGATAGGAACACATTATTACTACTACATACTTTGGGAGTAAGAAGTAGATAGGAACACATTATTACTACTACATACTTTGGGAGTAAGAAGTAGATAGGAACATATTATTACTACTACATATTTTATTCTTGAGAAATTTAAAGACTTACAGTTTGGCGGAAGTAAGCTACATATACACATTTTCTTCGTTCATTTTAATTATGGATTTCCGCAAAGTAACGTTGAGTCTATCATTTAACTCAAAGGTACTACATACATACATAGTAGTATGTTAGTTTGAGGTGCAAAACAGGCAAATTGCCCGTGGTCCACCCAGGTGAACTGAGCAGATGGACCACGACCAATGCCCGTTCTGAGTGATGTTCCCTGCCAGTACTACATTTGGCATTTCAACATATCTGGCAATAATAATATGTCCTGCCCACCGCCATTTGAGTCCTGCAACAGTATCCGATATCCTGGCCTTAGTCCTTCTCCGAATCTTCGTATTACGTACTCGATCTCGTAGAGAGATGCCGAGTATGGCGCGCTGCATGGATCTTTGTGCGACTCGCATTTTGTGCACTGTCTCGGCGCCATATACGTACATCAATTGTTGTCTAACGTACATGATGTAGGTAGGTTCTCCGCTGCTGCAGAGCATCACACGCCATACGTCATAGTTGACAGGACACAGTGTTTGATCAGTGTAGTCTTCAGACACTGGGGCATTTTACGAGCTCTGAGAATATGACTATGGATACGAATGAAGAACTAATTAAAACCAAACAACTAGGTATGGTATACGATGACCATAATGAAAATAAACCTCTAAATTTCTATTATAAGTTTACGAAGTTCGCGGGAAAACAATCCCTCGAGTATGCTAATACGAGTAAAAAGTAAAAACCACTTACATCAAAATTAGAACAAGTCTCTTTTCCATGTACCTTCCTGAAGTTTACTTTAATAAATAAAAGAATAATAATACTAAGAATTAGGGTCAATTCACATCTGACGGAAGATGCGTTGCGTATCGTCAGTCGCGGAAAATAGATAATAGAACGTCCAACCTTACTTGACCGAAGTCAAAGTATTTTATTGTAAATAGGCACAAATAATAGCACTTTTAGAAGTCAAAATTAACATCTCATGAACAAGGAGAAATACATTAAATATTATAAAAAGATCAAATCTATCAAAATTTAGATAAACTAAGTATTTTTTGAGTTTGAAAAGGAAATTTCCCTTTCATGTGCCAACAGAGTTAAATCTCATACTGGAAAAGGAAATATCTTTCTGACTCTATCGGTGCTTCGGAAATACGCCGGTTAGAGAAGAGAGCACCAAGAAACTCTACGGGGATGTATTTATACGCTTTATATTAGCTTCACTTGTATGTTTGTATGTTTGTAACCGACTCTTTCGGACGCCATTTTGAACCACGATCAGATTTCATTCAAATTTTGCACACCTGTCAAAGACCGATGACAATGCAATAAATCGAAAAAAAAACAAAAAACTAAGAGTAGAAAATAAATAATAGTTTAAAAAAACTAAAAAACACGCTTTATACTAAAAAATAAATTTTATCATTTTTTTCTTATTTACATTATTAAAATTAATTTTTTAGTTTGGTTTTCTATATAAAGCGTGTTTTTTAGTTTTTTTTAAACTATTTTTTTTTTTTTTAAATGTCACTATTATAACAAAACATGTAAACTATCCGTTAGTGCGTCGAGTGTGTAAGGTTGGACGTTCTATTATCTATTTTAGGGTCAACACACATCAACAGAAGATCAGGAAGATCCATCGAACGTACTGAGAAATGTAGCGCGCAGTACGTATCTTCCGTTAGATGTGTGTTGAACCATTTCTGTTCTGGCGTTACGCGACCGACGATACGCGACGCATCTTCTGTCAGATGTGTGTTGAGCCGTTTCTGTTCAGGCGTTACGCGACCGACGATACGCGACGCATCTTCCGTCAGATGTGAATTGACTCTTTTATTTGGCACCTACCTATAGCCACAGAATAAATAATAGTTGTTGTAGCTGAATCGTATCATCTCGTCATATGAAGTGGCCGGCGCGGGTGAAAAATCAATATACCAGCGCTAGCGCAGTACAATTAAATTAAATTGAAGTTTTGTAGTGAGTAACAGTTATTTTATTAGATACTAGCTGTGCCCGCGACTATTCCCACGTGGTCATTTCATTTAAAAGTAGCCCATACGTGTTGATCCAGGACCAAAAGTACCTATAAAGTACAATATACTACATTCCTTCAAAAATCAAGTAGGTACCCCAGTTTTAAGTCAACTACTAAGCTATACAACAGTGAACACCGCATCGCAACAGGTCCAATAGTTTTTACGTGATATGCGGACAAACATATAGACAAAAAGATAAAGAGACACGATTTAAAAAAATGATATATTCTTGTTTAGTAGCCTATTTTAAGTAACATAGGGCATTTTTTTTAAAGTTATCTTCATTGTACAGATTTGTTGGTACTTACTGCTTTATTATAAGTATTGATAGATATAGATTTGAGGGTGAGGTCATTCTACTAAAAGTACTAACAATTAAGTATACAGTTCAATTTATTGAGTAGTTTTCGTATCTCATAAAACAATTTGCGTATTGCGTGTGCATTTTTCATAGCGTTCGTTAGCCACCGATATGAACAGTCACGGGGGCAAAACGACCCAATTTAATAAGTACATAGGTAGACATAGGTACCTAGTCTGGTAAACAAAGCAAAATGTTTATATTATTAATATTGGTATTTTTGTTTTGTTTCATGTATTATTTAAATATCCAACTTATACCTAACGCTCACCAAGACGTCTGTTAAACCATAGTTAGCTTGAACTAGTCATGGTTCATAAATTTTAGTACTGGTTGCTTATAATATGCAAATAATAATTTGAATTATGACAATAATTGACTAGCCTGACTTATCGCTGGATTGAGCTTGGGATCATTCTTTAGAAGGTACCATAATAGAAATATAAATCTCCAAAAAATCCCGTAGCCGCACGATTTATAGAGCCACCGAGTCACCCTTTTTATTAGTCACGTCTCAAACATGAAAATTCTCCTCCCTTTTACTACTTTATCTCCGTGGACAACGATTACTTACATTTACTGTGCAAGTAATGCCGCAATCTTTGGTAACTGCCAATAAACATTTTATTTATTGCGGGGTCACAGTTTTTTACACTGCCAGAATATGACCGCTGACTTTATAGCACCCGTGATTGCATACAATGTTAAAAAACAGCACTATAACTGCTAACCTTTTCGGTGACCTTTAGACAATGCTTTCGTGTATTTCGTAGACAGACACTGCTTGGGTCATCTGTAATGTAATAGTAATTTACTAAGTAAATTGACACAACCGTTGGTAGGTTTCTACAATAGTTATTGGCAGATAGTAGTACCTAGATTTTGTACGAGGAGCATAACTGATAGCATTTTGGAACTACCTACTAAGGTCTGGAATAAAACAAATGAAACGCGACGTGACTCATTTTTATATTATTTCAATGCTTTCGTGTATTTCGTAGACAGACACTGCTTGGGTCATCTGTAATGTAATAGTAATTTACTAAGTAAATTGACACAACCGTTGGTAGGTTTCTACAATAGTTATTGGCAGATAGTAGTACCTAGATTTTGTACGAGGAGCATAACTGATAGCATTTTGGAACTACCTACTAAGGTCTGGAATAAAACAAATGAAACGCGACGTGACTCATTTTTATATTATGTAGAGACGGCAGTTTTTAATAAATATTTATGAACAAATACCTAAGTCCTCTCTACTGCTACGTGTCTTCACCGCTAGTCTGTCACAGACTAATTTTAATCAGCTTAGGACTAAATTTTCAATGTTCAGATAAGCTAACAGATAGCGTTTTTTCGACTCATATGACTTAATTTTTCAATCGTCAGATAGTCTTTATTCGACAAACAACTCGCTTAACTGAAGAATCATTTTATTTTATCTATCCGTTCGACGGCCAGATAACTGCTTGTGTGTGTGTGTGTGTGTGTGTGTGTGTGTGTGTGTGTGTGTGTGTGTGTGTGTGTGTGTGTGTGTGTGTGTGTGTGTGTGTGTGTGTGAGGGGGGGGGGGGGGAATGGGAATAACATTGAGGATCGTAGCTCCCAAACGAAGGGACCCATTTTGATGCGGTTTTTATGTTTGAAAACAGATGTGATCGAGATACTAGGCCCGGGATTATAAAATTTTTTAATTTGTGCCTTTTTTGGTAAAATATTTTTTATTTCTTCTAGTCTAACAAAACGATCTGACCACGGATACCTACCGACTCTGACTACGGACACTGTAATTTAACCAGTCTAACCAGGGACACTAAATAGTGTCCGTTGTCAGATCAATCTAACAATGCGATCTGACCACGGATACCTAACGACTGTGTTGTTCTCAAATTAAAATTCTTATTTATCTTTCGACTCCGGAGTCAAATCACTATCGCTCGAGAATATTAATTGTGTAAACTTGAAAATGATAAAATACGGAACTGTTAAAATAACACCACACACTGTCTCTTGTTTCACATTTACCAATCGCGCCTGTTTCCTTTTTTTTTGTGGTCTTCCTATGGTAGCCAGTTCAATTTTCGAATAAACTCTCTTTACAATACCCGTCTCTATGCTATGAGCTACGCTAAGAGTCATACGAATTTTAACGTTCCAAATTCAAATTACATTATATCCCTTAGGAGTTTCATATATCTTTATCTTTATATGGGTTATAATGACTTGCTTTACATTGAAGTTGCGTGATTTGTAATTGGACATTGTCGAGCAGGTGGTATGAAAATATAATTTACAACACAGTCACGGCCGGGCGTTCTTTTCCTACAAGTTTGGACGAGCCATTAGGTAGATGGACGTGGGTGGGACGTCTACTTGTTTCGTGGACGACAGGAAACTGGGAAACAACAGTAATTCCTTTTAAACTTTAGAGAACAAAAACTAAGACGGTATTTTCTTTGTGAGACTACAGTAATGGTTCGTTGAAATGTTTATAGCGCCCGCTTCGGCTCCGGGGCCTTACCATCTGCGTCCTTTACGACTTATTTGGCTCTAAGGTGACCATTTTGATTGAGTTGCATGTCCGATGGACACACCCACCAAAGAAATAAGAAAACAGTGTACTTTACTGGCGCATAATACAAATTTACTAACAAAATTCTGACGGCGACCTAAAGTTTACTACGAGTACTTAACGAAGTATAACCGACTAAGATGATGCATTATGTGAATGCGTCATCTCTGAACAAATTCCATATTGAGAGACACATAATTTTACCTCAAAAATAGCTCTGTTGACGCATAACATACGAAATACTAGAGCGATTGCAATGCGGTTTTCACGATTGGGTAGCTTATGGTCCTGGCTACAGAACCCCTAAGTCTGCGTGTCTGACATTCTCTTAACCAGTGTTTATATTATTAGAACTGTTAGTTCAATATCAGGTAATTTTTATTGTTACTAGCTGCGCCCTGCGGCTTCACCCACGAGGACAATTATAGTGGATGATGATGATGATGATGAAAAGTATCAATATACCAAAGACTTTTCTGGTATATCTATCTACCTACAAGAGATAAAACCCAAAATTAATAAATATTTTAGATACATTTTTCCTAAAGTGTCGCGTTTCTATTATTTTGAACGTCTTTATTAAAATTAGATGTACAGTCATCGACAAAAGTCGCTGACCATACCCACTTTTACAAAACACCTAAACATCTATTTGTTCAAAAGTCGCTGACAAAATAATTCAATGAGCATCGTTTTTTAATTTCTTTATTCGTTGAACTTCATCGAAACAAAATTACTTGAACACATTTTGAAACAAAATTTAGTGAACAGTTATAAATTGAGGAGGATAGTAAGTGTTCATGGATTTATGGCAAAAGGTTTATTGTATTCTCATTAAGTTTTACCAAAATAGAGGTAAGAGTATTTTATATTCTATTAAATGTTTTGAAGTATCTCTTGAACCTCTTTAGTGATGTTTCACTATTGTTTGATTGGAATCAATGTTGAGGTTATATTTAATTTTAAACTGTTATATCATATTTTTCCTTTTAACTATATCGTAAGTTTTGTCGGTGATTACAAATGAAATGAAATAAAAAATTATATGTTTGTGTGTGTTTTTGTGTGTATCTTATGAATCCATTAACTCTTACACTCTTCTCAATTTATAAATGTTTACCTAATTTTGTTTCAAAATGTGTTCAAGTAATTTTGTTTCGAAGATGTGCACCGATTTTTGTAAAAAAACGATGCTCATTGAATTATGTTGTAATGGTAAATCAGCGACTTTTGAACAATTAGCTGTTCAGGCGTTTTGGAAAAGTGGGCCTATATGTATGTATAACCTGTAGACTGAAGGCCGAGTTCGGTGGCGTGCATTAGTAGAGGCCTACTTCCAGCAGTGAACAAATATAGGCTGGCTGATGATGATGTACCTAGGCTAGATGTCTGCCTACGTTTAAACCTACGTAATACCTACATTATATAGGTACCAACCTAGTAGTCACCTACTGTGATATATTCCTGCCTAAACAGTTTCAGTATAAACTGGCAAGAATTTTCTATTATTTATCTAAACCAAGAGTCTCTATCACTACTACCTACTACCTACCTACTACTCTCGCAGTATTCTAGATAAAGAACTTCCTCTCAATTCTCTGATGGGCTTTGTAGTAGGGGCCTCGGTCGGTGCTAGCGCAACAAATCTCAGATCGCAATAAATCGTACGGGGAACGTACTGAGATTTATTCTTTGATTAGCGTCTTTCTATTCGCCAAATAACACTAACAAAAAGAAGCAGATCGGAACTTCGACAATGTATCCAATTATGCGCGATCGCAGGGTCGGTAAACAGCCAGTAATCAAACAAACCAAATTATTCAATATGATTAATAATACTGCACCTACCTAAATAGGGATATGTAGGCAGGTACATATTTATGTAACAAAGAACATCATGATGATGGTCCCTATTACATTCTATTATTTTGTTATATATTACAATCTAGCCTTGAATTTGGCTACTTGGTACTTGCTCTAAAAAGCGTTGCCGTTTCCTCAGCCCCCAGGCATCCTCTGCACAGGGGGCTGTCTGTAGATAGATAGATAGATAGATGAACTCTTTATTGAAACACCACAATACAGAAATATACAATTAATAAACTTAATCTAACTTAAACATGTTACAATTAATACCTATTGTTATTTATATATGTTATTATTGTCTGTAATACCTATTGTAAATATATGTTTATTAAAGGCGAAATGACCGGTGATTATTCCGACGAATTGATGAAGCTTGTCCGCATCGTTTCCTTTAAATCCACTGCACCCCTTTATCCATTGGAGAGTAACTTGATTGCTTTAACTAACCTCTTCCAGTAGATTTGGCATTGGATCATTTAGACTACCACTGACACAAAAAATAACCAATACGATCTATTTTCAAAATGGCCCCAACTCATCACATAGGTATCCGTCCTGCGGAACGACCGCGGATACGCATCTTAATGGTAAATGTATTGAATTTGTCATTTCTAGGAAAGAATACAAATTAAGCTTGATTACCATTACAATTTATGCTTTCGTATGTCCGGATGTCTGTCCGGATGTCTCTTCTCCTCTACAGGTCGCATTTCTCAACTGATCCAGACGAAACTTGGTAGGTATACAGGTTAAACGAATTTTTAGATTTTTTATGCTACGACTTTTGATTGGGTTGGTTGGTTGGTTGGTTGGTTTTTGGTGGTACTTACCCAAAAAGAGCAAAAAGGGGGCTACTGAATATATCCGCCTTATTAGATCCGATTTCGATTGTTCTCTTTTTATTAACTTTAAATTGGTCTCATAAAAAAATGGTAAAGATCTGATGAGGATTTTCGGCGTGATGAGCAAAATAGCTTCTCAAAATACAGTATATTTCTGACTTTTATTTTTCTAGCAGTGGAATCAGCCGTTTGCCCACTAGGTAGGGATTGATGGAGGACTTTGGTTATTAATGTCAATTTTACAAGAAGGTTACTAGATGGCGCTACTGTGCACCGCTAGATTGTTTGCAAAAAAGTTTGAACGCGCGAGGTCTACAGCTCATAGAGCCACTAGTAGATATGAACAAGTAACAAATACATATACCATTCCCATCACAAAATAATAAAATAAAAATGAATAACTTTAACAGTGAGACGGGAGATTACAAGGAATAGGAAATAATACACACCTCTTTTTTTGACGGCGTGGCTTGATGTTGCTCCCGTCGTCGTTAATCCATAAGCGTTAACCAAGGCACCACTAGTAGTGTCACGTTGTTGTGCCACGGGTATGTAACGAAGCCGAAGAGCTTCATCCGAGATTTTTGACTTGTGAAAACTGGGAGTGGTTAAATCTAAAGTGAATTAGCTATTTCACTCAAAACAGAACTATAATTTTAACTCCTCAACTCTTTATTTGGAAAATGAAGAAAACGCCTTTGATATTGTTGCTACCTAATAATACAGCTACTTGGTATCGTCAGGCGTGGAAAGGATTTTAAAAATGTTTTCATTGTGCCCTTGGCGAGTCGGAAGGCGTGTGCGGCTACGCACTCGGAGTGACCGCTACATGTGTCGCTGCATAATGCCCAGCAAAAAATAAAACAGCAGTAGCTCAGAAGATTTTAGTTTAGATGCTGTTAAACAAGGTAACCGAATGGGGTGTAGGCGTGTTTGATCTTTAGTGTGATACATAACTTTAAATAAACTTCTATTAGTAGGTAGGTACTTGTTTTTGTCCGCGCAAATAACTAGTAATTCTAACTATAGAATTGGGTTGAAAGTTTCAGTGGGGTAAGGCTTCTAAAACTACTCTCGTGAGCAATGAAATCAACTTAAGAGCTCAAGACATAAACAATAAAACTTATAGACTCTGAAAGCTCACCATCTCACCTTTATAATTACATAATTTTGGTCAAAATCAGTTGAGTAGGCATTTTATGAGATATGAATGAAACTATACGACATTTCGTACAAGTTTGAAAGCAAGCTATGGGAAAAACATTAAAGAAAAGTAATTTATAAATTTAAAATAAAGAATAATGATTAAATACGAGTACGTTCCGTTTCGGCATTCACTGCACGAAACTTGCCGTAACGAGGAAAGCAATATTTTCATGCAATAATTATAACTGTAGGTAGGTAGGTACGTATTTTCAGTAATAAGTGACCTACGAATAAGTAATAAGTCTTATTATTAGACTTATTATTTATTCGTAGTAAGTGACAGATGTTGACGTTTTTTTTCTCAAGAAGACCTTATGATTAGAGCTATCAAGTAAAAAACACCATTGATTGCGCGTGTAGGAGCTGAGACGATTTCATAGCTCGCGTCGCGAGTGTATTTTTAAGTAAAGATTGAACTAGACATTACATTCCTAAGTTGTGTGGATCGAATATAGCGATATAGCGGCTGCGGCAAACTTAACCCTAGAACCGTATCCTGGGGAACAATTATAAGTCACGTCTTTTTTTGGGAAATCGTCGTAACTTTCTAACTTTGCGCGGGGTCCTTACATACGCCCGGGTAGTCTAAGAGGTGAGGGGGTGCGTCTCTGACTCTGGGTCAGCTGTTATTATGTTTTTTTTGCTCGGTTTTACCACAGTATGAATACCTACCGGTACTAGGGTTTTACATAGTACAGCATGATAGTGTTGTATTTTCTCATTAGGCTATTTGCCAAAGGCACGCAGCGCTGGAGTTGGAGGTACAAGTGAAGTCAGTCAGTCTAAGAAAGTTAAAGTACAAGTCACAAGGACAAATCACAGGTTATTGTGGGGAGGATGGGGGAAGTTGATGGAAGTTGGGAAGGAGTAGAGGGAAAGTGAGAGGAGGGTGGGGGTAAGTGGGAGAAATGAACACATTGAATGCTGAATCTGACTAAAAACCAGGTGAACTATGTAGGTGGACCATGGGTAGGGCGCGAATTTGATTAATATCGATAAGGGTCAAAATCGTGTGATGCTAATTTTTGTAATGTACATTTTTTCAAAATCATTTAAAAGGTGTCAGACAATTTTCGACCTTATTTAAAATGAGCTAAGCACAGTAAATGCCGAATCTGACTAAATCTGGTTTATGTCAATAAGGGTCAAAATCAAGTGACGCATTTTTTTTAATGTACGTATGTATTCCAAAATCATTTAAAGCATCCCTACTTGACACCACTAACTTGTATCCCTCATTCTCCATTTGTTTACCCTACTTGCACCCCTCGTTTTACGCACCAATTGCACCTATCACTTGCATCCCCATTGGACCCCCCAAACTTCCACCAAACTTCCCCCATCCTCCCCTCTCTTCCCCCATCCTCCCGTCACCAGGCTCCACCCTTACCATACTTCCCCCCCGTCCTTTCCCTGCAATCCCTCATTTTACTCTTATAATTAGTAATAATATTATAGTTAAATGTAGGTGACATTCCATTAGTAGCATCACGATGATATACCCATCCTTATGGTGTTACCGAATAGGAGCTTATGGACATACTATTCCTCGTGCTCCTACTAGGAGCATACGGACACGCCCGAAATTTTGACAGCTGTCAGATTGTTTTTTATCGATTGCTCGGTACTTAATCATCGGATTGAGATATTAAGGCCGGGTTGCAGTGAATTTTTTGTCCCTCTGCCGTAATCAAGTAAAGCGGGATCTTGTAGGTAATATTTTATTTGGAGATTTAGTATTATATTTGTAACTTCCTCGCTGACACCAAAGAGTATATAAATACTACGTAAGAAGAGACGGGACTAACGTATATTGGAACGGATGTTGTGAATTTAAAAAACGAGCGCTGAGAATAAGTGCAACATAACAAAAATAATGACCATAGATAATAACACTCTATATCGAGCATGTTAGCCAACATGACAAACAGAAAAGGATGTCTGCAAACTTAGCACATTTTTATCGATATCGATATTTTGAGAAAAAAAAACGTATTAGGACTATTTTAATTTATATGGGGTTAATAATAATAATATGTTTTTTCTCAGCATGTGGTTTTTATTACATACAAAAATAATATATTAAATAGTACACAACACAATTTGTGTCTTTTTCCCTTAAAATAATGTCTAATCTTCCTTACTCCTTACTTAATATTACAAACTAGCAGTGGTCCGTGATTAATAGCAGTTAAGGAGTAGCAATTTTAAAAAAATGGTTGTTTCTTTTTGTAGTCGGTGTTTCGAAAATGTTTGCCACAGAAATATTTAATTCATGCAGCTTTTCGATCGGTATGTATGTCAAGTCCTCTTTATCGGTCACTTGTATCCAGTTTTTGCACCTGAAAATATATTTTTTAATGAAAATTAGATGGTTAAGCGATTTTCGGCTACGCAACATTAGGTATTCTAAATTTATATTTTTACTACGTTTATATAGCGTGGAATGCAGAAGGACTTAGAATCAGATTAGGAACCAAATGTCGAACAACGGGTTAGAAAAGATATCGATAACACCGGCACCGCACTAGTGCTAGCAAGGCTATGTTATTTTGTTGAATATTATGAAAGAAAAATCACTATTTTCTTGTACTTATCTCTATGAAGCCAAGTTCTGGGGCCCGACCACAGAACTTGGCTGCAATCAGATTGTCACTTTTTTCATAGCAAGATCGACTCTATCGCAAAGCATTATTGAATTTTACGGCTAGAAACCGTCATGATGAACATTACGTAATCGCACTGCGGGCCGCTGACCACATAACTTGGCTTCAATCGAATTCTCAATATCGCAACCACTAATGCCTTGCGATAGAGTCGAATTTGCTATGAAAAAAGTAATAATCCGATTGTAACCAAGTTCTGTAATTGGGCCATAGTTTTTTATTAAGCTGTTTCGCCTGACTGGCTGACACCACAGATGACACTGTGATGACGACATTGGGGCCGTTCGTTTTGTAGCAATTGGTGAAAATAACTGTTAAAAACGCTAAATATAATCACAATTGGCGTTCCCTTTGGCCATTTGTGGGCGAAATTAGCGTTCTGAACTTTTTCGATCACCGTTCGTTTTGCAAGTTTCGATGACTTGTTGACATAGGAAAATCGACTTTATTCCGTCAGTGATAGGGTCGTTTTTCATTCAGTTTTGAAAGGATCGGTAGTGTCAAAAGTTGCAAAAAAAAAACGATCGTGGAGTCCCTCCGCGCGGAATAAGTGAAACTTCGTAATGTGGAAATGAAAATAGGAAGACCTCCATGGTAGCGTTAAACGTTTAAGGCAACCTTGTTGGAAGTCGCTTTAGAAGTTTCACTTCAATAACAAAAGTGTTGAAAATGTTCAAAGAAAACGGCTTGTTAGAAATGTACATTTCGAAACTGCCCACAATCTCATCACCTCGAACCTGCGTTCGAGGTGATGGGATTGACGATACTGTGTACGAGCGATACGACTCAAATAATGTACGGCCAATATTGTACGGCCGATCATGCTCGGCCTTATAATTCGTGTACTTGGATTCGAATAATTTGTTCGGCTTTTCCTGGCTGCGCTGCACATTATTTCCCGATCAAAATCAGTCCGTGTTGATATTCACTGCTAATATTGTATTGCCAATAGTTCATGTACAGGCTTCCAAATATTGGATGCAATATAACAGCCCGTTACGATTTTGTACGACCAATAATGCACGGCCGATAATCCCAGGCCAACCATAGACAAAGATAGAATATTTTCTTGATGCTTCGTTTGTATAGGCGAGTGTCAGGAAGTGAAAACCCATCACAGAACCGAAGCGGCCAACCCCATCCCCAGGCGGTCATGTCTGCCTTAAACTAGTGTTTTTAAAAAGGTGGAGGCGTGGAAGTATGGGAGGCCCTCCCACTGTAACAAAGTGCGAGTACCAGGGTGAGCTGGAGCGGCAGAGGCTGGTAGCTGAAGCTAAAAACTTGGTTCAATTTTGACAAGCGAGATATCAATCGATTCATCTTCATCACAAGAGTGTCATAGGCTATTTTTTAAACCACCGTAGTCTAGTTTTCACTGTTGGATAGTCTATGGTTTGACTTGAAAACTGGTGTACCTACTTGGTATCTCAATCCGATGAGTAGAAGCCGATCGATAAAAAACTATTCGACGGCTGAATGAAAACTTGTATGAAATTTGAACTTATAGGAACTTTGGTCCATATAATGTAGCATATTTTTACCCATAGAAATTACTACGTGGGCAAAATCGCAGGCACAGCTTATACTAATAACAAAACAGTAAGCTACAAAAAGTTTGTACGACGAAGATAATTAAAAAAAATATCTAGGGAACTTAAAATAAGGTACATTAATAATATAACATTAATATAACATTTAAAATAATGTTGCCTGTCTGTTTGTTTGCGCATAATGTAAAAATTACAAGATCAATTGCGATGTGATTTTTCCTGTTGAAAAGCTTAGAGTTCAACTTAACTGTTGTGTTCGGCATCTCAATTAAATGAGTAGAAGCCGAACGTTCGATAAA
This sequence comes from Alsophila aescularia, assembly GCA_946251855.1. Lineage (NCBI taxonomy): Eukaryota > Metazoa > Arthropoda > Insecta > Lepidoptera > Geometridae > Alsophila > Alsophila aescularia. The sequence continues at coordinate 39,770,993 of OX276386.1, read as the reverse complement.
AAAAACGATTTGACGTCTGCACGAAGTTTGATGCAATTTGGTATATTGGTAGTTTTGGTTCTGGAATAACTCCTAGGATCCTTATATATTAGAAAATATACTACCCTGGCAACGCCGTGGGCGCAGCTAGTATTGAGATGAAATAATAATAATAATGTACAATCCAAATTTCGTTCATTAAGTATCATTCCTTTTATCTGTCTTTTACACCCCAACTCTAGTTTTTTGCACTAATGTGCAACTACAACAGTATTTTTTTTATGTTGTGTTTTTTGTGTTTGTTTGCAGCTTCTATTTGCGTGTGTTCATAAAGACGCCTCAACTTTACAAAAGAGTTTGCGTGACAGACTGATAATGTAAATGTGTGCTGTACGTGTTTACCTCGTCTCCTTCGAAAACTGTCAGAAACAATTTAGTACTAGATGTTGCATTTGGGAACTCCCGTTCTATATTCGCAAAGTGCACAACTGAGTATTGTACACCCTGATTATCCGATGCCAGTCCAAGGAATACTGGTTGCTAATTATTGGCCGTACAATATAGGCAGGGACCCACCCCGTTACTTTGTTACTTACTCCATCATATCCTACAATATCTATGGTTGCCTTGAACCCCGACAACTCTTATCAACTTTATCTCCTACTTGTTTGCAGTGTTTCCAACATAGCACGTAATGTGCTAGATTTGGCTTTATTTTCATAGGTATAGCATATAAATCTTACATACAGCACCTAGCACTAAATAGCGATCATGTCGATTAATTTTCAATATCGCAGCACAAAACGCTTTAGCTGTATACTATGCTACATTTTTGCAGGGGATTTCCCGTAAATTAATGACGACAGAGGACGCGTTCCATTCCAATTCACTCCAACATTAATCATGGAACTCAAAGAGCTAACAATACCTCTCTTTTGCAAACGTTTGATGCTATTACGATTCTGCCCAGCTGTGAGGGTGCTGCTATTAGTGAGCATGAATCAAAACGTGCCAAATGGTGAAGTAAGCCCTGATACAAATAATATGATTTGTCCTGTTCAAATAATATAACCCTTTCTTTTTCTTCTTCCCTCTATTTTTTTCTTGTTTGTTGATTGAAAGCGTGATAGGGCATTAATCAGTTAACAGATTACCTTTTCTCTATAAATTATTATTCTTTAATAAGAATGCAAAAGTTAAGTGTTTCATGAGTTAGAAAAATCAAGAAAATTGATGTTCCTCTTAGCAAAAAGTGAGTTCTGTTCAAAGTTATAGAAAAGAGTGGGAATAAAATAAATAAAACGACTAGTTGTAAGACAAATAAAATAATTCTATATGATATTTTATTTTATTTTTGGAAATTAGCACTATATGGAATGCCATTTAGCACCAATTTATAGAATTGAAATGGTAACCCTACTTATTTGTGCCTACTGCCTTGAACTTACTTTTAATATACGTAGTATCTCTACCTAGTCTGTGCTTTTAATCTCACATAAGTTTTTGATGACATTTAATGTTATTTCAGTGAAATTCAGTGGTTATTTTTATACAGTCTATTTAGTGCCCACCAAACCCACATACATTTTTGAACTGGTGCTACATAAGTTCTACTAGAGGTTGATTTGCAGTACTCAGACTAGAAATCGGAAACCGCAACCATGGTCAATGTCCTTTTACAAGACTTCGGCAAAGGTATGTGAAACTGGCTACCTAACCAATGTATAAAATACGAAAGTTTTTGAATTTGTAAGTGGAAGGAGTCTTATTATTTTTCCGCGCAAAGGGATGGAGGGCTAGGACCCTCCCCCCTAAATAAGGATGACGAGGGTACCCAGCTACCCACAAACTACATTTTTTTTTCAATATTCAATTTCCGCCACACAAATTATTGTAAGACAAAAGTTGGGAGTTTCCTATGTTTGTGTGTACAATAGATGGCTCACTGAACCGGGACCGAGCACACCAATTTGAGTAGGTTAGGTTCTAAATGAGTCACAGAACAAACACAGAGCACCCCAATGCCACATGGTCTTGTGGTCCCTACCCCCTAGACTGTATATAAAAAGCGCGGAGCTAGAAGTTCGCGTGGGTTGTCCTGATTGGAGCAAGCCCGCAAGGCTGAAGTGGAGCAAAGGGGTGTGGTAGCGAGCTGGCAACATCCGTAGTGGAGCTAGGTTGAGTGGGCGAAGTGACATGGAGACAAATTTCCATTCCATCTCCAACCCCTCCCTAAAAACTAAAAACTTGAAAATAAAATAAGTTAAAAAATTGTTATTAATAAAACGGTTTTATTGTAAACAAACATAAGAATAATGCAGATAAGGTACTAAAAGCTAAAAAATAAAACAAATTTGTGTGCCCTGTGTCAATTCTTTATATATATATTTTTTAAACAAACTCATTTCTTTCTTTTTTTTATCAGGCAACCTCCTTTCTGTGTGTGGTAGTCCCCCATCCCACCCTCCATCAAAACCCTTTTACAACTTGTAATTAATGGAAAGTCCTTCCCAATATATTACAAACAACCAGAAACATAACCTAACCTATCTAGGGGAGGACTACGGACAATACTTTTGTTATGCCACAGGTGACTCATTAGAGTCCAATACCCTTATCACTTCACTAGCACTCATAGAATTGGTAGAAGTAATGGCTGCTAATGCTTAGCAAAAATATCACGAACAGCTTACTAAAGTTGCAACAGCGAACATAGTTGCAACAGCAGGATGTTCGCTGTTGCAACTTTATGGTAGAGCTTGTTACAGGTCACTGCATCTTAAATTATCATCTTCACAAGGATATTTCTCTGTGTTGTGGCTGCATGGAAGAGAACGAGACTGTGGAGCCTGTGCTACTGCATGTCCAATACAAATGCAACATTCACCCCAAGCGGAACGTCAGTGCAGACCTTAACGCCCCCACTTTCTATAAGATGGCTGCTAATAGCAAATTGTGGTATTTCATTCAACTTTGCACTCGAGCATGATCACAAAGATGCTCTTAACCAGTTGCTTGCCACGCGTGTATGCGCTCAGTACTGCGCAATGTTAGCTATTGCGCCACCCGATGATCATGCACTTAAATGCAAGTACAAATGATGCACAGACCACAATTTATAGGAGATAAAAAATGAATATAGAATGATATGAAAAAAAAACCTTTGAAAATATAAGCGTAATTCTACATCTTTGATAATTTCATATACAAAAGTCAAAAATTCCGATTTATCAGCTCTGGGTGATTGTATCCCCAAAAAAAACCCAGCTGGTGCTAGTTTGTATTAAATGTAATAAATTTTCAAAAAATTATTTTCTTGAATGTTTTAATCTGCACGCCTTGTGCTTTTAGAATTTGAAAGCTTATACTCCAGGGAGTGTATTTTTTGCCTAGGCTATGTGTAAAGAACATTCTAAACAAATTTTATGTTCTAGATAAACGGTAAAATATAAGATCTGAGCCAAGCTATTTAGTCATGTTGTAATACTAGGTCATCTGTCGAGGATGCGTCTCCAGTTGGAAACCCCATTTCATGAGTATATTTCTTGTCCCCAGAAATATCAATGATAAAGGATCTACGTGTCAATAAAAACTGTGTGGAAGCACAAGTGCAGACAATCCTTAAAAATAATTGTGTTGAGGACAGTGTAAACTTCAACCGATGGCTGTTGAAGGCTGTTAGTGTGATTGATCTGACAACTCTAGCAGGAGATGATACTCGGTCCAATGTCTTTAGACTCTGTAGAAAGGTATGTAGACTTCCAGTCATTCTAATGATTATGTGGGTACCTGACATAATATAAGATCCATCACTCCCAAACGTATTCTGGTCCGATGTGTAGAGCACTTTGTGTACAGTAAAAGAACCCAAATCTACTAAATCAACTGTTCATAGATTGTTAATGAATTACTAGCAAATGCAACACCATTGAAGTAGATGGTAAAAGCGAAAATTTTGCCACAATTCATTCAAAAATCTATAAACAATTGTTAAGAGAGATGGTAGCCTAACGGTTCAATAGTGCAACTTAGAATCCAACTATACAGGGTTCGATCTTAGGCTCCGCACCAATGTCTTTTAGAACTTATTTGCAGTTTTCCATTGCCACGGGGAAAACTGCAAAATCTGTTATTGATTAATAGCAGCCTTAAGCCACGTCAAAGGCCCTCGCATGTCCTGACAAACTCTGACACCAGAGGCCAGCACTACCTTATACAACAAACAAACAAACATTGTGTAGACTTGGGGCCCAGGTTAAGTATGTAAGGTAGCAATCTTGTTTGTTTTTAATAGTTGTAGCAGTTGGGGCCCTGTTACATAAATATTTTTGTTATGTCAGGTAATTAAATTATGTAGGTTTGACAGTAACCATTAAACATCACATAAAGTAATTAATTGTAATTCCATCATTTTCAGGCGGGCAATCCCCTTTCTCCAGACGTTGTCAAAGTGTTTGATCCAGAAAATGAGATAAAGACTGCAGCTGTCTGTGTGTATCCTAATCGAGTTCCTGATGCATTTGCAGCACTAAAAACCATGGGTGTGCTGAGAAAAATCAATATTGCATCTGGTAAATACACCTTTAAATATCTATATTAACAAAATCAAACATGTTTAAATCTGTTGTGTTGTTATAAAAATTCTCACATCATAGATGATCAGAGAAAAGACTGTAAATGATGTGCCTATCTAAAATATGTACCTGGGTCATTTTCAAATAACGTATTGAAAATGTAACATGTTGTTACACCTATATTAACCCGAGTTAGAGAAATATTTTTGGTATGTTTTTGTAGCTGCGGTACTATTCTATTCATACAATCATCATAAGATGATCATTTTATGATGATTGTATGAACTTGATGTTTTTCTTTATTTTTTACAAAAAAAACATAATTTCATGTCTCCATGGATGTCCAAAGCAGAGTTTAAGTTTTACATAGGTAGATAGGTTTTAAAAGAATCTTCAAAAATAATAATTAGTAATATTAAATAACCAATTTCAATGGATATTATGAACTCGAATCACATGTCCAACACAAAAATGTCGGCTTGTCGTTAGAATCGGTATATTAGTGCATATGTACTTAGGGGAGGGGAGGGGGTGGGAGAGGATGGGAGGATGATCCCCGTGTAAGGGGAGGTGGCAGTGGACGCTTTAAAAATAAATAAAAAAATTGCGTTAATGCGTCCCGCATAATAACTTGTCAAAGTTTAGCGTAATTCGGAACTAGGTAGGTCAATAGCAAAATTCGGAACAAAGTACGTATTAATGAAAATGTCTTACATGAATGACTGGAATGCAATTATAAAATACACTTTAGTATAAAAAACTGTTCTGAGTTTGCCAAATATTTCCAAAATTAAATCAAGATGGCCGAGTGCATTTTAGATTTTTTTGGGATCACTGCTTATAAAAAGTAGCACACAGACATAAATTAATTTCACACAACAACAAAAAAAACTGGAACTCGAAGGTAGGTAGAGCTGGGCAGGGTCAGGACACGTAGAGGGCGCCAATTGTGGCCGGAGCCCTCCAAGGGTGTCTACCAGCTCAAAGGGTCTCCTTGCTCACAATAATATAAAGTAGGTGCAGAAGAAACTTCCTAGTGCGAGCCATCCTTTTAGCCTTGGATAGAACTGTTGGATAGTATATTCCCTCTCATAGAAGATAATAGGCTCGTAGCTGAAGTTGCTTGAAGATCTTGCTATGTTCCTCGAAGAAGTGAAGAAAGAAGTCACAGATTAGAGATACTTAGTTAGGTTTATTTTAACTCACATTTTTACTGGTATCTACATCGAAATGTTTAAATCTTAGTAGCAAACACGTTATAAACTTATAAATCGACAAGGAGACAAGAAACAAGTCAAAATATAATTAAACTCCTGCAAACATAGAAGAAGAACCCTTCTTCTTCTTCTTCTATGCCTGCAAACTTTTCTCGTAGCCATCGAGATCAGACCATCCATGACAATGTAGGAATGACAGGTTATTTGAATTTAGAATTAATATAGACAAACTATCAAATAAGTATGATTATGATGAAAGAGGTTTGACATCGTCATGCCGGTCCACACCAAGAGAACGAGAGCCAGCGAAGGCAAACGAGTGGAAAGGATTCGCCGATTAGTACCGCACGCTCGCTCGGTTTCGTCGTAGTGTCCACACTAAGTGAACGCGTGTGAACCCGGTGACAATCGGCGAACCACGGCGAATTAGGGTGTCCAGATCTGGGGATTTTTTCCCCATTTTTGGGAAAATTGATATGTTTGGGTAATCTTTGGGGAACAAAAAGACAAAATCACTTTGACATAGATCTAGTTCAAGGGCATACGGCACGTTTTATAACCAAATAAACAAAAACTGGACTAGATACTAACTACAGGCAAACACAGCTACAATGCCACTGTCGTGCTTCGTGTGCATCAGATATAGACATAAGCAGACTGTAGTGAATGAGATAACAATACTTAACCCTACTGACACTTTCTACACAAACGCCACTCCGACTGTGACTTTTTCGCATTGCACCTAATTCATCATTTTAAAATGATGTAGTGTTGCGCGTTGTTGCTAGGGTGGTAAAGTGTTTTATTTCAATGTAAATGTTAATAAATAGATCGTCAAATGGGTCATTATCAAAAATTTATTAATCAAAATAACATAAAAACTTTTTGTGTTTTGTTTGGGTACTGGACATCCTTAAAAAAGAGAAAACTAATTATTATACAGATGTGACATCTCGACTACGGATCTGACCATTACTTACACAAACCAAACCCAAAAGTATTAAAAATGACACAACCGTAGTCACAGTGAAATTACGGATGTGACAACTATGGACGTGACATTTTGACGTTGTTACAGCCATTTTATAACTAAAAATAAACACCATGCGATTAATATAATTTAGGAAGAAACTGTATTACATTACGCAACTCATGTTATCAGGAATTTAAGTTAGAGGTTTATATATACACAGAATATTCACAGTTGTGACACGTTATGCTTGCCGATTTTGTTAACAAATTGCTTTTAATAAATGTAGCTCTACAGATCCTTGCATTAGCGTACGAAAACTGGGCTGAGACAAGATGACTGCCTAAAGCTATGTTTTAGTGAATTTAAACATTGAACAGATAAAGATTCGTTTCTTTTACACGGACCGTGACATTTTTTTTTTTTTTTTTTTCAATTCAATTAACGTTATTTTTATGCCTAATACAATTAAAATAAAGCGAAGAGGCGCACTAAAAAAAAAACAAAATATTCAACTATTTTTATTTATTTACAAATCACACTTTATTAACCTATATGATAATTACCCAAATAAGGAATATGTATTTTCGAAATATTTGGGGAAAATTGCTGAAATAGTATCTTTTTGAGGAGTTTTTTGCTCCGTATGGGGAAATTACAAAAACTTCGTGAAGCTGCCCCTGATAAGTATTTATTATTGCTATTATATTTTGAATCCCGCAGCCGAGGTTTTTGCCTATAAAGCACTATGAGCCTCAGAGGATTTTCATTCGACCATTCCATACTTACGTCAAGAATGAACCTTCCTAAAAATGTATGCGCGAGACGTCCGTTCTGTGCAACGGTCGCTGCAGAATGAGTATTCGCCCGTTCGTACACCGCGTGCACTCCTCGCTATAATCCTTTTGATGTACCGACACGCGGCGGAGCACGGCCAAATGCGAACGAAGGCCTACGCTGGCTCTCGCTCGCTTTCGTTAAGTCGTCCACATTGATTTGTTCGCTTTCGCACGGTAGCCTTCGTTCGCACTCGTTCTCTTGGTTTGGACCCGGCATCACATGTGGACGTCCAAAGCCGAGGGGGAGCGTTCACTAACTACGCTCGACGACGCACAGATCACCCGCGCGATCACTCGAAGTCGTTCACGGCGTCGTCGGGCGTCACCCCGAAAAATAGTAAGGGGAGAGGAATAGTTTGAAACTGACACTTGACAGTTGTCAGTTCTATATATCTATATGTTCTATGATCGACCATTCGCACGGGTGATTCGAGCGTAGTTAGTGAACGCACCCAAAAAGGTGGAAGTTGCCATTTACAAATGGCTAGCTAGTTCTCAAAGTAAAATAAATTTATATTCAGCGGTCAGGCAAACAGCAACATGGATGGTATTCAATAGTAGATTGTATTATTAGGGAGCAAAATATTTTTTTGCCGGCGAGGGCGTTATTTTGAATCCAGAGCGGAGTGAAGGATTCTAGAAAACAAACGTCGCCCGAGGAACAATAATTTTACGTAGATACACTTTACTTTTCATCCCCTTGTAGATACTTTACAGCTCATATATTTATCGAATAGAATAGAATAGCTAAGTATCCCCCCCCCCCCCCCTCCGTTTAAGCTAAGTACCATCTCTATCTTCAGTTTTCAAATATAATAAATAACCGCATCAAAATCGTCCATTCGTTTGGGAACAACGATCCTCACTCGTTCCTCTTCTCCACCAATTTAGCTCGATCACATCAGTTTTCAAACATAAAAAAGCGCATCAAAATCGGTCCAGTCCCCCCCAATACAGTTAAGAACCATCACGTTTACCCCAGCTTTCAAACAAAAAAAAACCGCAGATAAATCGGTCCATACGTTTGGAAGCTACGTTTCTCACCCCTCTTTTCTCGGCTCCTCCCCCTCTTTTCACGCAGGCGTGTTTGTTCTCTGCTAAAAAGAGTTCTCTTAACCGATCTCCGTCTTTCCGTAATGTAACAATACCATTAGGCGACCATCTGGAGCTTTTGGGTGTCAAACTCACATCGATCCTGAATTTTGGGTCTTACATTGAATCCAAAGCCAAGGTAGCTGCAAAGAAACTTGGTATTGTGTCTAAGGTTAGGTGGTATTTCACGCTGGGACAGCTTTTGAATCTTAACCAAGCACAGGTCCGATCTTGTATGGAGTACTGCTGCCACCTTTGGGGCGGTTCTGCCAAGTAATCAGCTCGAGGCTTTGGATTCAATTGAGAGACGTGCTATGAGGCTCATTGGGGATGACACTCTGGTAAAGAGTAAGCTTCAAAGTCTGGCGCATCGACGTGAGGTAGCAAGCCTGTCGGTATTCTACAGATTGCACTATGGAGAGTGTGCACAAGAACTGTATAATCTAATTTCCACCACCATCACCTTCCCATTACCGTACGACTAGACGATCGGCAATGCGCCACCCTTTTATGGTTGAAATACCTCGCACAAGAACGAAGCGTTTCGTTTCTTCATTTATTATAAGAACTTCTAAGGAGTGGAATGCCCTGCCCTCGTCAGTGTTTCCGGTAAAATATAACCCAGGTGTGTTCAAGTCAAGAGTGAATAGGTATCTATTAGGCAAGCGTGCTACACCTTCGACCACATCATCGCTTTCCATCAGGTGAGATTGTGGTCAAACGTCTTCCTCCTCCCCCTCCCTCCCCACACCCCTTCCCCCAAATTCGTACGATTGGATTTTAAAGTAACCCCCTCTCAGAAACTAGGCCTCCTCGGGAGAGTACTGGGGAGTAGCCCCCCCCCCCCCCCAGTTCCCCCTTAAATTCTTGCGACTGGATTCTAAAGCAATCCCGTTTGAGCTCCAATTTCACATACAACACTTTAGGAAGTTTAGGATACTAGTGCTTGTTTATTTCATTTTTTTTGTTTATTATCGAGTGATTAAGGTTCAATCTCTCAAATATACAAAAAGCAACCAGCGATTTCGCGTTTTTTTCTCAATTGTGGACTTTTAGGTATAAAGGAAATACCTAAAATTCATTTCGAAGGCTTTTTACCTTAAAAACTTGTGAGTAAAGTTTCATATCAAGACATGTTGTTTGGCCCACAGTGGCAACAGGATTCCCATCTGGTCTCTTCCCACTGGAGTCGAGGCTGCTGGAAATCAAGCACGCGGTCACTAACGGAGCTACCGAGATCGACGTAGTGCTGGACCGCAGCTTAGTGCTCGCTGGCAAGTGGAAGGAGGTCTATGATGAAGTGAAGCAGATGAAGAAGGCTTGCAATGGTGCTCATTTGAAGGTTATACTTGGTGTTGGCGAGTTAGGATCTTATGACAACGTAAGTTCATTTGTTATATTATTATTTACCATTACCACAGCATAATATCTCTTCAAAGTTAAAAAAAAAGATTTATTTATGTTCCTATCTTAAAAACTTCTTCAATTCACTAGCAAAAAATGACCAATGCACTTAGTAGGCCTAAAGTTATGGAAACATAGCATAAAGTGACTCCAAAGATGGAAAGGTCGATATTTTCATAGTACCGATACAGTGTGGTCAATTCGTCGTAAAAAATTTAGTCAACCGTAAATTTTGAGTAGGATGCGGTTTTATTTTATACTAGCTTTCCCGCCCGCGACTTCGCCCGCGCGATCTACTGTTTATCGCGAAAAAAAGCATCCTATGTTCTTCTAGGATTTTAAAAACCAATGCAAAAGTAGGTATAGCACCAACGCTTTTAATATTTTTGACACGCTTGTTATTTCGTTTCCATGGCAACATTCCTTACAGCGATTAATCAACATTTCCAGTTTTCAGGTGGAAACTTACAATTTTCCGGGATAAAAAATATCCTGTTTTATTCTAGGGTATAAGCTATCTCAATTCCAAATTTCATCAAAATCCGTGCAGTCGTTATCGCTAAAGCTCCCCAAACAAACAAACAGACAACGTTTCACTTTTATATGTTTGTATGGACTCGTGGGTCCAATATGGTTACCATTATTAAACCCTGAACTCCAAATGAGAGGGGTGTTATAAGTTTAAGGTGTGTATCATTGTATATATGTATGTATCCGTCTGTCTGTGGTGTCGTAGCTCCCAAACGAATGGAACGATATTTGTGACGAGGTCAAAACCTCTTTCATAATAATACTCTTTTGATCTCTTAATTCTTTCATAATCCATTTCTTTTCATTTTGATAGTTGGTCATTATTCATTCTAAATACAAATATCCTGTCATTTTTTACATTGATTTTTGGAGCAAAAGGGAAATATGATATAAAATACATAAATAAGTTTATAACCAGTTGAATTACACTTGTAAATATATAAACGATAATACCTACATAAGAGGTTATTTTAATCCGCATCGTGTTAGTACAAAAGTCTGTTCATCTCCTCCTGTTCCTGTGCTTCCAATAGTTCCTGTAATTCTGTGTCACTGAGGTTTGGGTCCTGGGCTAGTGGGAGCAACCCAAACCCTGAGACCGCCTCGTGACATATTGATGCGGTTTTTTTTCTGTTTGAAAGCTGATGTGATCGAGATGGTTCTTAGCTATAATGGGGAGTGGGGGGTTATATATAATTTGAATATGTGCTTGTTTACACAGGTTTATCGAGCATCCATGGTGTCAATGATGGCCGGTGCAGACTTTATCAAGACGTCCACTGGGAAAGAAGCAGTTAACGCAACTCTGCCGGTGGGGCTGATCATGTGCCGCGCCATCAGAAAGTTCTACAGAATGACTGGGATAAAGGTACACCAACTTTGTTAATAGACCTTTTCATTACCGTTACGAGCGATCACGCATGCGCGTTATTACTAATAGTAAAAGTACTATTTTAACTTCAGCCTGGCCGCTGTTCGAATCATTTGAATTCAGAATGGTAGTCACGCTGAAACAATCGGAAATTAAAAGGTCTGTTCTCAGGGTTCGTACCCAAAGGGTCCAAATAGAGCCCTATTACTAAGTCTACGCCTTCCGTCTGTATGTACATTAAAGGGCTGTATCTTTAGAACTGTGATAGGTGCAATTTTCACAGAATATTGTGTTATTATGGAAGATATCCTAACATATATTGTCATGGATGTAATATTCGTATCTATGTATCTTTATCCGTTATCTACTCGTAGTACCCATAATACAGGGTATCCTAGTTTGGAGCTAGGTAATTGGTGTAAATTGTCCCGGATATATTATTTTTATATTATATAATAAAAAATAAGGGGGATAGTGGTACGAAACATATGATGCGCGAGGATTTTTCAATCTGATGGTACCCCACTGCTACTGTGATATTATACAGTCAAGCAATAGTTGAAAATTAAAATGCAAAAAAAAATAAATTTTCGTAAGTACTTCATTCGTAGTAAGTACTATTATTAAATTGATTCTGTGACATTGTCATGAAAGAAAGTTCTGAACAATGTCATAATAAAATAATAATTCGTAAGTACTTCATTCGTAGTAAGTACTATTATTAAATTGATTCTGTGACATTGTCATGAAAGAAAGTTCTGAACAATGTCATAATAAAATAATAATTCGTAAGTACTTCATTCGTAGTAAGTACTATTATTAAATTGATTCTGTGACATTGTCATGAAAGAAAGTTCTGAACAATGTCATAATAAAATAATAATTCGTAAGTACTTCATTCGTAGTAAGTACTATTATTAAATTGATTCTGTGACATTGTCATGAAAGAAAGTTCTGAACAATGTCATAATAAAATAATAATTCGTAAGTACTTCATTCGTAGTAAGTACTATTATTAAATTGATTCTGTGACATTGTCATGAAAGAAAGTTCTGAACAATGTCATAATAAAATAATAATTCGTAAGTACTTCATTCGTAGTAAGTACTATTATTAAATTGATTCTGTGACATTGTCATGAAAGAAAGTTCTGAACAATGTCATAATAAAATAATAATTCGTAAGTACTTCATTCGTAGTAAGTACTATTATTAAATTGATTCTGTGACATTGTCATGAAAGAAAGTTCTGAACAATGTCATAATAAAATAATAATTCGTAAGTACTTCATTCGTAGTAAGTACTATTATTAAATTGATTCTGTGACATTGTCATGAAAGAAAGTTCTGAACAATGTCATAATAAAATAATAATTCGTAAGTACTTCATTCGTAGTAAGTACTATTATTAAATTGATTCTGTGACATTGTCATGAAAGAAAGTTCTGAACAATGTCATAATAAAATAATAATTCGTAAGTACTTCATTCGTAGTAAGTACTATTATTAAATTGATTCTGTGACATTGTCATGAAAGAAAGTTCTGAACAATGTCATAATAAAATAATAATTCGTAAGTACTTCATTCGTAGTAAGTACTATTATTAAATTGATTCTGTGACATTGTCATGAAAGAAAGTTCTGAACAATGTCATAATAAAATAATAATTCGTAAGTACTTCATTCGTAGTAAGTACTATTATTAAATTGATTCTGTGACATTGTCATGAAAGAAAGTTCTGAACAATGTCATAATAAAATAATAATTCGTAAGTACTTCATTCGTAGTAAGTACTATTATTAAATTGATTCTGTGACATTGTCATGAAAGAAAGTTCTGAACAATGTCATAATAAAATAATAATTCGTAAGTACTTCATTCGTAGTAAGTACTATTATTAAATTGATTCTGTGACATTGTCATGAAAGAAAGTTCTGAACAATGTCATAATAAAATAATAATTCGTAAGTACTTCATTCGTAGTAAGTACTATTATTAAATTGATTCTGTGACATTGTCATGAAAGAAAGTTCTGAACAATGTCATAATAAAATAATAATTCGTAAGTACTTCATTCGTAGTAAGTACTATTATTAAATTGATTCTGTGACATTGTCATGAAAGAAAGTTCTGAACAATGTCATAATAAAATAATAATTCGTAAGTACTTCATTCGTAGTAAGTACTATTATTAAATTGATTCTGTGACATTGTCATGAAAGAAAGTTCTGAACAATGTCATAATAAAATAATAATTCGTAAGTACTTCATTCGTAGTAAGTACTATTATTAAATTGATTCTGTGACATTGTCATGAAAGAAAGTTCTGAACAATGTCATAATAAAATAATAATTCGTAAGTACTTCATTCGTAGTAAGTACTATTATTAAATTGATTCTGTGACATTGTCATGAAAGAAAGTTCTGAACAATGTCATAATAAAATAATAATTCGTAAGTACTTCATTCGTAGTAAGTACTATTATTAAATTGATTCTGTGACATTGTCATGAAAGAAAGTTCTGAACAATGTCATAATAAAATAATAATTCGTAAGTACTTCATTCGTAGTAAGTACTATTATTAAATTGATTCTGTGACATTGTCATGAAAGAAAGTTCTGAACAATGTCATAATAAAATAATAATTCGTAAGTACTTCATTCGTAGTAAGTACTATTATTAAATTGATTCTGTGACATTGTCATGAAAGAAAGTTCTGAACAATGTCATAATAAAATAATAATTCGTAAGTACTTCATTCGTAGTAAGTACTATTATTAAATTGATTCTGTGACATTGTCATGAAAGAAAGTTCTGAACAATGTCATAATAAAATAATAATTCGTAAGTACTTCATTCGTAGTAAGTACTATTATTAAATTGATTCTGTGACATTGTCATGAAAGAAAGTTCTGAACAATGTCATAATAAAATAATAATTCGTAAGTACTTCATTCGTAGTAAGTACTATTATTAAATTGATTCTGTGACATTGTCATGAAAGAAAGTTCTGAACAATGTCATAATAAAATAATAATTCGTAAGTACTTCATTCGTAGTAAGTACTATTATTAAATTGATTCTGTGACATTGTCATGAAAGAAAGTTCTGAACAATGTCATAATAAAATAATAATTCGTAAGTACTTCATTCGTAGTAAGTACTATTATTAAATTGATTCTGTGACATTGTCATGAAAGAAAGTTCTGAACAATGTCATAATAAAATAATAATTCGTAAGTACTTCATTCGTAGTAAGTACTATTATTAAATTGATTCTGTGACATTGTCATGAAAGAAAGTTCTGAACAATGTCATAATAAAATAATAATTCGTAAGTACTTCATTCGTAGTAAGTACTATTATTAAATTGATTCTGTGACATTGTCATGAAAGAAAGTTCTGAACAATGTCATAATAAAATAATAATTCGTAAGTACTTCATTCGTAGTAAGTACTATTATTAAATTGATTCTGTGACATTGTCATGAAAGAAAGTTCTGAACAATGTCATAATAAAATAATAATTCGTAAGTACTTCATTCGTAGTAAGTACTATTATTAAATTGATTCTGTGACATTGTCATGAAAGAAAGTTCTGAACAATGTCATAATAAAATAATAATTCGTAAGTACTTCATTCGTAGTAAGTACTATTATTAAATTGATTCTGTGACATTGTCATGAAAGAAAGTTCTGAACAATGTCATAATAAAATAATAATTCGTAAGTACTTCATTCGTAGTAAGTACTATTATTAAATTGATTCTGTGACATTGTCATGAAAGAAAGTTCTGAACAATGTCATAATAAAATAATAATTCGTAAGTACTTCATTCGTAGTAAGTACTATTATTAAATTGATTCTGTGACATTGTCATGAAAGAAAGTTCTGAACAATGTCATAATAAAATAATAATTCGTAAGTACTTCATTCGTAGTAAGTACTATTATTAAATTGATTCTGTGACATTGTCATGAAAGAAAGTTCTGAACAATGTCATAATAAAATAATAATTCGTAAGTACTTCATTCGTAGTAAGTACTATTATTAAATTGATTCTGTGACATTGTCATGAAAGAAAGTTCTGAACAATGTCATAATAAAATAATAATTCGTAAGTACTTCATTCGTAGTAAGTACTATTATTAAATTGATTCTGTGACATTGTCATGAAAGAAAGTTCTGAACAATGTCATAATAAAATATTTTACACATATTTCTGTGTAAAATATATTGTTACCTACGCTCTCACATTAATCAACAATATTTTAAATGCCTACAGGGTTAAGTAAATGTGTCGTCTGTACACAGAGCACAAACAGACTGAGTCTAAACTACTTTAACTTCCTCTCGATTGTCCGCTTGATATAGGCTAGTTTGTCTGGAACAATATGGAGTCTGTGGTCTGTGGTCTGTGGTGTGGTACATGTCTGTGTGACATGTTAAATCATGACTCCAAGTTAGATTTTTGTTATAGGTCTCGATAATAGAATATATTGGGTACAACGCCATCTGGCGAGGAGCAGCGTCTTTTCTATTAGATCAAGTTGTGTTTTCTCCGTATCTGAAAACCAGACGCCGAGTTTGTAAAAAACGCCGAGCTCCACCACGCGTGCGCCACTTTCTTCGTTAAAGGAATAATGAAAGCTTTTCTTGTTGAAGACAGATTGATAATTTCGCCTATCTAAGAATCAAGAAATAATGGTTGAATTTGCCTCTGCGAGTGAAAGGGAAAAGTTTTCATCTACTGTCTCAAAATAGATAAAATGGTTAATCCACGCAGCGACAGCTAGCGACAAGAGGCGTGAACTAGAAGGAAGGTGGAAACGAAGCGGTGGTCTCTGTCGGCAAGTAGCGGGATTCTGAGTGTTGCTATTAATAATTGACGTTCCAGGAATATTCCTGGAACGTCAATTATTAATAGCAACACTCAGAAGCCCGCTACGGGCTCTGGATAACTTTGGACGAGGAACGGGTTGTTTAAAAATCCAGAATAGGTCGCATCTTTAAGTTGGCTAACAAATAATAAATACAGAAGGCAGCGTTTGATATGTCGAAAATAATTTAAATCTAGAAATCGCTTGCGATGGTCACACCATGGAAGGTTTTGACATAATGTCTAAATCGCATGAAAGTTCCGGAAAGATGTTTTTTTTATATGAAGTTTTTTGATGTAAACAAGGAACCTGATTGGTATGTACCAGAACTGGCTGGAGGACAGTGACCAGTATTGCTAGGCCGACAAGGTCTGCTTTACGAAGCAAGTTGCAGAGTTCTTTCTAGAGTTTTCTGGATACCGGAAGTTCGAGTTCTCAGTAGAATGCTACTCGAAGTGCAAACCAAAGTTCGTATATATACAAGAGAGAAGCCTGTGGATTGGATTTTGATTTCGGACGTGAAACTGAATTTAGTTTACATAGTTGGCACGTAATTAAGATCGACGCAGGCAGCAGAAAAACACGCAGTTCTCTTGTGTGAACAAAACGACCGAGGCACGCTGTCCAGAACGAAGCTGCCCTGTTACTGGCGAAATAAGTATACAAGTGCAAAAGCCAGGTTAAAATCGTGCATCTACGGTCGGCTATTGTCGTCACCACTGCGAGCTGCTGTGCGCGATCACCCGGGGCTCACCACCGTTCGTGGAAGAAGCCGGTCTACGAGGGACTCCAGAAGGACTCCAACGCACCACCTGTCCAGTAGAAGATACCAGGCACCGTTCGTGGTCAAGCAGTAGGAGCTGATCGAGTGGAGTAAGGAGGCGTTCCGCGGCGGCACGCGAGACTACGGTACGGCGTCCCAGGAAGCTTCCAGGTTGGTCCACTCCAAATCATTTTGAGTCAGCGAGCTACAGTGTTGAGGGAAGCCTTCGCCTTCTAACGTGCTAAGATACTGTTGAAAGATACTTTCTATATACTTTCTGTATACTTTCTGTCTTAGTTTCTGTTTTACTTTCTGTTTTAGAGTTTGATTTCCCTCTGGGAAACACAATCATACACACACACATACTCTGTTTGCACAAGTTCTCTTTTAATTTAGAAAATTCTAAGGCAAAGACAAGATTATTCCGTTGCGTTGTGACCAATACATGTTAATCTGCTGAGCACAGACTCTCTAAGTTTTACTAGCCTAGGATACTGCTTTTCTATTGTAAATTCATATCATACAGGTCGAAGTTAAGTACTAGAATTTATATGTTTGAGGAAATTGTAATCACATTTGAGAATTTTGAGTTTTGAGTATTAAGTTAGAAGTTTTTCCTATTATAAGATCTTGCTGTTTAGAATTATGTTGATGCAGAACAAACTAAATTAAGTGTAAAATATTTCTTTTTGAATTCCTCAGTAAAGGAGAGAGTACCAATATTTGATAACTCATGTGTGCTTTTTCTATTTTTTATAATAAAGCCCTTTGTTATTGAATTTACCATCTTGTTTTAATTCCTCGCCTTTACCTGAGAAGGAGGTCCGTTTCCTTAGCCGGGCAAACGGCCCTTTCACATAAAGTTATGGACTAAGAAATAAAAAACATTGGACCCATGATTAGTATCAAATACAACGACATTTTCATTTCAACAATTTGGGGTTTGTGTTAAGACGAAGTTAATGACATTTTCACTTCAACAATTTGGGGTTTTTGTTAAGACGAAGTTAATGACATTTTCACTTCAACAATTTGGGGTTTGTGTTAAGACGAAGTTAATGAAATTTTCACTTCAACAATTAATTAAATTGTAGCATTAATTAAACCTGAATCGGCAGCCTTATTGTCTAACTCTGGTGGTAATGGCAATCAAATCCATTACCATTACCATTGGCGGTTCCAGTTCACCGTCCAGGGGAATTGTCTAATATTTTCGGTGGTAATCGTCTTGAAAAAGAGAAGGCCATTTCGTTCTTTCCACAGACTACATAACACCAAAAACATATGCTCTTGCGTTCCATTTCATGAAGAACAGCTTTGAGCACTTTTTAGTGCTTTTTTGAACTAATGGTTGTAAAATGTTAATTTAGCCATATAAACATGTTTAGTATTTTATTTGTTTATTATAATCTAATTTTTATTAGTTATGCTATTTAATAAATGGATATTCTTCAAAAAATAATATTCAAGTATATTATAGCCTGACGTTGCGTAGAACGAAACGTTGGTTTGCAAGGTATTATTTATTCTAGACCATAATTACACTAAAGTATGTGTTTGTTTGTTGTTTACTTTAGCATTCAATAATGAAATTTAAATCAAATGGAAAAAAATAAATATTAAATAGGTAGGTTATAGTCACAAGATTTGTGTGAGTTTGTGCGAAACGTGGATAAACTAAAAGTGGAATTGCTTTGTGAGATGTAATGTATGTCGAGGTTATGTTCGTTTTCGGATATAAAATTGACAAATATGCCTTGATTTAGCAACAAATACGTACCTATGTACCATATTGTATTTCAGAATGTCATTTGATAAAGTGGTCTTTGCATAGACCTACAATTGGTCATCGAGTTAGATCGAAACTTTGAACAAATATATCGCAAGTTCTAACAGTCCTTGGCTTGGCTATACAGGAATTTTGGTGGACTAATGAATATTATTTAAGCACCTATTCGAGTCTAGTTTAATTTACCTACTAGGTACATAGACATATATACTAGGTATATGCATTTTCACAAATGCTCATCAACAACATACATATTTTAATAGATTTTTACCTCATTTCAATGCATACATAATCGGTTATGTTTTGTGTCATTTTACTTCACAGCGCAAACTAAGAAGGAGATATACAGATAAGATACTGCTGCATAACCAATGTTGACTTCTGTAAAACATTCCCCAATAGAAGAAAACATTCATCAACAGAACTCAAGCTTTCTGTAGTCCCGCAGGTAGGTACCTATATTTTGTATAATATTTATTAACTAGGTAGGTACATACCTAATAATTATTATTGACTGGCTTGGGTAAAGGCTGGCAGGGAGAAATGCATAATCCCAAGCGGGACATTGTATATTTTTGGTGTACAATAAAGAGTTATCTGTCTATATTTAGTCACATAGGTAATTAATTGACTATATAATACTCTAGCTACACAGTTAGACACCACCTTAAGAAACTGTTAATGTAAGGTGCCTTGTGGGCCCGGAGTAATAATAGGTCCATCCCTTCTCACGTGTGCTTTGAGCACCAGCCGGGGTTCAGGAGATGGGCTGCAGCTTGCACCTGTGTCAGTATGAACATTTCCAACTATCACAAAGCCTGATGTAGCTGTAGGTACAACAAATTAACCTCTCTTTTGAATTGTTTACAAATTTGATCTAACTCTACAAAAGTAATACTGCATATTACAATATTGACAATGTAGTACTTGTTATGTAGATAATGACAAATGATCATAGCTATATCTTTATTTTCAGATTCAGTTCAGTACCTGTCTATCACAGTAAACCGGATCATTTCAAGTCGGATTGCAGCGGGAAGAGATTCATAGCATGTCCATAAAATGCAAAAGGATGCTGCTTCTCAAATCTACTTGTTATATTTGTATTATAATATGTAGGTATATACCTAGTTACTGCACTTTTTTATACCATTTGAATAAAATGGTGTGTTAGAAATATTTACTTTGTTGTTGTGAATTACTATATAATTACATTGTAATTAGTGGGCTACCAGTGAGCCAGTAATGGCTTGTAAGTTTTTAGAATGTTTTATGTATAGTCCTTATTTAATAAAGACATTTACCCGTTATATTATTTTTAGAAAGGTTTTTACAATAAAATAAACATGCTATTTAATAAAATTTGTTTAATTTTCTGTTTCTCTATCCATACTCAGTCTGTATTTATGCTAAAACTAGCTGCATGCCGAGGCTTTGCTCTTGTGCAAACATTGCCAGCCTCGTTCGAAATTTAAAGAAATATTTCCTCCAAATTGCAAATCTCTAGGTCCACCGGTTTAGGCTGTGTGTTGTCTGTGAATCAGTTGGTAGGTATGTCGCTTGTGACATACTATTTCATAGGTATCAATGTATGTTTCTACTTACATAATAATTTGTAGTTAAAAAATAACAACAAAACATAGATAGATAGATAACTCTGTATTGTATATACTTAGAAGTAAATCGTAAATTGTACATAATATAATATAGAAGTAGCGGTAACACAATCGGCAGTCTTATAGCTTACAGCAATCTCCAAACCAGAGTAAATGCCAGTAGTATTCATGTCACTCAATCTGAAACAAATAAGAAAAAATTATAAAACTTTGTATGTATTGTACGCTGACATAAATACACTGAATGCACTAAATATGGGTACTAGACAATAGATACGAGTACACATACAAAGATATGAATATTACATTCATATCTCGGAAACAAATACTTCTGCTCATCACACAAATGATTGCACCTTGCGGGATTCGAACCCGCATCCATTGGTTGACTTTCAGTCAGGGTCACTAGCCACTCGGCTAACTGGTTGCCAAATGTAGTGGCACTGAATGTAAATGACAAAATGAATTTTTCACCTCCTTTTTGAACGACAAATATGACAGTGTGCAAAATTCAAGTTATCAGATTGCACTATGGAGAGTGAGCATAAGAACTGCACAATCTGATTCCCTTATCACCGTACAAACTAGAATATTGGCAAAGCGGCACCTTTTTATGATAGAAATACCACACACAAGCACGAAGCGTTACGCTTCTTCATTCATTGTAAGATCTGCAAAAGAGTGGAATGCCCTGCCCTCGTCAGTTTCTGGTAAAATATAATGAATCCAGGTGTGTTCAAGTCAAGAGTGAATAGGTATCTACTAGGCAAGGGTGCTACACTTTCGACCACATCATCGCTTTCCATCAGGTGAGATCATGGTCAAACAATTGCATAAAACGTAATAAACAAAGGTGCATTAGATATGGGTTGAAAGTAGGCAGTTCCCGATGAAATTTTAACTGATTACCTATAAAGGTATCATTTTAGGTTTTGTACTTATTTTGTTTTAATTGTTAATATGATATCTTTTGTCGATAATTTTAATACATTTTGACTGTTATTTTTGCAAATTCTTTCATAATGAATGGTCTAGGGTGGTCTAGGCCTGTGATTGTTCCTCAAAACCTTCTGGAGATGTTTTTCTTCTGCAGCTGGCTACAAATTCTCTCATCAAAAATATTCTATAAATAAACATACATTGATATAAACCAATATTACATCAATGACTCAGAAACAATCATTTGTGCTCATCACACAAATGATTGCACCTTGCGAGATTCGAACTTGCAACCATTTGCTGACTCTCAGTCAGGGCACTAGCCAATCCATCTCTTACGACCACCTGGGTGAACCGTGGAAAGTTTTTTTACAATAGCTTACCTTTGTCCACCTGGGTGTTATTTGGGAAATATTTAGTTTCCACTGTCCACCTTGTTATCAAAACTTTTCTGATTTGAAGTGCATAGAGATAATAATTTATTGGTCTATTTTGTTGATATTTGTTGTTAAACATTGAACATCCATAGATATTATAATGGCCACATGGTCAGCACCAATATTAGGGGCTTGAGAGCCTGTCCATTAGTTTGGAGATGTTGTTTTTCTGCAGTTGGCTACAAATTCGTCCAACAAAATATTCTTCATTTTATGTTTTTGTAGGTTAGGTACTTATAGTGCCTGTAATCGGATAAATTAGATATGTTAAACTGAAATAAGTGCTAGTAGAAGTATATATCGAAATATTCTCTTTGTATCGAACTATATATATCACAAAAAACCAGTGAATTTTCTGTTTGACTTTTGCAAGTTTGGAAGTCGAATTTTTGGAGAATTAATGCCTGAAATTAATAAACCGCAATTAATTATGATACTTAGATTACCCCTTCCCTTTGAACTTACGCAAACAGTCAACTTTTAATTCAATAAAACTATAATTTCGTCACAAACTCAAAGCCAGTTAATACGAAAGGTTAGGACAGAGCAACCTTTTTCATTTGACATGTCTCGGTGGCGTTGAAAATTTAGACAATACCAATATATGTCAAAATATGATGTTTCGTTCATTCATTTCACTTATAAACAGCTGATAGTGGGGACTCGGTGAAGATCACCGAGATCACCGGTGGATAGTTAGACAATTCGAATTCGGAGATTCATGTTCATAATGGTGTAAATGAACGTCAGTTTCATTATCACCAGAGTTAGACAATAAGGCTGCTGATATCGTAATCCCTGAGAGTAATAATCCTTTGTAGTGCTGGGCATCTTACACAAGAGTCCGCCTGGGGAAGTACCACGCCTTTGTTAGATATTCAACCGCCAAGCAGTAGTATGTATTAAACATTTCTGTGTTTCGGTTTGAAGGGCAGTTTCCAGCGAAATTACTGGGCAATGAGACTTAACAACCAATGTATCAGGGGGACGAGCGCAGTGCAATGACGCGTAAGATTTTGCAACCAAAGTTCTGGGTGGCACTGCAACTGTATGGGCAGGCGTGACGCGTACCATCAGGCGAGCGACCTGCTCAACTCATCACTCTAAAATGATAAATAAAATAAGACTATAAATCATTGTTTTTGTTTGTATCGTAGGTGGGGTTGAAACCAGCTGGTGGCATAAAATCTGCCCACGACGCTGTTGACTGGTTAATCCTAGTTCAAACGGAGCTAGGTCCCGAATGGCTGTCCCCAAAACTGTTCCGTATCGGAGCTTCAAGCTTACTGGACATCATTGTCAAGCATTTGGAGAAAAACAAGACAACTGAAGCAGGTAATGATTTAACTGCCTAAATAAGTTAAGTTATAAGGCCGCCACACACTAACACTGACTCGATTCATCATCATCGGCCAGTTAACGTCCAATGTTGAATATCGGCCTCCCCCATAAACCGCCACAACGAGCTTGGGAGGTGTCTTGATGGTTGTTGCAGTTGGAAAATCTGTTGTCCATTTTCTTAGCTGGTTCTCACAGCAACCGCAGGATGAGAAGAGGTGGTCCTATTATTATTCCGGCAACCACATTTGTACTGGACTCAACTCAAAGTAATGCAATGAAATGTGAGCTTTAATCTTGTTACGTACAACACTTTTTACATAATTACGACGCGTGGCCGACATTGTTACTTTGATTCGAGTTGGTATCGAGTCTTTTTAATTGTGTAGTGTGTGACGGTCTTTACGAATGCGAATATTGTCATTCCATATATTAAAGTAGTCTGGTACAAACCTGCTCGGCGATAAGTCGGCTGATTGTTATATTTTTGTATTTTCATATGTTTTTGTACTATTTTTATGTCTATTTCTATAATTCTCTATTGTAAGTATAAAGTGATATCTATCATTAATTCGGATGTGATAGTAACCCATTAAAATTTTAGTAGCAAGCAATAATTGCATTAAGTTTAACAGCAATGCGTTAGTTATTAATCAGAACTAAGGCATTGTTCACACCATAAATAAGTCAACCGCCCAAAGTGAACGCGCTGTCTCATAAATTTTCAATTTATCGTTCATACGGAACCGACAGTCTGGTACAAATTCAGTTAGCACAAACTGAGCTGAAGCTAAATTTTACAGTTTAAAAGTTACTATCCGTATCGCTTTCAAGATTGGAAAGGGACGACAAACTGTTTTGACAAGTGTTAATAAAAAAATGACTAGTCTATCATTACAGAATGTGAGCAGACTGACTATGAAAACACGTAGTCGTTGTTATAGTCAGTCTGCTCACATTCTTCAGCTGACTATTCGCTTGGTGTGAACAATGCCTAAAAGTTATAACTTAATTATATTTTTTATATGTTGTATGTGCCATTGTGTAGATTTAAGAAGTGATGCCAAAATAATGTGCCAATTATTTATAAGTGTTTAAGCCTTTGCTAAGACTTTGAGGGTGACCGGAAGTCGGAACCTATTTTTTGTTGCCATATTATAATTAAAACACGTAATCTTTACTCTTAATATATTTTTATTAAAATTATATACATTTAATTTCTCTTCTAATCCTCGTACACGTCGGGATCTGCTTTTGTATGAATAAATTATTTTTTCGACTGATGAAGGATCACAAATTAATCAAAAACTGTTAAATTTTTAGAATGTTTTTTCGTAGATATTATTTTAAGAGTTTATTCCACAAATATTACTTTTTTAAAATAAATAACGTTTATATTTTGATTACGTACTGTTTTATTAATGTTTGGGTTAAATACACCTGTCCGCAAGGAACGGCAGTTTCGGTACCTTGATCCCTTTCTGTCGTTCAGAATAGTCGTTCGCCAGAGCGAGAAACATTGCTGGCAAGCGGCCGCACAAGGCACTCTAACGCACCAAGTTCCACGCTGACGAGGTAGTTCAACCCGCATCAAACTGAAACCTTACATTTTAGTATGAACCATAGCTACAACTAAAAAAACCTGACCAAACTTTAATAAATTGATAGAGGACTTCAATCTGAACAAAAAATGTTGTTACACTATTATCCCAAACGTGACATAAAGTGTATATATAGACACTTTATGTCACGTTTCTGTGATACTGATGCTCAAAGATATTACGCTATCTTTGAGGTCACACTTTATGATACCAGCGTTCTAAAATTATTGTTTTTGCCTTATGGTCCTCTCGATTTATTAATGTTTGATCTGTGGCCGCGATTTTTAAGTCTTTTCACTTGTAGCTATGCCACAAAGTTAGAAGGCCTTTCATAACAAAAGTATTATAATTTATTGTCTTACAAACTATATGACACTTACAGTAACATAACTTAAATATTTTACACTAACGATATAAAATTTTATACATTGATTTATATGTTACATTACATCGATTTTCATTCTTTATCACCATTCTGAATGTCACATTGATAAATAACACTTGACGTTGCTGCAACAGGTAATAAAGAGCTCACTCGTAAAAATATAATATTCAAGCTTGAGGCACACTGGTCCTACGTACACCACGCACGCAACGCGTAGTCACATTTGGTAAATTAATAAAAAGCAACCTGATCCCCCCCCCTCCCCCCCCCCCCCTCTTCCCCCAAGTAGGTAATTCTTTAAATCATATAGCAAACCACAATTTCTGGGTCTATGTAGAAAACCTGTTTTACTTGTTTTTTATTTATTCTACTAAGGTAGTTGGTACTTATTGGGTGTTTTACCATAGAGGAAAAATACCCCTTAAACGAATAAAACACTCAGAATGGGTAAAAAACGCGAAATCAATTTTAAATCAAAAATTGGCTGCCGCAGTAACCAAGTGCATCGGGCGTTAAAAAATTTGCCAACAGGAGGGGCCGCGTGTATTTACCGGCTAGTGAATACGAGTCTTTAAATGTCTTACATTTTTCAATTTTCTATTATACTCGTAGCTTGTCTTGAACGAATTACGAATTAGAAAAATAGTGTTCCATTTAACTATTTTTGGTATGGAACACTAAAAAAAAAGAGAAATTATGTTCAAGACAGCTTAGAGACACATAAATTGAAAACTAACTGGCAGATATTCATTCACCTACAATTTAGTTTGTGCCAAAGAATTTTGTTTGTTTCTAACGCTGATTCTACCAAGTGTGTTTTTAAAATAGTGTCTCCTAACGTTGCGTGATGGCATAAGTGGAAGAAGTGCCTCTACCTTTGCACTTTATCTACTCCTTGTCCACGGGCGCCTCCGCATGGAACCCTTTCTTGGGGTCCGCGCTGTAGTTGACAACGCGCAGCTTGCCGTGCTTGTCCATGTAGCCGTAATGCCCCTGCACGTTGCCGTCGTTGTCGCGCTCTTCGAATCTGAACTGCCGGTTCTTTCTGCAACAATAATAAGAAGAAGTTAAAAAAATAAATTAACAAAAAGAAGGGTTTTACGGGTTTTTTTTAATGAATGTCAACATTTTTTTCTTTTTTTTTGCCTTTGTAAACTAAACTTAAAAAGTAAAGGTACTTTTTAAAGTTTTTTTTTATTGCTTTGTTATCGTTTTTTGAGCGCTACCCTGAAAGTTACAGCCGGATAACTAAACGGGAAGTGCTCGAAATTTGAATTGCAATATTCCAGGACAGGTAAAATACATAGATACATAAATACATATAAGTGAAGTTAAATAAAAGCTTTTAAAAAAGCATAGATACTTTTCCTGACTATCCACTTTATGGATAATCAGGGGAAGTAAGTGAAATCGAGAGACCTGGAAAGTCAGGGAAAAAATATTATACACTGTTTACTTCACTTTCCCAGTGATTATAAAAGGAGTTTTTTTTTGTATTTCATGGTACATATTGTACTCGTATGTTTCTCAAATTGCAAAAAATAACACAATATGAAGGTTAATAACCTTCACATTTTATTAAAAATGGTCAAGGAAAAGTCAGGGATTTTGTTTTCAATTTTCTGTGGACAATTTTCCGTGCTAATGGAGCTTTCGCCTCGCCTTCAGAAGGAACTTTTCCTCCAAGTTAGTACCTACCTATGTGGTATATATATCTACGTATCTAGACTAAAAAAGCCTAAGATCAAAGGCTTTTCTTCAAAAGCCGCAACGGTCTTCAAAGTGCCCAGAGGTGGCATCGAAATAACGCAACTCCTTGGTAAATAAGAACATAATTTTTATAGTGTCTTAATTGTCCGGACTCCTTAACCTACCCTTTCCCAGTGTCGAATCCGAACTGATAACTGTGCGGGCCCTTCAGGCCGTGCATGCGGAACTCCGTCCGGCCGTCCGGCGCCGGCGCCGCGCTGTCGTGCTGTGCCGAGGGTGGCGCCTGCCGCAGGGGCGCGGGGTACGCGTTACCTGTAACATGTGCCAAACCTGTAACATGTGTCAAACATGGAACATGCGTCAAAATTGTAACTACGGGTGTCAAAGGATTATTAGTCTAACGAAACTATTTTCTTGTTTTCTTTTCTAATATTTGTCGCACAGTACTGAATTTCATGCATTTCTGTTAATTCTCGAACTTTGTTGTTGTGGCTTGTGACTGATTGGTACTGAACGATCTTATAAGGTTTCCTTGTCGGACGACGAAAACTAAAAGTAATTGTACTGCTACGGATAGGTACCTTAGTACGAGCTGTCTAGTAGGCTACCGATTTCATGAGAAAGCTGTTTCAAAGGCTACAAAAGAGTGTTAAATACGTACGGCCTGGATGCCTGTAGTTGGATTCCGATGCCTCCTGTTCTTTAGAAACAGGTTTGATGTATTCGCTATACGTCTCCTCTGATATTTGAGCTGGCGGCTCCTAAAACATAAAACGAAGCATTCACTCACAAAGTTAATCACCTAGGTACTCAAGATTTTCAAATTCATCTAAATAACAAGAGTTTAGCTTACTTGACTAAGTTCTCCGCCGTTCAACTTTTGTTTGTGTTCAGCTTTTCTGTAAAGGTAATTAATCTTCTCGTCTGTTGGAGTCAAATAGTCGATTTCGGTGCTCGGTAAAGGTTTGAATAACTTTGCAGGCTTCGCCCTCGGAATTTGTAATGCAGAATCGTCGAGGTATTGGGCCAGTGGTAACGGCACTGGTTTGAATTCTCCGTTAAACTTTTTGGGGTATAACTTTGTTGGAGTCTTATAGTTGACAGGCTGAGGCGGAATAAGATGCAGCGCCAAGGTAGATTCTATTTGCTTCGGCCGATAGTTCAGAGGGAATTCCCTTTTCGGTACACCTACGGGTAATTCGTATCTTGCCAGATTTGGGACGTTGATGGGTCGTTGGATTTCTTCCAGTTGGATTGTTTTAGGAACTTTGGTAGGACGCTGAATTTCTTCCAATGGGATTTCTTCGGCAGACGGTGGCGCGAAATATTCGAAAGGTGCATCCACTAATGGTGGCTCTAAACCGGTAGCGGGAATTGGCACAATGCTACTATCATGAGATTTTGATCTCCTCGTGTGTTCTCTTAAGGGGGTGATATCAGACTGGTTCAGATTTTGGTAGATAACTTGTGGTAGAGGAGCCCGCGCTGGGGCGTTTTGAGCGATTGGATACCAGTCGGTTTGCTCGTTAGGTTCCGTTGGGTTGTAATAGAAATCTTGTTGGTTTTCTGAAGTGGGCGGCAGGAGGTACGTCACAGGAGACGCCAAGTCGGACGATAATATCGCTTCTTGTTTATGTGGGTTGGGAGGTATTAGGTAGCTGTCGACATTACCATCGTTATCGTCGTTCACGTAATAAGTAGGAGTGATTTGAGTAGGACTTTCTTTGACCGGTGCTTCTTCGTTGATTTCTTCTGAACGATCAATCGGTACTTTTATCCCGTTAATTGAAGCGAGTACTAGCGGCAAAACCTGAAATTCAAAGCAAAAATGATTTGTTATTTATTTGTTTTGCAATGTAGATTACCTTGTTTAATTAACCTAATTTAGTAATATCTTATTTTAAAACTTTTTGTGTCGTTTCTACTCAAGTCGTCGCCGCCAACTTTTTTCTATTAAACAAAGTTAGGTAATCTTACAATTACAGAGAACTGTGTCACAATACAATAATGAAAAAAAATGTGATGGATAAAATAAGGCGCGTGCACACTTTTTCGATTTGTTTTGAATGCATTGTTTTTAAGCCCCGAACAAAGAGACAGGTGTAATAAGGTTAGGGTGCGTATCACTGTGTCACTGTGTCTGTCTGTGTCTGTGTGTGTGTGTCTATGGCATCGTAGCTCCCAAACGAATGGACCGGTTTGGATGCGGTTTTTAATGTTTGAAAACTGATGTAATCGAGATGCTTCTTAGCTATAATGGAAGGGGGGCCTCGAAGCCTATATAAATTTTTAATTTCTGTTTGTCTATAATCTTATTGAAGTACCAACTGGTTCACCGAGCGCTGGTGTTCAGAATATTCTATATTTTTCCTAAACGGATCAATTTCTAGAGCCCAAACCACCATGTTTATCCGTTATCTAGTGCCCATACTACAGGGTATCCTAGTTTGGGTCTAGGTGTAAATTGTGAAGATAGCAAAAAAACTTTAAACTACAAGAATTAAGCGAGGAAGTTAAGCGGAGAGCTGAAAAAAAAACCACCAAAATGAGCAAACCATTTTAGTAAAATGCTATTATGGATCTCAATCTAACGAGCACGTGTCACATCACTAATCGAAAAAGTGTCGTTTAAATATTGTCACAGTAGCAGTGAACACGCAGCTTTATGTAACGCAGGCGCGAACTCAATAATTATTGGTCAGCACGATATTTATCAGAACGTGACAAACGACATCACTATAATTTTGACAGTGGCATATTATTTATTCTGTGACAGTGGCTATCCAACGCTACGTGTTAAGTTTTTTTAAATAATTTGTGTATTGTGATGAATTGAATGAACTTTTTCATTAATCGATTATCAATTCGACTGTTTTGTTTTTGGTGTGTGAATGTTGAACTCATGCCTCCGGAGTTTGTAAACCTATTTGGATGTTTTTTTTATATTTTAAGTGTTGTTTCTATAATACACTATCATATACATTTCATCAACATTTGTTCAGGAGTTTTATCGTATACTTAACCATTTGAAGTCGATTTTTTTATTCAATGAATTATAATGATTGATGTTAGAAGCTTTTTCGGATATCACTTCACGAACGAACATCATTCGGTTCCCTTTGAAGTGCAGTTTGCACTTCCTAGCCAGTCTACGTCTATATACTTACTAATATTATAAAGAAAAAAGATTAGATTTTTTTGTTTTGTTTGTCTTTAAAGGATAAACTCAAAAAAATAAAATTGAACCGTTTTTAAATTATTTTACCCATAAATAGCTACATTATGAGCGAGTAACATGGGCTGTATTTATTTTTCAAAAGATTTATACGGAAATAGTAATAATGTAACCCAAGTTGTCAAAAACGCTGCGAAAGCTATTGATGATACAAACACTGGTAAAATCGAAATGTAGTATTAAGAAATATTTAAAGAAACCCTTAGCTACC
This sequence comes from Alsophila aescularia, assembly GCA_946251855.1. Classification (NCBI taxonomy): domain Eukaryota; kingdom Metazoa; phylum Arthropoda; class Insecta; order Lepidoptera; family Geometridae; genus Alsophila; species Alsophila aescularia. The sequence goes on along the minus strand of OX276386.1, from coordinate 39,740,609 downwards.
CGTGCGAAGCCGGGGCGTGTCGCTTGAAGCTCATAATTGTATGGTTCATAAAGATTCATAAGTGAGTAGTGAAGACTTTTAAGTTCACGTATATGTGTATGTATCTATCTAATGTATGGCAAACCCGTGGTCTCCAGATAGGTACGGCCGAACGGAAACATAAGCTCTAGATTTAATACATTTACCTACCTGATAGGAAAATATAAACTTCCTGTACCTACATTCTCAAAAGGCTTGAAAATTGCACACGTAATAAACAGGATTTGATCTGAAACTAGTAAATCTAGGTCTACATTCAGTTCAGCCCATTGACACGTTACATAAACATGCTTTCTGACGGGGAAATCCAGTTCCTACAAAGCACTGCAACAGGATATGAATTATATCGACGTGACGTCACATAGATAATTACAGGAAATAGTGTCAGGCGTAACACATAAATGTTTACACAAAAAGTTGTGCAATGCTTACCGAAGTAAGCTAGCACCTAATTTCTTACTGCATTGAAAAAGAACGATCTGTATCGAGAAATTAATGAACCGTGCACGGAAACTATTTTTTACTTTCAACCGGTAGCGGGGCAATGAAAGTGTAAAGATTGGCTAATGCAGCACATGGTAAACAAACTGGAGCAATGAACCAATGGATTCACTTTTATTGGTTGGGAGTAAACTATAGTTTATGAATTCGGTACCTATTACATTCTATTGTAATTTGTAAGCTATGCACAGACGCCTAACTGTAGCGTTATCCTCTGTGTTTATGAAGAAAAACCCCAGGTTTAATTTAAGAAAGGAAAATCAATAGAAAAAAGTTAAAAGATGACAAGCATGGTACGGTATACTGTTACAAATCCCCTAGGCCTAGGAGGTTGTAACCTAACTGTTACAAATCCCCTAGGCCTAGGAGGTTGTTACCTAACTGTTACAAATCCCCTAGGCCTAGGAGGTTGTTACCTAACTGTTACAAATCCCCTAGCCTAGGAGGTTGTTACCTAACTGTTACAAATCCCCTAGGCCTAGGAGGTTGTTACCAAACTGTTACAAATCCCCTAGGCCTAGGAGGTTGTTACCTAAATGAAGTAGATTGGTTAACAAGCGCTACTAAATACTATGGTACAAAAATTTTACTTCAAATGGATTAACTTTAAAAATACTAGGTACTGATCCAATTTTGATAACGTATATATATATATGTATGGGACAAACCTGGAGGTCTAATCTCTCAAATAAAGATTTTTCAAAATCGGTCCTCAATTGACGGAGAAATCGGTGAAAAGACATTTAAAAAAAATGCAGTCGAACATAGAATCTCCTCCTTTTGTGAAGTCGATTAATAATACTGCCGCGTTTATTGTGTCATTCTAAAAAATATCGGACTCTAGTGTAGTAGGTAACTAAACCAAAATAAGTGATACCGTTCTTTCTGCCACCATTTATAGACACTTTAAAATGCCACGGAGCTCCTATTCTGAATCCGGGAAGGTATCGCTTACAATCGTTATTGAAAGCCGGCTTTCTATATGGACTGCAATCCTAGAAAGCCAATAGGTAATAAAATATCCAAACCATTAGCCCGTGACCGCAGTGCCGCAGCCCTGCGCCGCGGTCGGTAAAATACAGTAAGCCCCAGGAGCTTAGCATTCAAGCCTTTTTGGTGCAATATTGTAGATAAAATAAAGGATATGTACCTTCTCTCTACTTAATTTAAGTGTATGCAAATAAAATGCACATTTGAAGCACGAATAGGCACCTATCCATCGTATTTTAGAGCTTAGATCTATCAACAATTCCACCGGTTTTATTGACCCCTTTGCGGTGTTCGATTAAAACAAATTCAAAATTTAACCCTGAAAATCTTACAGGTTCGTTTTTGGACCCTTGTTTCTTAAAAGACATATCGTCTATAATGTATTTGATAGATTGTAACTTTAGGTTAGATTATTAAGTATATTTTGCTGATAGATCTTCGTTAGGCCATCATCTCGCCTGTTGGTAACTGTAGTCGGGGTTGGCGCCCGCAGATTTGGAAGATACCTATCAAGTAACGGTTGTATTAATGTATAAGAAACAAGGAAGATGCCAGAGAATTCCACTCCATAGCTGTATAGGTGAGTACGGTGTAGATAAACGTGACTTGTCTGGTTATGGAAGAGGGGAATATGGATTCGATCTTGCAACTCTTGGGCACGACATGGTATCCAATAGATCGGACAACTAGCCTACGATGTATTGGAGACAGACTTTGAATCAACCAATTTACAATCTTACAGACTGTCGATACACATACCTACTCCAAACCACGGAATAGAAAAAACAAGTGGAAGTGGTACACTACACCACGTGCATTGGAACCGATGTCGCCAAACTAAAACAAATAATATAAAACTCCTATTCTGCACTACTAGCAAACCCTTGTAATTGGATGATTATTATTGAGATGATTTAAGCTTAAGAATCAAATTTGAAAATAATGCGTTGACGACTGTTTCATCGAGTTCATTTTATTTTTACCTACGAAATATTTATATGCAAGTTATGATTTCCTGTGCATAACTGTGGCACACGTCACCCGCACACATTGCACTTCAATTTTCTCAATTCCTTGCTCCAAACCTTGGAACTGCTACCCAGGTACTAGTACCTACCGATGCTGACCCATACCAAAGATGGCAAAGTAAAGTTTCATTAGCTAACCCGGTGGGAACGTCGTCTGGCCTTATTTATTAGAATGCCAAGTAGGCAGGGTTGGTAAAAAAACAGTTATTTTTTAAAAGAACATAACATCTTGTTTTTTCTAATAACAAAACAAACCCTTTTTCATACGTGTTTTATTTGTTGTGTTGTTAGAGTCCAATGTTTTAAACACTGATTCCTCGAGCACGGGCGCGGCGCTGACTCAATATCGCACCATAGCACAATTTAATTGTTCTCTTGTTCTAAACAACGGAAAGGACGGTCAAATGTATTTTAACAAGGTTAGGTACTTGACTATATTAAATCAAGTTATGATAATTTTCATAGTCACAGTGCCGAAGAGGAGTGTTGTCATAATACCTCGAAAATTAGTCGCTAATGGCCAAAGTTACTAAAAACGGAAAAATTACATGCACCTGTACTACTGTTTTATAATCTGGTCTTGTACTATTAATTATTCTGCGGTCTTGTTTGGGGTAATAAATAAATAAATAATAAATAAAAGTCTTTTATTTCAGGCATACAATTCATACAAGCGTAAAATAAACATAAAAGTAAAACATGATATCAACACTGTAAAAATGTGCAGTCAGAAATAGAAATGAAATAAAAAACAGTTACCTACGCTTTACACAATAGTGCTGAGTCACTTTTTGTTTTTATCCATGTGAACAGAAACCCATCTCTTAAATATTGGACCACTTAGAATGTTGTCAGAATCCCCGAGTTCAATCCATGCTCAAACTTCAGAGTGGCTGTGACAAGTGTTTACCATTCATTAGTTTTTTCAGTTTTCCTTTAGCGTGATGCTTGTCTTTTTCCAGCCCTAGTATAATTAACTTCATTATGTAATGTTAATTACCTATCTTCTATCTATCTATCTATACTATAATAAAACTGTAACTGGGCTAAATCTGTACATTAAGTATTTTTTGAAAATTATAATTGAGATAAACTTCAAAATCGATATAGAGTGCAAAAAGGATATTTTTTTAATTTTTGTCTGTCTGTCTGTCTGTCTGTCTCTTTGAACACGCATCACGCTGAAATTACCAGATGGATTTTGATGCAACTTGGCACAACCATAGCTTATGTTATGGATTAACATTTAGAATACTTTTTATCCCGAAAAAAACATGAGTTCTCGCAGGATAAGGGTTAAAAGTTATTTAAAAGAACACATATTACGCTGAAACTACTGGTCAGAGTTTGATGTTACTTGGCACAGTCAAAGTACATATTATGTATTAAAATTATGGATTCTTTTTATCCCCAAAAAATACAGGGTTCCTGCGGGATAGGTATTCAAAGTTATGGTAATTTAAATAAAATATTAAAAGGGTATCATAATTTCGACCCTCTCGCCACTATACTGTCTGGTTTAGTGGGAGCATTTCTGCCTGCTAACCCAGACGTGCGTGGATCAAAATCACGTACATAATGAAATGTTTTGTTCCATATTTTTATGCATTTACATATTTTATGCGTTATTTTTACAACTTCAATGCTTTTTTTTCCTGAATTAAACCGTCAAATTGTTACAACAAAATAGGTACACAATAATTCAAATTCAGATAATTTAGAAAAAACTCAAAAACAGAAAAGAATTCTGTCAATTTACTTTGTTTTTATTTTACTTTGTAAATTTGTTAGTTTTACCTGAAGTCCATGTTTAAAAAAGAAATAACATTTCCTCATAAAAAGCGACCTCTTGCGGCTGTTTTACATTTTTAACCCCCGAACAAAGAGACGGGTGTTATAAGTTTAGGGTGTGTATCACTGTGTGAGAGGGTGTGTGTGTGTGTGTGTTTGTGTGTCTGTCTGTCTGTTTGT